>CM062486.1:0-110000 GCA_031479575.1 Coregonus ussuriensis | reverse complement strand
ATTTGTGAGGTGCTGACCTGGTCTGCCATGACCATGGGTCTTCCTCCATCTCGGCCACTGAAGTTGGATCTTCCTCGGCTGGCTGTGGAGGCTCCTCTGAGGGCAGGCCCCTGGCCATCTCTGCCTGAACGCTCTGGACGCATACCCCCAGTACGTACAGCTCCACTACACACCACAACCACAGAGACAGGATTATTACCACACGGATTACAACAAAAGGCCGTTGTCTACAACCTTAATCAAACAAGCACACTAGGCATCCATCCATTCTCACCGTATGTCCCCCTTAGGTGCACTCATGCCGCCATCATTCTTCCATCCTGCATGCCCAGTATGAGTAGCATGACCAGCGTGCCCGGTGCCTCTGGGGGAGCGGCCGGTATGAGACATGCCAGGAATGGGTGCTCTGCCCCCGGCTGGGCGCTCGGGCATGGGCACGGCCCGCCGCTCGGTCATGGGCACGGCCCGCCGCTCGGTCATGGGCACGGCTCGCCGCTCGGTCATGGGCACGGCTCGCCGCTCGGTCAAGGGCACGGCTCGCCGCTCGGTCATGGGCACCGCTCGCCGCTCGTCCCTGTCTCGGATCTCTCTGCGGTCTGTGTCACGGATGTCTGCGCGTGGAGTTGGAGGAGGCTCGGCCCTGCGGACAGTCTCAAAGTTCTTGGGGTAGCGCTCAAACCCAGAGCTGTCCCTGCGAGCAGCGGGGCGGGCCTTCTTGGCCTCAGGCTCACTGTTGAAGCGGTTACGTCTGAAAAAAAAAACCACCCAAAATGGATTGTCAGATTCTGTCAAGAGCTGACTGTTACTGGGTGGGGGGATAGACTTGCTAAACTGCTATGTGGGCTGTGTGCAGCTTGCCCTTTGCCAGTTTAGGTCCAGGTTGCTGTATTTGCAAAAAGCACTATATAAATAAGAGGGCTTATCAAAGAGGGCCTACCTCTCAATAGTGTTGGGCTCCGCGGCTGCAGCCTCGGGGAAGCCTCTGCCTCTCTCTCGGGGGCTGAACTCAGTGAAGCGGTTCTGCTGGCGGTTGTAGTCCGAGCCCTGGTTGAGACGGCCCTCAGACTCAGTCTGGATCTTCTTGTTGCCATTCCAGTAGGGATCATCCCTCCGGCTGAAACATTCAATGGAGAATATGTTTTAACTGGGCAACAAGGAAACTGGCATGGAATACCACTTTTTGAGCGTGGTCAGATATGATACCAAAATGTATCTTTCACTTTTCAGTTGATGGTCAAATTGACATCTGCTGGTCATGTCTGAGACCAAGCATTCCTGCCTGCTATGGGATGCAGACAGACCAGGATAGTATGAGAGACAAGTATGTGTGCATGGGGGACGACAAAGCAGTACTGCACAAGCTGCTCTAACTTATCCTACAACTTCATGGACATAATGGTGGAAGCTGGTTGTCCACGATCAGAGCCTCAACTACACAGAGCAAAACCCAGACAAACATCCCATCCCCATCCACAGTGTGGCCTTGTGTACCTGTGGTCCACATCACGGCCTCTCTTCAGGTTGTTTCTCTTCTCCTGCTCGTAGCGGAGCTGCTCTTGCTGCCTCCTCAGCTCCTCCCGCTCACGAGCCATACGCTCTGCCTCTTTACGCCGCTCCTGCATCACAGAGATAACGTCGGCATTACATTATCAATCCACTAAATGGTTTGCTCACCATTAGCTGCTCAAAATGCTCCTGAGATCTTTTGAAAGATCATCAGAACGAACAATGAGTAGACAACTCACCTTCCTCCTGTCGTTTTTACAGCAATAAACTAAGGTACAGCCTAGTTGGCTAAACATCCTTAATGATTTGAATCCAAGCACAGCCCAAGTACCTGCTCTATGCGGATCCTTTCTCTCTCCAGCCTTTCCCTCTCCATGCGCTCCCTCTCCAGTTTCTGCCTCTCCATCTCCAGCCTCTGGCGTTCCCGGAGCAGGTTCTCCCTCTCCTCCCGCTCCCGAATCAGACTGATACGCTCACGCTCCCGGCGTTCCCGCTCAGCTATCTCACGCCGCCTGATGGGACAGAAAGTCACAGAAACATTAGTACCCAGCATCCTCACAGTACTACAGAGAACAACAATTACAGTACGAGTTTGTGTTTCAGGCTGACCTGCGAAGCTCCATAGTTCTGCGGACGCGCTCTAGCCGGACCATACGCACACGCAACCTCTGCTCTTTCATCTTATCAAAGGGGAGGATGTCTTTGCTGCCTCCCTTGTTGGGGAAAACGCTCCCTCTATTCATCTCCATCTAGGAAAGACAAGCATGTAGACGTGAACATTGAAAAAATAAAGTTCCATGATCAAACTTTGTCGGATAGAAAAAACTGCAACAAACCTCTTCGGGAGGCATGAAATATCTGGGTCTCCGCTGCATCATGTTGTTGTTGGTGAAACCCGGCTTGTCAAATCTCCCCCTCCTGAAAGGCGGTCTCACTTTGTTGAGGTCTCCTTTGGCATGATCAATCACCACCATCTTGCCAGGACTCTTGGTCCCTACACAACACAGGACAGAGATTTTAATTTTTACTACCCTACAACACAATACAGAAAAAGGAACCTGAGAGAGGGAGCATTCATACTTCCTCCATGCTTTTTATCATCTTTCTTGGAGGCATCTGGGCCTGAGCTGGATGTTGTGCTTTTAGACTCCTGCTTCTTGGATGAATCCTTGCTGTCTTTGTCTGATGGCTTGTCGGACTTCTTCTCCTCTTTTTTGGAGGATGGCTGGGTTCTTTAGGGGGGAAAAGAGCAGGCACATAAATGAACATTTCTTTCAAATTTCCCCATTCTGAAAAAGACAGATGTTGTATTTCTTCCTCACTTACTTGCTAGTGCTAGTCTTGCTTGTCGACGCAAACGCACTACGTTTGTCACTCGATGATTTGCTGGAGCTGGTTCTGTCATCCGCTTCCTTCTTTGAAGGTTCTTTCTTGAAGGGATCACTTTTAACCTGAAAAGACAACATAAATACTCCGTCACAGTATTTAAAGGCTCCGTCAAAATTCTGAAGCAATGTAATTTCAATTAATTGAACAAAAGGACCCTGAACCTTTTTTCTCTCTACAATGAATATTACAGAGCGCATGTTTGCTCAATGGTGCAGAGGAGAATCTCAGCCAATGTTGTTCTGCAGAAAACTCTCAAAATGGAATCTTAGAATCATCAAGAGTTCTGAAGGTTTTATGACGTCACAAAAGAAAGATGTCAGAGAAAAGATTCTGAACCGTAACATTGTAATCCTGCTCTGAACATTCTAGCTGAACAATGTGCAAAACAACTGTTTCTTTGTCAGCTTACCCTTTCAACAGATATCTGCTGGCCGTGGAGTTCTGTGCGGTCCAGGTGGGAGATGCACCTTCCCACCTCTGCACTGGAAGACATTGTCACCAAGCCATAACATTTGGCTCCAGGACTGCGAGCATTAGTAACCACTTTGGCACTAAAAACCTGTGGAGACAGGAATTTGTTTAGAGGCGGAGCACCTACATGCTGCTTGTAGTGAACCAGTAAATTGTTTCCAATAAGTCAAAGCAAAACCATGACACCCATACAGTAAGAAACATCAAACCATTCAAACCCCAGTACCCCACCACAAACTATTTATGGATGTTTTAAGCTCTAGGCTTACCTTCCCATATTTGCCAAAGAGGTTCTTCAAATCAGCTGCTTTGGTGTTGGAGGACAGGCCGCTCACCCATATGTTTCGAGTGGAGCTGCTTGCACTACTACTGCTGATACTTCCTGAAATAGGGTTGTTTCAAAACATACATGCATGCACTGTAGGGGCTTTTACATGTAAAATGTCTACACATTGTAACAAACATATCTCTAAGAGCCTAATGTTACTTAACGGTAAGCATTACATGTTAAAATGCAGGTGCTTTTGACAAAATGAAATCATTTCAGACACCTTTAAAATGCCAAAGAAATTGACTTTTTAGATACGCAGATTACACCAGTGGTACTAATATTCCAAGATCAATTCTATTTTTTCTGATGCTTGAGAAAATAATGCCATTTTGGCTGTCCAGTCAATACTGCACATTGCTTATATGCACTACATAAAGAGCTATGCTTGACCATCATTGTCTGATCATTAGTAGTGACATCTTGAGAAATGCATCTGTAAAATGCTTACCTTTGTCATCTTTTGTGGCCTTTCCATCTCTGTCCTTTGAAGAACTACAAAGCAGATTTCGCAAACAAATCAAAAGAAACAAGAAATGAGTGCCAGTATATGAAAGCCCCTGCGGAATATGACGTACACCAGGTCAAACAACTTTTTTTGCTTTATGTATTAAAAAAATTAAAGAAAAATCCCCACAGGCAAGGCTTGCATTTGGACAAAACTCCCATAATGGCTTTTTTCATTGCTTTTCCACGGGTGATATGGGTCATGTTCTCAGCCAATTTACTCCCTGGACCAATGAATCTTCAGTATTGCGTTCGACTTCACAACGAACCATTTCATATTTTCTGACAAACTGACATCACAGGGACAACTGCCCTTTTAAAAAGCCCTACATGGAAACTGGAAAAGGCAAACGTGCTGGAAAGGTGAAAGTAACATCTGTTTTCAGCTCCTGGTTAATGACACAAATTACCCAACTTCAGAAAAACAACCAAATGAAAGTAACAAATGGGAGGCTCATTAGGTACATCAACGAACATTTCTCATTAGGGAAAAAATTCTTGAGGCTACCCACAATGCTGCGTTCACAGTGAGCTGGAACTTGGTAGTAGTATCTTAAAGAACTGACATAGCTAGAAAGACAAACCTCTTTCCTTGACCTGATGCCCCAGTAGACGAGGGGCCTTTCTTCCCAGAATCCTTGTCTTTGTCTCCCATTTCAGCTTTCTTCGAGGCCTCTCTGCTTTCCTTCTTAGAGGAGTCAACCTTCGTCCCGTCATCCTTCTTACCATCTTTATGGCCTTCCACTTCCATCTTCATGGCATCCTTGGGGCTCGTCTTAGCAGAGGCCTCTGGATCGTCACAGCCCTTGTCTGCCTCTGAATCTGGAAGTTTCACATGTTTACCTGTTTCCAGGAGGTCATCGCCATCAACATCCAGCGTGATCGCATCTTCATTCTGGAGTGTGACGGATATGTTATCGTCCTCGTCTTCTTTAGCGGAGACGGCAACTTCAGTTTCTATCTCCTCCACTTGTTCGGCCTCAGCTTCTGCCTCAATCTCGGCCTCTGGGAGGCCGTCCTCACTGGGTGGAGGTTTAGAATTTTCGCGAGTACCATCATCTGTATCAGTTACATCTGAGGGATTTAATAAGGATAAAACATGGCAAAAAACACAATGTTTAACATTGACATGTCTGTTACTTGACCTAGAAAGTAGAATAGAAAGCAAGTTTAGTATTAGTGGTCATCGAAGGGTTGAAGACCACAGGAACACACAAAACATACATTCCTCATTGGAAAATGGTGGTGCGGTTCAATAATCTTCATGTCATTTTCAACACCAATACTTCTTTTGTGATCCTTACAGTTATGAGTACTGTACAGTGAAGTTACTCTTCAATGCGCCTGTCATTTGGAGCTCCATTCCCATTCTTCAGTTTGAATAGAGGGCATTTGTTCAAATGAAAGGAAAAGAGCATCTGTCCAACTTCTTCCGTAACCAAAACACATCTGTGCACAAAGCCATGGAGTTCAAATTCAGTCTCATTTTCTGGCCGTTCTACTGCCCAGGGCTCTCTCATGTCTTCTTTCCCTCGTAAAAATGTCTTATTAAGTGACTTGGGATGGTTGGACAAAAAAAATAGATGTCATCTTTAATCGTCCTTGTGACTGTAGTGACTGGCTCAAGTCCTTAGCAAATGTGTCCTCTAGTCTGAACATCATGTCCTGGTTGGTCAGTGATGATTTCTTCTCTCTGTCTGAGACATCTGTACTGCAGTTGGGGTGCTACAGGAGGATGGGCCCCGATGGGCAGAAGTCCCCCATGGTCTCCTCAGCACACACTGGATCTCCCTCTCACTCAGCTTCCTTCTTCAGTGCATACCTTTCCCTCACCTTGAAGAAGCCTGTTGATTCCAGAGCTTTTTATCTTCAGGGAATGTACCATGCCGTCTGTATGGTTGATGGAGCCCTCTTGCATCTCAGGCCTGGAAGGGTAGGTAACACCCCACCCTCAAAAAATACTGTGACAAAAAGCAGCAAGAGTCCTCCACAAACAGGATGTCCCTTCTATGTTTTATTCATGAACTATGAGTCCTGAATAGGTGGCTGGCTGAGTGTCTAGCCAGCAGACAAAATAAATGGAAGGCATAAAGGAGAGAGGGGACATAGCAGATTCTTACCTTCACACAAAGGGGGCTACCTGCAAACCCCCCCCAAAGAAAGTCATCAATTCAATAGGGTGTGTGCACAAACATACCTTTTTCAACGTCATCCTCGTCTCCCTCCTGAAAAAGAGACCAACGAGAAAAGTAAATACAAATATAAAGATAGTTTCAGTCTAATGCCTTACTAAAACCGGGTTAACCGATCTGAATACCAACATTTAATTTTTAAAACAATATCTGATCATGTTATGGTAACCTAATGATCTCTAGTCTACTGTGAGAGTGGGGTATACACAAACCTAACACAAACGTAAACGTATTCATGTGACTCACCTTGGAAAGAGATTGGTCTTCCTTGGAAAAAGCTTCATCTTTCTTAGTAGCAGATTCCTCTTCCTTGGTGGTAGCGTCCTCTGCCTTGGTAGGAGATTCATCTTCCTTGGTAGGAGATTCATCTTCCTTGGTAGGAGATTCATCTTCCTTGGTAGGAGATTCATCTTCCTTGGTAGGAGATTCATCTTCCTTGGTAGGAGATTCATCTTCCTTTGAGAAGGATTCATCTTCCTTGGAGAAGGACTCATCTTCCATTGGATTGTCAGTGTCAGAGTCCACTTTCTTTCCTAAATAAGTAATGGTGTCATATCATCCAAACTGGAAACAGAAATATTGAACAGTAATTTAAATATTAGGAATGTCAAATTACCTTTGGTTTTTGCATTTGCATTTTTTCTAGTAGGCGTGTCTGCTGGGAGTGGAATTTCAATGGTCTCTGGATCTCCACCTTCCTCCTCAATGGCCTGAGAAAGTAAAAAATATAAATAAATCACTTGATTGTAGTTAGTCATTTATCTGACTTTCATTTAGCTGCATGTCCAGACCTATTTAGTCTCACAATGAAGTGTTTTACCATTTTATTTTCAGGACAACCAGGGCTACAAGTAGAACACAAAACAAATTGACATAAAACCGTTGCATTCATAAGCTTTACTGACAATTTTTTTTTTTTTTTTTTTTTTAATGGTCCGCCAAAGCATAAACCTGATTAAAATAAATGTATATGAATGCTGTAAGTACAGAAATTGTTTGCTCAATGGGAAATGAATATCCAACTAGTCAGTGACAACTGTGTGGAGTTTGTGACAATAACTATGTGAGCTTATTACAGTATTATTGACACCATGTCACTATGATATTCTAGGTAGGTACCCCTTACCTTTAACGACTCGTGTAGCTTGTGAGTGTCATAGTGCAAAACATGTTACATGTGCGTGTTCGTGAGTCTCACCTTTTTATAGATAATAGTTTGTAGCTCAAACCATTCGGACTCTACAGACGTTTTTGTAAAAAGACCCCTTCGGGATCCACCCATGTCTCAAACACCGCTCTACCTCCAATGTAAATCACTCACGTCCCAAGGATCCCGGATAGCACTAACCTTCCTGCCATGGACAGGTCGGAAGTCTACATCGGCTCAATACATTGGAGCTGCCGAAGAGGTATTGTTTAGGCCTACATACCGGGTTGTCACTAGTTACTACAGGCACAAAGTCATAAGCCCCGCCCATTTCTACAATTTAACTTCTTAAAATCGTATTTAAAACCTAGCAGCTAACCCTAACGACACTGCTAACCTTATGCCTAACCCTAAATCAGTGGTGGTCGGTGCCGTTTAAGGTGAGGGAGGACATTTTTTTAAATGAGCAAGGCCTTATTTCTATTACAGCATATTTGATGACTGTCATTCATATTCCATTCACCCAGCTCAATGTAACATCGATAGGTTTAGGCTACTACATGATACTTGAATTGTCCCTATATCCATCATGAGGTTGCTACAACCTAGCCTATGAATGAAAGTTTTCAACGTAGGTGCACAGGATCAGTGAAAATTGAGTAATCAAGATGACAGACAGTGAAACATTCAACACCGCCTTGCACGCTCTTGCCTGCATCTAGCTGATCTAGGGTGTAATCATTAGTCCAACAGTTACAAACAAGAGTTTCTATTCAGGTATGTTTCGTTTGTTTCTGTTTAAGAAAAGTTTTTTCAATAGAATCGGAGGAATGAATACAGCCACATACAAACAGCATGATCACATAATTCCTTCTCGCAGCTTCATGCTCTCCTCCCCTCACCTTCGCTTGTGGACTTCAGTGTATAACAAATCAGCTGTCTGTGACCAGGCGAAAAAACCTTTCCAAGCCAAACCTTCATATCATAAACGCTACACACAGCCTACCTCGTTGTCACTGTATTAGCTAACGTCATAGTCTACATAGCTACTAGAACTAACGCATTAGTAAACCCACTACAATCATGCAGTAGAGCCAGCAAGCAGTTACACCGGCGGACCTCGGTGGTAATAAATTAATAAAACCTAAAGTTGACCTTGACTTGGAAGCAGGACCTAAAATTAACACCCGCCAAATGCAAGTAGATTTTGGCGGGTAAGATGTCTATTTCACCAGCCACGTTGGCGGGTGGTCTGGGCTCCAAAGTGCAAGCATTTCACTCGCATTTTAAAATAAAAATAGTCAAGTAAAATAAATGCTGCATTAGCTGTTTTTAAAACATTTCTGCTGTTTAGTTTCATAGCTGGTAAATTAAATCACACAAAGTCAAAGAACTACGAATCAAAAATAGCCTATTCCACCTCACGCTGCATCACTGCCTGGCTGGGGGCTGTGAAAGATTACTTTTTTTAGAAGCGCTGCACACAGACATAAAAATGGGTCTAAATTATTTGAAATGAAAGTCTACTGAAGTGGGACTTTGTCCTTGTGTTTCTTGGCCATTTACATTGTTTCGTTCACAAGCTAGGTTGTTTTTCTATGTTTGAGTTTCAACTGATGGAGTAGACAACGCTTCTACTAGTCAGACTCAATCTCACAGGCACAAACGTGACGAGTCACGTTACCACGGTAACATCCCGCCCTTAACATTTGTCTCATCTGTGATATTTTTGTTCAAAAATGAAATTAAACAATATAACACTACTTCTTACTAGTAATACATTTATTGTTTTAGAAACATTACAAAGCATGCTCATCTGTTTTGTGTTTTGTTTTAGTAGCAAAAATATTTTGTCCGGTAGATTTTTTTGGTGGACCAAAAAATCAATTTGATGCCCTGCTTGGAAGTTTTCTAGTGTTGGATAGCCATAGCCAGCTAGCTAACATAACATCCCTCTCTGAGGCGGGTGTTTGAGTAGGCTAAATCAGCTAGCTGCATTCGCTATCTAAGTTAAAGTGAGAAAAAAACACTACGAAATTTAGCTAGCTCTCTCACTTCCGTCTCCTTAACTTTAAGAAATTAATTTGTTAAAAACTGTTCAACTGTTGTCGCTCTCTCTGAGTCAACTTCTCACCACATGTTATGCACTGCAAAGCTAGCTGTAGCTTATGCTTTCAGTACTAGATTCATTCTCTGATCATTTGATTGGATGGACAACATGTCACTTCATGCTGCAAGAGCTCTGATAAGTTGGATGACGTGTAGGTTTATGGAAGGGGGTGAGAACCATGAGCCTCCTAGGTTTTGTATTGAAGTCAATGTACCCAGATGAGGACGGAAACTAGTTGTCCTCCGGCAACACCATAGTGCTACCCTACAGAGTGCTGTTGAAGCTACTGTAGACCATTCCAAAACAATGTGTTTTAATCAATTATTTGGTGACATGTGAATATATTTAGTATAGTTTTATTTTAAAATGATAACTAATGTTTCACTATTTTTATGAAATTCACTTTGGATGGCCCTCGCCTTCCTCCTCTGAGGAACCTCCACTGCTCTAAATTAAGACCAAAAATATCATTTTTGTTTTCATTAATGTTTATGACATATACCATTTTGTGGTTGTGCTATCTAGTGGAAACCTACATACCGGCTTATTTGGTGAGTAACTAACGTATTTTGACATCATTAAACTTGAGAAGCTGGTGAATGGCAAATTGAATGGCTGCTTCCTGGGTTTAAAGGAGATTTGCCATATCAACGTCGCCTGTAAAACCAGATTATAGTTAATTATATGTAAACAAATACATAATAATACTTTAGTTTATTTAGTAAATATTTTCTTAACTCTTATTTTTCTTAAAACTGAATTGTTGGTTAAGGCCTTCCTTGTAAGTAAGCATTTCACAGTAAGGTCTACACCTGTTTTATTCGGCGCATGTGACAAATCAAATTAGATTTTTGATTTGAATTATAAACGTTAGTTAACTCTGATCAAGGTATTTCGAAATTAGTTAGCTAGTTAACGTTGGGATGTCCGTGGGCCTAAAGTAACCTAGTTTTCTAAAGGAGACATGTAAGCAGCGAGTTAGCTGTGTACATCCTGAATGCGATCGATGTCATGGCCAGCTAGCTTGCAACGCCCCCACATCGGCTGCATCGATGCAGGATTGTGGGCTACCTTGTCAACCTGACGCTACAAAGCCAGGCCGCGTGCACGCAGTACCGCAATTGGAAAACAAGTCAGCAGCCAACGGTAACGTTAGCTAGCAGGCTTACGGTCTTAGTTGGCAACTACGAAAATAGCAAGCTGTACATAGATACATATTAATTCCATAACAAGTTGAATAGCAAACCAGTAGCTAAACTATCTATCTGGCAGCCGTTGGGGACGGCCTCAATCAATCAAATTCGTACCACAACTGTTTGGTAGCTAACATTAGCTAGCGGTCGTCAGCTTTGAGTTCGCCATGTAAAAATAAATTAAGCTCGTTACCTGTTTCAGTCTGGCAATTAGAACATTCTTCACACCAGCGACATCTAAATTCCTTCGCTTGAGTTCAGATTTGAGATCTATAACTCGTAAATCTGTTATTCTCTTTGACTCCATTGAAATGGCACCCGACGCCATTTTACCTCGATGCCTGGATGTGTTGTTGTGAACTTGTGTGTGCAGAAGGGAAGCACGCATGCTCACGCAATGCCCCAAAAGTTATTCTTCTTAAGATTTGTATTGGCGGATCGCAGCCAACTGAAAGATGCATACACTGCCACCTACTGTACTGGAGTGTGAGGCTGGTCACCGCCTGCTTATTCATCTTTCTTCTTCTTCTTCTATGATATCTTGGCGGTCCGCAAACTAACGTTTAAAGTGCATGCTGCCACCTTATTCGTCTATTGCTCTTATCTAGCCCTTTGTTTCCACCTACTGTTCTGGAGTGTGAATTCATTACACTTTGTGACACAAAAGGGAAGAAAAATCGCACTACAAACTAACCCTACACCCATTAAAAACGTACCACTATTCCACTACTTTGCCCTATCTGATCCTACACCAGGCTGGCAGCCTGGGAGGACTGGACACTATCGTTCAACACACCTTGTAACTCCTCTGCAACAAAGTCTTGTACACCCAAGTACTTCTCTGCAGCTGCCACCCCAACATTTATTTTCTGTGATTTACGTTCCATTTCTGCAGTACAGTTTATGTTCCTTTTGATGGCGTAGAAGGCCCTTCTTACTTTGTCTATTAGATTGTTCACAGCCTTGTGGAAGTTACCTGCGGTGTTGATGTTTAGGCCGAGGTAGGTATAGTATTTTTGTGCTCTAGGGCAACGGTGTCTAGATATAATTTGTATTTGTTGTCCTGGCTACTGGACCTTTTTTGGAGCACCATTATTTTTGTCTTACTGAGATTCACTTTCAGGGCTCAAGTCTGACAAAATCTGTGCAGAAGATTTAGGTGCTACTTTAGGCCCTCCTTGGTTGGGGACAGAAGTACCACATCATCTGCAAACAGTATACATTTGATAACCGAGTCCAGTAGGGTGAGGCCAGGTGCTGCAGACTGTTCTAGTGCCCTCGCCAATTCATTGATAAATACACTGTATGTACAAAACTTTATGAACACCTTCCTAATATTGAGCTGCACTCACTTATTCCCTCAGAACAGCCTCAATTCGTTGGGGCATGGACTCTACAAGGTGTCGAAAGCGTTCTACAGGGATGCTGGCCCATGTTGACTCCAATGCTTCCCACAGTTGTGTCAAGTTGGCTGGATGTCCTTTGGGTGGTGGACCATTCTTGATACACACAGGAAACTGTTGAGCAGGAAATATCCAGCAGCGTTGCAGTTCTTGACACATTCAAACCGGTGTGCCTGTCACCTACTACCATACCCCGTTCAAAGGCACTTAAATATTTTGTCTTGCCCATTCACCCTCTGAATGGCACACATACACAATCTATGTCTCAAGGCTTAAAAATCCTCCTGTAACCTGTCTCCTCCCGTTCATTTACACTGATTGAAGTGGATTTAACAAGTGACATCAATAAGGGATCATAGCTTTCCCCTGGATTCACCTGGTCAGTCTGTCATGGAAATGTCTAATGTTTTGTACACTGAAGAGGGTGGGGCTCAAGGTGCATCCCTGTCTCACCCCACGGCCCTGAGGAAAGAAATCTGTGTGTATATTGCCAATTCTAACTGCACACTTGTTTGTGTACATTGATTTTATAATGTTACATTTTTTTCTTCCAACACTGCTTTATATCCATTTGTATAGCAGAGTCTCATGCCAAATTGAGTCAAAAGCTTTTTTTAAATCAACAAAGCATGAGAAGACTTTGCTTTTGTTTTGTTTGTTTGTCAATAAGGGTGTGCAGGGTGTATACGTGGTCTGTCATACAGTATTTTGGTAAGAAGCCAATTTAACATTTGCTCAGGACATTGTTTCACTGAGGACATGTCTGCTGTTGATGATATTGCAGAGGATTTTTCAGAGATTGCTGTTGACGCAGATTCCTGTAATTATTGGGGTAAAATCTGTCTCCACTTTTGTGGATTGGGGTGATCAGTCCTTGGTTCCAAATATTGGGGAAGATGCCAGAGCTGAGGATGATGTTAACGAGTTTAAGTATAGCCAATTGGAATTTGTGGTCTGTATGTTTTATAATTTCATTTAGGATACCATCAACACCACAGGCCTTTTTGGGTTGGAGGGTTTGTATTTTGTCCTGTAAATCATTCCATGTAATTGGAGAATCCAGTGTGTTCTGGTCATCTTTAATAGCTGATTCTAAGATTTGTAGTTGATCATGTACATATGTTTTTGCTGTTTGTTCTTTGGTATAGAGCCGAAAAGATTTGAGAAGTGGTTTATCCATACATCTCCATTTAGGATAGGTAGCTCTTCTTGTTGTTGGTTTAGTTTAAGGCATAGGCTCAGGTTTTCTGTGTCTCTGTGCTTTTGGTTGGATATGTTTCTCAATTTCTTCTTAGGGTTTTGCATTCTTCATGAAACCATTTGTCATTGTTGTTAATTTTCTTAGGTTGTCTGCTTGACACTTTTAGACTTGATAGGGAAGCTGTAAGGTCAAATTTACAGTTTAGGCTTTCTACTGCCAAGTTTATAACTTCACTATTGCAGTGAAACGTTTTGTCCAGGAAGTTGTCTAAATGTTATTGGATTTGTTGTTGCCCAATTGTTTTTTGGTAGGTTTCTACACTACTTTCCTTCCATCTATAGGGTTTCTTAATAGTATGCAGTTTGGTTGGCTTTGATGCCTCATGATTGAATATTATTCTGTTCAAGTAGGCTGTGATTTTGATGGGATCTGATAGGGGTGTCATTGGTCTGACTGAACGCTCTGAGAGACTCTAGGTTGAGGTTTGTGATAAAGTAATCTACACTACTACTGCCAAGGGATGAGCAGTAGGTGTACCTACCGTAGGAGTCCCCTCGAAGCCTACCATTGACTATGTACAGACCCAGCGTGTAACAGAGCTGCAAGACTTGTGACCCATTTTTGTTGGTTGTTTTGTCGTAGTTGTGTCTAGGGGGGCATATTTGAGAGGGAATGCTGTCACCTCCAGGTAGGTGTTTGTCCCCCTGTGTAATGAGAATGTCAGGTTCTTGTCCAGTTCTGGCGTTTAGGTCACCACAGACTAGTACGTGTCCAGGGCCTGGAAATGATTGATCTCTCCCTCTAGGATGGAGAAGCTGTCTTCATTTTTCGTATATATTTCTCATTCTCACTTTCAATCCTTTAACTAAATATACTTTCCTGCAACCCGCCTCACCCAATGTGGAACAGATTCTATTATTTCTTCATACATTTTTATCCAGAACCTCTGGCTGAAACTAGCCAGCTAGCCAGCTAACTAGCTACTTGCTATTAGCCACCATTAGCGGTCTTCACCATTGTCCGTGGCCGTGGCCTGCACTACCTACCAGCCAGCTCTAGCCTGGAAAATTATCGGCCAGTCTGCACAGTCTGCACATCGCGCTATCGAGCCAGAGCATATCGGATTTTCTGCCGGAATCACTGAATCACTGGACCTTAACACCGGATCATCGCAACTAACTAGCTGCAACCGAATGGCTGTTGTCGTTGTTGGCTAATCACCACTGTCCTGAAGCTAACTCCAGTTAGCCTTGAGCTAGCCTCGAACCAGGCCCATCTTCCGGCTATCTACCTCTCTGTCAATCAGACGGGACCTCCTAGTGTTGACACGGAGCCCCGCCGATCCATCACGACTGGTCTGCCGACGTAATCATCTGATGTGGTTTCAACAGGCTTCCCATTGCGACGACCACGAAGATCCATCTGCTAGCCCTGGCCCGCTAGCACACGCAATCAACAGCCGTGCCTCCAGCTCGCCTGTAGCGTAGCAGCCACTGAACTGCTCCCGGACTTACTTATTGCTGTTCACTGGACCTTATGATCACTCAGCTACACAGCTGATGCCTGCTGGACTGTTCCTTTATACGGTACCCCATTCTGTTTAGCCTCAGCTCAAATTTTATCGCCATTACCAGCTGTTGTCTTAGCTCTCTCGAATAACACCTGTGACTACTTTATGCCTCTCTCCCATGTCAATATGCCTTGCCTATTGCTGTTTAGGTTAGTTCTAACTGTACTTTTTCAATGTAGAGCCCCCAGTCCTGCTCAACCTGTCTCAGATAGCTCCTTTGTCCCACCCCCCACACACGCGGAGACCGGGTCAATCGGTGCCTCCAGTGATGCAATCTCTTTCATCTTTACCCAACGCTTAGGTTTACCTCCACTGTACTCATATCCTTCCATATCCTTGTCTGTACATAATGCCCTGAATCTATTCTACAACGCCCGGAAATCTGCCCCTTTTTTTCTCTGTACCCAACGCACTAGAAGACCAGTTCTTAAAGCCTTTAGCCGTATCCTTATTCTACTCCTCCTCTGTTCCACTGGTGATGTAGAGGCTAACCCAGGCCCTGTAGCCCCAAGTATCACTCCTGCTCCCCAGGCGCTATCATTTGTTGACTTCTGTAACCGCAAAAGCCTTGGTTTCTCGCATGTTAACATCAGAAGCCTCCTCCCTAAGTTTGAGTTATTCACTGCGTTAGCATACTCCGCCAACCCTGATGTTCTAGCAGTGTCTGAATCCTGGCTTAGGAAGGCCACCAAAGATTCTGAAATTTCCATTCCCAACTACAACATTTTCCGTCTAGATAGAACTGCCAAAGGGGGTGGAGTTGTAGAGATAGCCTGCAGAGCGCTATCATACTATCCAGGTCTGTGCCCAAACAGTTTGAGCTTCTACTTCTAAAAATCCACCTTTCCAGAAATAAGTCTCTCACTGTTGCCGTTTGCTACAGACCCCCCTCAGCACCCAGCTGTGCCCTGAACACCATATGTGAATTGATTGCCCCCCATCTATCCTCAGAGTTCGTATTGTTTGGTGACCTAAACTGGGATATGCATAACACCCTGGCCGTCCTACAATCTAAACTAGATGCCCTCAATCTAACACAAATTATCATGGAACCTACCAGGTACACTCCTAAATCCGTTAACATGGGCACCCTCATAGATATCATCCTGACTAATTTACCCTCTAAATACACCTCCGCTGTCTTCAACCAGGATCTCAGCGATCACTGCCTCATTGCCTGCGTCCGTAATGGGTCCGCGGTCAAACGACCACCCCTCATCACTGTCAAACGCTCCCTAAAACACTTCAGCGAGCAGGCCTTTCTAATTGACCTGGCCCGGGTATCCTGGATGGATTTTGACCTCATTCCGTCAGTAGAGGATGACTGGTTGTTTTTTAAAAGTGCTTTCCTCTCCATCTTAAATAAGCATGCCCCATTCAAAAAAATCAGAACTAAGAACAGATATAGCCCCTGGTTCACCCCAGACTTGACTGCCCTTGACCAGCACAAAAACATCCTGTGGCATACTGCATTAGCATCGAACAGCCCCCGCGATATGCAACTTTTCAGGGAAGTCAGGAACCAATATACACAAGCAGTTAGGAAAGCAAAGGCTAACTTTTTCAAACAGAAATGTGCATCCTGTTGCACTAACTCCAAAAAGTTTTGGGACACTGTAAAGCTGCCCACTGCACTGAGGCTAGGAAACACTGTCACTACTGATAAATCTACGATAATCGAAAATTTCAACAAGCATTCTGCTATGGCTGGCCATGCTTTCCACCTGGCTACCCCTACCCTGGCCACCAGCTCTGCACCCTCCACTGCATATTCATCGCCAAACCCACTGGCTCCAGGTCATCTATAAATCACTTCTAGGCAAATCCCAGCCTTATCTTAGCACATTGGTCACCATAGCAACACCCACCCGTAGTATGCGTTCCAGCAGGTACAGTGAGGGAAAAAAGTATTTGATCCCCTGCTGATTTTGTACGTTTGCCCACTGACAAAGAAATGATCAGTCTATAATTTTAATGGTAGGTTTATTTGAACAGTGAGAGACAGAATAACAACAACAAAATCCAGAAAAACGCATGTCAAAAATGTTATAAATTGATTTGCATTTTAATGAGGGAAATAAGTATTTGACCCCTCTGCAAAACATGACTTAGTACTTGGTGGCAAAACCCTTGTTGGCAATCACAGAGGTCAGATGTTTCTTGTAGTTGGCCACCAGGTTTGCACACATCTCAGGAGGGATTTGGTCCCACTCCTCTTTGCAGATCTTCTCCAAGTCATTAAGGTTTCGAGCCTGACGTTTGGCAACTCGAACCTTCAGCTCCCTCCACAGATTTTCTATAGGATTAAGGTCTGGAGACTGGCTAGGCCACTCCAGGACCTTAATGTGCTTCTTCTTGAGCCACTCCTTTGTTGCCTTGGCCGTGTGTTTTGGGTCATTGTCATGCTGGAATACCCAATCCACGACCCATTTTCAATGCCCTGGCTGAGGGAAGGAGTTTCTCACCCAAGATTTGACGGTACATGGCGCCGTCCATCATCCCTTTGATGCGGTGAAGTTGTCCTGTCCCTTTAGCAGAAAAACACCCCCAAAGCATAATGTTTCCACCTCCATGTTGGATGGTGGGGATGGTGTTCTTGGGGTCATAGGCAGCATTCCTCCTCCTCCAAACACGGCGAGTTGAGTTGATGCCAAAGAGCTCGATTTTGGTCTCATCTGACCACAACACTTTCACCCAGTTCTCCTCTGAATCATTCAGATGTTCATTGGCAAACTTCAGACGGGCCTGTATATGTGCTTTCTTGAGCAGGGGGAACTTGCGGGCGCTGCAAGATTTCAGTCCTTCACGGCGTAGTGTGTTACCAATTGTTTTCTTGGTGACTATGGTCCCAGCTGCCTTGAGATCATTGACAAGATCCTCCTGTGTAGTTCTGGGCTGATTCCTCACCGTTCTCATGATCATTACAACTCCACGAGGTGAGATCTTGCATGGAGCCCCAGGCCGAGGGAGATTGACAGTTATTTTGTGTTTGTTCCATTTGCAAATAATCGCACCAACTGTTGTCACCTTCTCACCAAGCTGCTTGGCAATGGTCTTGTAGCCCATTCCAGCCTTGTGTAGGTCTACAATCTTGTCCCTGACATCCTTGGAGAGCTCTTTGGTCTTGGCCATGGTGAAGAGTTTGGAATCTTGATTGATTGCTTCTGTGGACAGGTGTCTTTTATACAGGTAACCAGCTAAGATTAGGAGCACTCCCTTTAAGAGTGTGCTCCTAATCTCAGCTCGTTACCTGTATAAAAGACACCTGGGAGCCAGAAATCTTTCTCATTGAGAGGGGGTCAAATACTTATTTCCCTCATTAAAATGCAAATCAATTTATAACATTTTTGACATGCGTTTTTCTGGATTTTTTGTTGTTATTCTGTCTCTCACTGTTCAAATAAACCTACCATTAAAATTATAGACTGATCATGTCTTTGTCAGTGGGCAAACGTACAAAATCAGCAGGGGATCAAATACTTTTTTCCCTCACTGTATATCTCACTGGTCATCCCCAAAGCCAACACCTCCTTTGGTCGCCATTCCTTCCAGTTCTCTGCTGCAAATGACTGGAACGAACTGCAAAAATCTCTGAAGCTGGAGACACTTATCTCCCTCACTATCTTTAAGCATCAGTTGTCAGAGCAGCTTACCGGTCACTGCACCTGTACACAGCCCATCTGTAATTAGCCCACCCAACTACCTCATCCCCATATTGTTATTTACATTGTTATTTATTTTGCCCATTTGCACCCCAGTATCTCTATTTGCACATCATCTTCTGCACATCTATCACTCCAGTGTTAATACTAAATTGTAATTGTAATTATTTTGCACTATGGCCTATTTATTGCCTTACCTCCATAACCTACTACATTTGCACACACTCTATATAGATTTTCTATTGTGTTATTGACTGTACGTTTTGTTTATTCCATATGTAACTCTGTGTTGTTGTTGTTTTTACCGCACTGCTTTGCTTTATCTTGGCCAGGTCGCAATTGTAAATGAGAACTTGTTCTCAACTGGTTTACCTGGTTAAATAAAGGTGAAATAAAATAAAAAATAAAAAATAAAGTATGGGGATTCTAGTGGGTGGATATAGGTAGCACACAGGAGGACATTTTACTCTGTTGAGATAATTTCCTTTAGAATTTCTAGCCAAATGTAAAATGTTCCTGTTTTGATTAATTTAATGGAGTGGGTTAAGTCTGATCTTTACAAAATTAGCATACCACACGAGTCTCTTCCCTGTGTAACACCTGGTAGTTTGGTGGATGGCACTACCAGCTCCCTGTTACCTAGAGGGCAACCTGTGGGTCCATCTCCTCTATACCATGTTTCTTGCAGGTTGACAATGTCTCTATTTCTGATTTCTTTGGTGAAGTCTGGGTTCCTGCTCTTTAGGCCAAAAGCAGATTACCTCAGACCTTGTATATTCCAGGATGAGATAATAAAAGTTTTGTGGTCCATAGTGTCCAGTGTTGTTATTTGTGTGGTTTAGGCTTGGACCAATAGTTGTGAGCAGAGCATGCTGAGCATCTGATACATGCCTCTTAGGTCGCAGGATGGGGCTTGGGTGGGTGTAGGAGTGGGGGTTCTGCCTATCACTCTATTGGGGTCAGCCTACTCACAGGGAGCCTCTTAAGATCCCTCGCGCTGGACCCATCTTCATCTACTACTCTCTTCACTGCCTCAGCATACAACACCTTCTGTACTACCTCGACCTGCCTTTCTCTCACCAGACACTTCTGATCTCCAGCACCATGGGTACCCCTACAGATAACATACAGCTTTTTCCACCGATACTACACATTCCTTTGTCTCATGCCCTCCTGCACACTTTCACATTTAGGAATCTCCCTCCTACATACTGCTGCAACATGACAATAAGCTTGGCACCTAAAACACAGTAATGGGTTTGGGACAAAAGCTCTCACGGGATAACTGACACATCCTAACTTGACTTGGCATCAAAACTCAGCAGGACAGACAGTGTCTTCTCTGTTTCACCACGCTCTCCACCGGGTCTGTGTCGCACCAAACGACAGTTGTCTCAGACACTGGGAATCTTACATTTCAGTTGGTCCTCCTCAACACTTAACTCCAGTTAGCACTCCTTACGACGGTACCCTGCTCCAGAGAGCAAAGCAAGTCACAGGTCTTGTCCTAAGGGCGAGGTGCGGAGGGCCCACTCCCTCTGGACAGAAGACACACAGAAAATCATCACCAGTCCACTTCGAGTTATTTTCACTGATTCAACAGTCTCCAACCTCCTCTCTAACCATCCTGACACCACATATGGTTCAGCCAGAAGGCAAGGATCCATTCGCTCCAAAAATCTCACTCCCACTGGGCCAGAATCATCCTTGTCATCATCCTGACGAGGCCAGTACTCTGCGTCTTCACTGCACCTGCCACCGCAGGTAATTCATCCTTTCTGAGTTACTGGAGTGCGTTTTTTTCTTTTTGTACTTGATGCCAATCTTCCTCACCACACAGCTTCCCTCTACACTCAACTGCTTTCTTTCTTCCTCGCTATCCATTTCCACATCTCCATGCTTTTTCCGCTCCTTCATCCGCTATCATAGCAAACTGTTTAAATGGTTCTTGTATCTTGAATTTTCCGCCATGTCGCTTCGACTCAAAAAGCTCTACCAGCCGCCATTACTCCTCACGGCTCGCAATGTTGACGTAGCTATCGTGCATTATCACCAATATCTGTATATACTACCACGCATAATTGCAGAAAGTTAACCAGAGACGGTATAGAAACCTTCCTCTAATACAGGGGTATCAAAGTCATTTTGCCCCCCGGGGGCCAGATTTGGTCTTGAATGAGGTCCGGAGGGCCGCACTGAAAATTGTCTATATTTCCTTGCCATCCAAATTTGTAAAAGATAGTCCTCTATCCATCATTTTTTTAAATGTCGATGCTCCCTGACTGTCTAGCTTTCATTTTGGTGATTATTAGCGAGCTGGACAGTCAAACTGTATGAATGTAGAGTGTGCTTGACTTGGACTGAAATAGGGACTTCGACACCTACTGTGTACTGACATTCATATTGCTATGTACAGCCTTACCTGTGGATCATCATCTTGGGTCCATGAAATGGGGTATCAACCTACTCAGTGACACCCACAGAACACGAATGTGAAGAGTTTACACCAATATTATTGCAGGACTTTGACTGTGTGAAATCACCTCCCCAGTCAGTCTATTGTGCGTACTGGACATTCATATTGCAATGTAGCCTACAGCCTTACCTATGGATCTTGGGTCCATGAAATGGGGTATCAGCCTACTCGGTGACACCAATCAAAACACCACTGTAAAGAGTGTACACAAATATTAGCGTCATAGCACTTATTGCGGGACTTTGACACCAGTGTGGACTGAGCCACATTAGCTCACCAGTCAACCTACTATGTGTATTGACATTCATATTGCACGGTACACCCTTACCTATGGGTCCATTAAATGGGATATCAGCCAACAAAAGATAATAAGTAGTTAATTTTACAAAAAAAATAAAAAAAAGTGTTCTGTGGGTGTCACGAGTAGGCTGATACCCCATTTCATGGACCCAAGATCAATAGGTAAGGCTGTGCAGGGCATATAAGTATGCACCCAACGCAATTCTGAAGTCTAATACATCCACAGCGCGACTTACATTTGTTTGTGTCAAATTAACTACTTATTGTCTTTTGTTGAATTTAATTAACAACATTCCAACCTTGTTTAGCAGTATCTATTCCAAATATGGCATTATTCCACAATTTTTATCCGTTTTCATGTGTCAATGGGGTACTTTTATTTTGAAGGCGGACCGCAAATTCCAGGCACTTTTGTGGCTAATCGTTATTGTGGCTAGCTTCACACAGGTCCAGCAACCCAACCTAGGTGCCAGCGAGAGTAGACGGACGACTCGACCTGGGTAAACAAGAGTGGACGCCTCGAAGAGGCAGGAATGGGGACTTCATCGAGGGCCCTGATGGGGAATGGGATTTGTGTTTTATCGTAGAAAAAAAACAGTATGTATTGCCTAGCGTGTTAATATGCCACAAAAAGCCAAGAAAAAATGTATTTTTCTCTCTCGGGTTTTTAGCCAGGCGCTGATTTGTAACGACGTTGGTTATTCCGACGGGCCCACTTCGATTTTGTTCCTGTTGTCAGTTTCACAACCCGGTGACTGTCGGTCGATCGCGATTTACTTGTGTCTATTATTTAAGTTCATCCAGGGCATATGCAATTCAAAGGGAGCCAATAAATAACACAGAAGCACATTTCCAAGAGAGTACAGGTATGTGTTGAGTCAATAGAGCTAGCTAGTTAACTGTCTTTGTTTTTCTCTCAACGTTAGCTGGCTAACACGGCCAGGCAGTAGCCAGCGTACTGTAGCTAGCAAGCTATTGTTTGCTCTGAAGATTCAGTAGTTAACGTTAGCTAGCCAAGTTAGCTTGGTACGGTAGTGTGGTGGGAGCTAATCTGTGGTGGTAGCTAATTGTTGTGAGCCATTTTGGGGTTGGCTAACTAACGAACTAGGTAGCTAGCTACATTGGTTATTAACAAATAGGATCTCATCAGCAAGTTCATTAGAAACCCAACCTTTGAATGTGAAGCCTTGCAGCCCTGCCATTTTGCTAACTAAGTAAACTAGTTAGCTAGCTAGTTAGCCAAGGCCATGTAGCTATAGCCGTTTATTTATTACATTTTACGATGAACTCTGACGTAACCCAAATAGCTAAGTTAACCAAATACGACCATTCCATGTTAAACTTACTTAATTAAACGTTAGCTTACTAGTGCTGGCTAACGTTGGGCAACATCAAAATATTTTGAATTTGTGACTGACACATCAGAGAGGGTGATGATGATGATGATGATGATGAATGTTTATCACATTATTTTCAAGTAATGAAACTGCGCTGTCAAATCAGCCTGGGAGCGTGTTGGGTTTGTTGACCAGTTTGTTGACTTAAGTTAATATTGCTAGAGAAGAAAACAAACTGCTGAAGAACTTGCAGCAGTCTATTTCAAATTTGGTATGGCTTTTGTTACTATCTTTATGCATTGCTAATAAAGATGAAATAGACAGGCTTGGAAAATTAGTAGGGTTACGTACCTAAAAGAGCCAGAGACCAAATGAGGAATTATCTCAGACTGAGGCCTAGTACAAGCCAGAAAACATTAGGCAAATAGGCTTGCTGTCACAATGGTTGTATTTTATTATTTTCTTTCATGAAGGAGAACATTGTCAACCGAATGACTCCTTATTAGGAAACTTGAGGTGTACACTTGGGACCAGTCAATCGTTAAATTATCCTGCCCTAAATTCTCTGTACTGTTCCAGTATAAAAAGCACCCATAATTCTTCCCTCATGAAATGTTTTGATTTGTGTTCACGATGTTGATTCCATTAATTTTGCGTGGATGCCACTCTTTATCTATGATAGAAGACACCCCATCTCATAGTCACAATTTGGAGAACAATAACACATCACTGGATTGATTTAAAGCTGCAATATGTAAATTTTTGGGCGACCCGAACAAATTCACATAGAAATGTGAGTTGTAGATCTGTCATTCTCATTGAAAGCGAGACTAAAGCCCCGTTTCCATTGGCGCTTTGAAGTCAACCCAGGCTGGGCTGGCTCAAATTGCGTTTCCACTGCCTCCAGAAATTAGAAATGATGTCATGTTGCTAGGTAGCCAAATGTGACTGCAGCTGGCTTCGCTAATGTTGCTAGCTAGCAATATGTTGAAGAATTTAATTCACCCTCACCATGCTGTAACTAACGTTACCCCATAGTGCCAGCCAGACTCAGAGCCATGTATTTAGCTTGCTGGCGTTCGCTAACGTTTAGGCTAGCTAGTTACAGTAGCTTAATTCCTACATTGATTGCCATGGCATTGGCTATTAGCTAGCTAACCTAGCAAACCATACGACAGGTTTGATATGATGTAGCTAGTTTCAATAAGACCGGGCCAGCAAAAATTCCTGCTCGCTTACGTTAGCTAGGATGTTTCAACTCTGATTTGCTAGCTAAGGTTAGGTAGCTAGCATTTGAGGGCTGACAGCTCTCATAAAAGTTTATTGTGTAGTGCAAAAATGAATGAAGGATCCAGCTATGGTGGTAATTCGTGTCATGTCTGGCTACTGCAGTACTGCTTGTCCATGTGCTAGCTAACAGCAGCAAGCCCAGACAAGCTAGCTAAACGTTGTATCAGCATCCAGCAGTGATCAGCTTGGTGGTTGCATAGTAATGGCGTCACCAGCCCCAATTCGAATTGAGCTGACACCAGTTGTGTAACTGGGCTGCGCTTTCCCCGATTGTGAATTCAATTAGAGCCAGCTCAAATTAGGCCCACATTTTAATTGCCAGTGGAAACGGGGCTTTGGATGCAGTAGCTCTGATCTATGTGTTCTATTTCTATGCTTCCCGTTCTTAAATGTAGTTCTTGCGTCTTTTACTTTCGGTTTTGTACACCAGCTTCAAGCAGCTGAAAATACTATAGTTTTGGTTAAGGAAAATATATTTCACAGCCGTTTAGATAGTACAATGATTCTCTACACTATACTTGCTTGTTTTGTCACATAAACTGAAATTAGGCGAACTATTATAATTTTAGGAAATGTCAGAGCACCTTTAAAATGATATGAGCTAGAAATAAACTTAATTGTAGTTACACACATTCCCTTGTAACTATGGCAGCTTCTACAACCCACTGGATGCCATATTGCAGAGCAGTGGCACAGTTATATAATGATAATAGTGGGGCCCATTTCAGCATTTCCCCTCAGCACATTAGCATGTTTTTTGGTTTTTTTTGTCAGTTTTAGTTTGACTTGATAAAAACAGTGATATGACTGTTCATCAGAAGTAATCACGTCTGTTCTGCCCACAGAATTGTAGTTGTATTGAAATAGGCCTACATCATGGCACTATTCTCTCAAGCCTGTATTTGAGATGTCAAAACCTTTTTTATCAAGGATGTAGTATATAGTACCGTGCGCTAATAGGAAACCAATGCTTAATCACTCAAAGGTTGTTGTCTAGGTGTTCCATCTTCTTTGTATGCAGAAATTAGTTTAAACAAATGGCCATTCCTGTGAGTGCATTTCCAGTATGTAATGCTGTCAATGTTAGCGGGGCTGGTTGGTTCATAAGGCATTAGATTGAAGAATCCCTGTGATGAGAATGACATCTTCGCTTCTCAGAAGGGCCTGTTATCATAGCGGCAATGTATGAAGCACTGTGCTTGCTTACTCAAAGCTGTGAGCTTTTTGGTATCTTGGCTAACATGTTGGATACCTTTTTGTAGAGACAAGAATGTGTAACAGAACACATTGACAAACCTGCACTCAAAATAGAAAAAGCTAAATTAGGTAAAGGTTTGGGATAGGTTAATAGTTAATGTATGTCCTTGCGTAGGTGGTAGATTTGGTTTTTCTGCAGCCATTGCTGAAACTGTGTGCTGTGAAGCTCAATATAGGTCTGCGTTGTCCTCCTCAAGGAATGAATTAAAGCAGTTTCCCATAAACGCCCTCTCCTCTTTTGAAATGTCTCCACCTTGGTGCCAGGGGGGATTGATTGCCAAGGTGGCTGTCCTCTGAGGCTGCTGTGTTGCTGTGTGTCATGGCGCTGCTCGCTCTGTGGCACAGGGGCTCATCAGTGGCTCACAGGGGGAGCCCCAGAGGATCATGGGTTGGGGCTTTGACTCCCTGGCAGCAGTTCTACATCGGAACCCAGGGAGGGGGCATCTCAGAACGCCCCCACCCCCTTCCCCCCTAGCCCCTGTTCCCAGAAGTCTCCACCTGTGGCATCCTCTTCCTTCTCTTTGCTCATGAGATGGAAACACAGACATGATACATGAGTGTTTTCATGAATACTGTATCAGGTATTTGTTCAGTGCTTCTCTCAATGTTTGTTTGCTTTGGTATGGATGTAGGCTAGGCTACACATTGAGGGCTCCTGTTATTCTATTTCTGGTGAGCAGACAATGGCCATGCTCTGTTTTCGTATGAAGTTGTTGATGTCTTGTCGCCAGATACCCTGTCTAGTTTGTGAGGTGGACATCATGTTTTCATGGTAGTCAACTCCGGGCTACACTTGTTTTTCGAGCCTAGCTGTGGAGGATTCGTGAGGAAACTTGTCCGTTCGGATTCCAGACCTACCTGCATTAACTCTGACTTCAGTCCTCAGCCAGCATACATGGCAGTGTTTCTACACCAACCTGTGCTTACTTTGGCTGGAAGGTCTGCTCAGTTTATATTGGGTAAATGCAGGTTTTGAGTGCTTTGCTACCTACTGTGATGATCCCTAGTGATTTTTACCCACTCAGGGTTCAGTTGCAGTTTGAAGACAAGCACCCACACAATCCTTATGTTTCCTGCAGGCCTCAACCTACTTTTGGGTCACTGGGGTTTAATATGCATATGGATAATTCCAGCGTAAGGTCAATCTTATAAAAAAATTATTTTGTCATTTTAAAGTGAAACCAAAATGGCAATATTGTATACACTCCCCCCAAGGGGTACTATAGACACACACATCAAACATTTAATTTCTATTTTGTTTGTCCATTCTGTGAGACATTTAAAGTTGTGGTTTTGCATGCAAATGTAACATCCATAGCTCTGGAATCACTCTTGTCCAAACAATGGGTGGGGGAAGTGGCTTCCACCCCAGGCACTCACTGACTGACTGGGTTTTGCAGTAGGTTTGCATTCTAGTGCATGCTCATGAACACACCAAATTACACACTGCACTACTTTCCTGGTGCAGGCTTTCACACACTTTACGATCATTAAATAAGCTAATAGTGCTGCATGCTCATGTCGTGTGGTGTTGTGTAACATCAAGATCTCAGGGTCAACGAATGGAATGCAACAGACTGGATAGTATTGCAGTATTTTCTATAGCTACGGTGAAAACAGTGTGACCTGACCACAGTTGCTTGGTGCTTTTCTTTTTCTTTGCCAGAGATGTGCTAACATAGGGCCCCATAAAATCAGTTCATGTTTGGGATAAAAAAAATTCTCTACCAAATTCTGTTTTCTCAGAGTTTTTCCAGGTTTCTGAGTTTTTCCTGTTTTGTCAGGTTTTCGCTCTCAAAACCACACTTTCTAATAGAAAAACAACAAAATTGGATGTTCTAAGTCCACAACAATGCTTAAACCACACCAGGAGACAATTCTTTAGGTCTGGGAAAAATCATAAGATATTTAGATTTTAATTCAAGTGAGCACCTACCAAGAGAATGTTGTTTTTGTAGTAGACATGATGGTAGAGTTTGCTAAACAAATACTCATGATATCATTGGGCAGGTAAGCATAGGCTACTTTGTAGTTAACATTAATTGAGAAAGTTTGGGAAAGCCTTTCCATCTATCAGAAGACAGGTTTTCATTAGCATCATCGCTAACGGCTACACAAAGTGGTAGACGCTCGCACCTCACACAGACGGGCATTCTCGTTGCCTCTTCAGAAAGTTGCAGGAAATACAAATCATTGATGCGTTCTGTTCATGTCTTATGATATACTTGGGCAAATGTATTACTTTTCACTACATTTACTTGATTCCCTACTAAATTCAATACATTTTTGAATATTGTAGAATTGCGTTTTGATGTCTGGATTCGGTGATTCCGCCATCATTCTCCACATCGTGGATTTTATAGGGCCCGACTAACAGCAAATACATGGGTTTGATGCTTAGACAGAACAGAACCTTCACTTACTAGAATGTGTACTTGTGTGCTGTGGGTGCATTCTTATAGCCTATGCCACTAAAGCCGTGTTCACATTGGCAGTTTGAAGTGATTCAAATCCAATTTCTTTTGCATCTCCGATTCGAATCTGTCATTTTCCTGCATTCTGAACAGCCAAAAAGGACATGGAATCTGATATAACAAGTCACCTTCGTATGTGGTTTGAAATCTGATACAAATCTGATTCCTGGCCTTGCGACTTGTCTGAATGGTCAAATCTGATTTATTTGCCCTCAAGTGGTATTTAGACTGCTATTTGGCATATCTCAAATCAAATCAAATCAAATTTTATTGGCCACATGCGCCGAATACAACAGGTGCAGACATTACAGTGAAATGCTTACTTACAGCCCTTAACCAACAGGGGGGGGGGGCAGTGCAAATAGTCCGGGTAGCCATGATTAGCTGTTCAGGAGTCTTATGGCTTGGGGGTAGAAGCTGTTGAGAAGTCTTTTGGACCTAGACTTGGCACTCCGGTACCGCTTGCTGTGCGGTAGCAGAGAGAACAGTCTATGACTAGGGTGGCTGGAGTCTTTGACAATTTTGAGTGCCTTCTTGTTGCTTGCTAGCTACTCTAACAGTTTGACAAGAACATTCTCCCGAGTGGCGCAGTGGTCTAAGGCACTGCATCGCAGTGCTAGCTGTGCCACTAGAGATCCTGGTTCGAATCCAGGCTCTGTCGTAGCCGGCCGCGACCGGGAGATCCATGGGGCGGCGCACAATTGGCCCAGCGTCGTCCAGGGTAGGGGAGGGAATGGCCGGCAGGGATGTAGCTCAGTTGGTAGAGCATGGCGTTTGCAACGCCAGGTTCGATTCCCACGGGGGGCTAGTATGAAAACAAACAAAAACACAATTTATAATGTATGCACTCACTAACTGTAAGTCGCTCTGGATAAGAGCGTCTGCTAAATGACTAAAATGTAAATGTAAAATGTAACATGTTAGTTTGACAACAACCCAAACAAATTAGAGAATGTGCTAGAAAGCTAAATGGCTAGCTAGTTGACTGCTGTGGCGAGCCAAAAAAGACTTGTTTTGAAAGTTGGATCATGTCAGCAAAATAATTTTGACTGAACTCCCACACATCCGATTTGGTCACTTGTAACTTGCTGTTTGGACAGTCAGTATTCCAAAGCGGTTTTGAAAAACAAATCTGATTTGAGCGTTAAGGCCTGCAGTGTGAACAAGGCTTTACAACGTAGAGTTCATTGTTTTCATACTGAGCCTTGTGTCAATACACAGGATATTGCAGGCTGGAGAATGGCAATTAGTATGTCTTTACACATTACTGTTTAATCAGTACGGCTTCATTAGGCCAACCATTATAAGGCTTCTAAAGGATAGCTTACAATGTCCAATTCAGTTTACTTGTGTCAGTAAATAAAATACATCTCATAAAATTGGATTTTATTCAGAATCTTAGTTTGAGGTGTTTACTGGTGGCTCAAGTATAGGAAAACACCACACTGCCAGCTGTGTGTGCACGTTATACCACTCCACCACACCAAGAAGTAGGCTAATGAACAGAGCCAACGTGCCTTTTTAAACAGATGGCTGCTTTCATAATTCAAAGGAAAGGACTTGAGGTGACTGCACTGAGGCAGAAGACATTTTATTTTGTCCTCCCCTTGGTGAAAGGCTTCTTTTTTGAAGTAGAAACGGTGTGATTAGACCATTTTAGGAAAAGAGGATGTGTGATAAATGGTGAGGGATGGAGAGGGGAATCATGATAAATGAAGAGGGGGGAAAGCGGTGAGATTAGGCCTAGAATCTGGCATTTTGGTAAGAGTTTGTGCTAGGCTAGTGCTTTGACGTCAGCATGCTTGTTTTTATTTATAAGATCTATATCAAAGGGATGCATGCTTAGCATTGGTTGCTTGTACCCTGGTACATTCTGAAGATATAGATTAGCGAGTTCTCCGGTCCATTCTGTTCCGGTAATGCCATTATGAAAATGTCTCCTAATCTCCCCACGCAGCCTTCCCATGGTTTTATCACTACAATAGAGAGTTGAGCTGGAGACATTAAACTGGTAAAAGAGATGCTCTAGTGTTTTTTTTCTCCCCCTTTTCTATATTGCCAGGCTGCATGACCTTACTCTGCTCATCAGTTTCCTTCATTACAGCATCAAGCCTAGCGAGCGTACTGTGATTAGTCCTAGATTACCATCCAGTCTGAGTCATGCACTGCCAGGAATGGATAATAAAACAAATGCTACACAACTGACTCAGCCCAAGGCCTCAATTCATTTGCTCTCACAAACAAACCATGGTGCACTATTTTTGCCTTTCTCCTCGTACACAACGAGATAGCGAGCACCTCTATATTAACACAGCATGTAATTATTATCATAATACATTTAGCCCATCTTTCTGTTTATAAATTGCCTCCATTGAAAAATAATGATTACACTTTGTTAGTGTGTCTAACGTTTATCTTCTCTTGTTTCACAGCACTAGGTTAGTTGCAGTGCCACCAATGGACCTATAGGAGCTGGTGGAAGTTTACTTGGCGTTGCGTCTGCGTGGACCAGGCAGCATGAAGAGCGAGGTGCCCTCTGAGGCCCAGGGCAGACAGGAGCACCTGAAGGGTCCACTGGCCAACCCAGAGCCCATGGAGACAGCCAAGAGCTTCCCTGCCAACATGGAGGTGATCGGCAAGGCAGGCAGTGAGTTTGCACCGCTGTGTGCCGAGACCAGGCACCGGCCCCTGAGGGACACAGTGGCCCGCAGAGACCCAGACAGGGGCCTGCCCGGACGCAAAAAGCGCAAGAGCCAACAGCCAGGGCCCTCGGACTGCTCCCTGAAGGAGGGTCATGTCAGTGAGGGCTCTCTTCCCCTTCAGCGCCACCAGCCAGATCTCTTGGAGCGCCGCAGCAAGGATGAACGCAACCCAGAGTCCTCGTTCAGTGACTGTGCCTCCTCTCCCTCCTCCAGCCTGCGCTTCAGGGACTCGGACACTCTGAGCTCAGAGGAAGAGGTGGAGGCTGGAGGGACGGGATCAGCAGGGGGACCGCAGCCCCCACAGCAGGCGCCGGTCTCCACCACAGGGGGAGGGACAGGGGTGGGGCTGCGCACCATTCTGGGTCGGACTCGGGGAAGCCGCTCTCATAAGTGGGCACGGTCAGAGGCGGAGCCGGTGCCGGTGCTGCTGAAGCGGCCATGTCTGAGCGGGCGGCGGCCACTGCATAGGAAGCGGTTTGTGAAGGCTGGGCCCGGCGGCATCCAGCGGACTCAGAAGCAGAAGGAGCGCCTGCTTCTCCAGAGGAAGAAGCGGGAGGTAATCGCTCGCCAGAAGTACGCGCTGCTCCACAGCACAAGCAGCTCCAGTGAGGAGCTGACCAGCGAGTCATCCTCGCCCTCGTCCACAGAGGCAGAGGACGAGCTGTATGTGGACATCAGCAGCAGTAGCAGCAGCCAGCCAAGCAGCGCAGCTGTGGCCACAGGTAAACTCACCATCCGTGCTTCAGACCTTTTCTCTTGCACACACACACACACACACACACATTTTAAATACTTTATTTGAATTACGCATTACAGTCGAGATGTAGTCAAACATTTCATAGGTCATGGGTATACAGTGAGGGAAAAAAGTATTTGATCCCCTGCTGATTTTGTATGTTTGTCCACCTGATAAAGACATGATCAGTCTATAATTTTAATGGTAGGTTTATTTGAACAGTGAGAGACAGAATAACAACCAAAAAATCCAGGAAAAAAAGCATTTCTAAAATGTTATAAATTGATATGCATTTCAATGAGGGAAATAAATATTTGACCCCTCTGCAAAACATGACTTAGTACTTGGTGGCAAAACCCTTGTTGGCAATCACAGAGGTCAGACGTTTCTTGTAGTTGGCCACCAGGTTTGCACACATCTCAGGAGGGATTTTGTTCCACTCCTCTTTGCAGATCTTCTCCAAGTCATGAAGGTTTCGAGGCTGACGTTTGGCAACTCGAACCTTCAGCTCCCTCCACAGATTTTCTATGGGATTAAGGTCTGGAGACTGGCTAGGCCACTCCAGGACCTTAATGTGCTTCTTCTTGAGCCACTCCTTTGTTGCCTTGGCCGTGTGTTTTGGGTCATTGTCATGCTGAGGGAAGGAGGTTCTCACCCAAGATTTGACGGTACATGGCCCCGTCCATAGTCCCTTTGATGCGGTGAAGTTGTCCTGTCCCCTTAGCAGAAAAACACCCCCAAAGCATAATGTTTCCACCTCCATGTTTGACGGTGGGGATGGTGTTCTTGGGGTCATAGGCAGCATTCCTCCTCCTCCAAACACGGTGAGTTGAGTTGATGCCAAAGAGCTCGATTTTGGTCTCATCTGACCACAACACTTTCACCCAGTTCTCCTCTGAATCATTCAGATGTTCATTGGCAAACTTCAGATGGCCATGTATATGTGCTTTGTTGAGCAGGGAGACCTTGCCGGCGCTGCAGGATTTCAGTCCTTCACGGTGTAATGTGTTACCAATTGTTTTCTTGGTGACTATGGTCCCAGCTGCCTTGAGATCATTGACAAGATCCTCCCGTGTAGTTCTGGGCTGATTCCTCACCGTTCTCATGATCATTGCAACTCCACGAGGTGATATCTTGCATGGAGCCCCAGGCCGACGGAGATTGACAGTTCTTTTGTGTTTCTTCCATTTGCGAATAATCGCACCAACTGTTGTCACCTTCTCACCAAGCTGCTTGGCGATGGTCTTGTAGCCCATTCCAGCCTTGTGTAGGTCTACAATCTTGTCCCTGACATCCTTTGAAAGCTCTTTGGTCTTGGCCATGGTGGAGATTTTGGAATCTGATTGATTGATTGCTTCTGTGGACAGGTGTCTTTTATACAGGGAACAAACTGAGATTAGGAACACTCCCTTTAAGAGTGTGCTCCTAATCTCAGCTTGTTACCTGTATAAAAGACACCTGGGAGCCAGAAATCTTTCTGATTGAGAGGGGGTCAAATACTTATTTCCCTCATTAAAATGCAAATACCTTAATGTGCTTCTTCTTGAGCCACTCCTTTGTTGCCTTGGCCGTGTGTTTTGGGTCAATGCCCTGGCTGAGGGAAGGAGGTTCTCACCCAAGATTTGACGGTACATGGCCCCGTCCATAGTCCCTTTGATGCGGTGAAGTTGTCCTGTCCCCTTAGCAGAAAAACACCCCCAAAGCATAATGTTTCCACCTCCATGTTTGACGGTGGGGATGGTGTTCTTGGGGTCATAGGCAGCATTCCTCCTCCTCCAAACACGGTGAGTTGAGTTGATGCCAAAGAGCTCGATTTTGGTCTCATCTGACCACAACACTTTCACCCAGTTCTCCTCTGAATCATTCAGATGTTCATTGGCAAACTTCAGATGGCCATGTATATGTGCTTTGTTGAGCAGGGAGACCTTGCCGGCGCTGCAGGATTTCAGTCCTTCACGGTGTAATGTGTTACCAATTGTTTTCTTGGTGACTATGGTCCCAGCTGCCTTGAGATCATTGACAAGATCCTCCCGTGTAGTTCTGGGCTGATTCCTCACCGTTCTCATGATCATTGCAACTCCACGAGGTGATATCTTGCATGGAGCCCCAGGCCGACGGAGATTGACAGTTCTTTTGTGTTTCTTCCATTTGCGAATAATCGCACCAACTGTTGTCACCTTCTCACCAAGCTGCTTGGCGATGGTCTTGTAGCCCATTCCAGCCTTGTGTAGGTCTACAATCTTGTCCCTGACATCCTTTGAAAGCTCTTTGGTCTTGGCCATGGTGGAGATTTTGGAATCTGATTGATTGATTGCTTCTGTGGACAGGTGTCTTTTATACAGGGAACAAACTGAGATTAGGAACACTCCCTTTAAGAGTGTGCTCCTAATCTCAGCTTGTTACCTGTATAAAAGACACCTGGGAGCCAGAAATCTTTCTGATTGAGAGGGGGTCAAATACTTATTTCCCTCATTAAAATGCAAATACATTTATAAAATTTTTACATGCGTTTTTCTGGATATTTTTGTTGTTCTTTTGTCTCTCACTGTTCAAATAAACCTACCATTAAAATTATAGATTGATCATTTCTTTGTCAGTGGGCAAACTTACAAAAACAGCAGAGGATCAAATACTTTTTTCCCTCACTGTATGGACACTTATGATGTTGCAGAGACAAACATCTCATACGTTTGTCCACATTAGTCAAAGTCTGTATTGCATCACACCACAGTAATATGTGTTGTCAAATTCATTCATGTCAAATGAATGTAATGCAAGCTAATTTCTGTGAATCCACTTTGCTCAAAATTGAGATCAGTTGATATTTTTAGTCTCAGAGAAAAGACTGAGCAAAGGAATGCATGAATGGCCTTCAGAATGTACATTTACAATGTGTACACAGCCTAGTCCTATAGTTTTATTCAGTCTCACTGTAACTGTATTGGGGGGAATATATTTGGCCTTTGTGTTATTATTCTCTGGAAGTGAGATGTGTAGCCTGGGGGCCAAGCAACCATTAAAATGTTTTTGTTCCATCTTGCTGAAAGATGTCCTACCAGGGCTATAATAAGACACTCAGAATTGGGATTTCGTTTTTAATTTGGTTTCTTTCACCAGGCCAGCAGCACTTTCGCTGTCTCTCTCTCTAGCCAGAACTGTGTTTTGTTTACTGTCCCCCTCTCCTCCATTATTTGGAAAAACACTTGATTTGGCAGTGAACATCAACCGAATGTTCGTTACACTCTAAAACACATGACTACAGTAAAATGTTACGTTGTTCAGAGAAAATGATCAAAAGATACATTCCTCCTCTGATCGTGGAAGAGACATTTTAATCCCTGAGCCTAGTTTGGGTTGTGCCAGTCCTTCCCTGCTCTGTGTGCTCAACAGCAATGAGAAAAGCTGCCTAAATATTGATTGATTGAATTAGCTCAGTCAGAGTTAGGCTATTTTATGAACAAAGCACAATATCACAGGACTAGGATGGGTGTGGGTATATATGTGGGTGTATCTGTGAAGATTGAAGAATCCTTTTTTTATTTTTATTCTATCCACAGTGTTTGAGCTCTGTGCAGCTTTGTAGGCGCCAGGGGTAGAGGCAGTGAAAGTCCAGCATTTTCCATTATTTTCAAATCAAATCCAATGTTTATTTAACACATGCGCCGAATACAACAGGTGTAGACCTTACAGTGAAATGCTTATTTACAAGCCCTTAACCAACAATGCAGTTTTAAGAAAAATAGTCTGGGTACTGGATTAGATGTTCAGGAGTCTGGATTAGATGTTCAGGAGTCTTATGGCTTGGGGGTAGAAGCTGTTTAGAAGCCTCTTGGACCTAGACTTGGCGCACCGGTACCACTTGCCGTGCGGTGGTACCGGTGCGGGACCTTCCTCTGACACCGCCTGGTATAGAGGTCCTGGATGGCAGGAAGCTTGGCCCCAGTGATGTACTGAGCCGTACGCACTACCCTCTGTAGTGCCTTGTGGTTGGAGGCCGAGCAGTTGCCATACCAGGCAGTGATGCAATCAGTCAGGATGCTCTCAATGGTGCAGCTGTATAACCTTTTGAGGATCTGAGGACCCATGCCAAATATTTTCAGTCTCCTGAGGGGGAATAGGCTTTGTCGTGCCCTCTTCACGACTATCTTGGTGTGCTTGGACCATGTTAGTTTGTTGGTGATGTGGACACCAAGGCACTTGAAGCTCTCAACCTGCTCCACTACAGCCCCGTCGATGAGAATGGGGGCGTGCTCGGTCCTCTTGTTTCTCCTGTAGTCCACAATCATCTCCTTTGTCTTGATCACGTTGAGGGAGAGGTTGTTGTCCTGGCATCACACGGCCAGTTTTCTGACCTCCTCCCCATAGGCTGTCTCGTCGTTGTCGGTGATCAGGCCTACCACTGTTGTATCATCGACAGACTTAATGATGGTGTTGGAATTGTGCCTGGCCATGCAGTCATGAGTGAACAGGGAGTACAGGAGGGGACTGAGCACGCACCCCTGAGGGGCCCCAGTGTTGAGGATCAGCGTGGCGGATGTGTTGTTACCTACCCTTACCACCTGGGGGCGGCACGTCAGGAAGTCCAGCATCCAGTTACAGAGGGAGGTGTTTAGTCCCAGGGTCCTTAGCTTAGTTATGAGTTTTGAGGGCACTATGGTGTTGAACGCTGAGCTATAGTCAATTAATAGCATTCTCACATAGGTGTTCCTTTTGTCCAGGTGTGAAAGGGCAGTGTGGAGCGCAATAGAGATTGCATCATCTGTGGATCTGTTGGGGCGGTATGCAAATTGGAGTGGGTCTAGGGTTTCTGGGATAATGGTGTTGATGTGAGCCATGACCAGCCTTTCAAAGCCCTTCATGGCTACAGACGTGAGTGCTACGGGTCGGTAGTCATTTAGGCAGGTTACCTTGGTGTTCTTGGGCACAGGGACTATGGTGATTTGCTTGAAACATGTTGGTATTACAGACTCAGACAGGGAGAGGTTGAAAATGTAATTGAAGACACTTGCCAGTTGGTCAGAGCATGCTCTGAGTACATGTCCTGGTAATCCGTCTGGCCCTGCGGCCTTGTGAATGTTGACCTGTTTAAAGGTCTTACTCACATCCGCTACGGAGAGTGTGATCACACAGTCGTCCGGAACAGCTGATGCTCTCATGCATGTTTCAGTGTTACTTGCCTCGAAGCGAGCATAGAAGTAATTTAACTCTGGTAGGCTCGTGTCACTGGGCAGCTCGCGGCTGTGCTTCCCTTTGTAGTCTGTAATAGTTTGCAAGCCCTGCCACATCCGACGAGCGTCGGAGCCGGTGTAGTACGATTCGATCTTAGTCCTGTATTGACGCTTTGCCTGTTTGATGGTTCGTCTGAGGGCATAGCGGGATTTCTTATAAGCTTCCGAGTTAGAGTCCTGCTCCAGGCTCTGTCGCAGCCGGCCGCGACCGGGAGACTCATGGGCGGCGCACAATTGGCCCAGCGTCGTCCAGGGTAGGGGAGGGAATGGCCGGCCGGGATGTAGCTCAGTTGATAGAGCATGGCGTTTGCAACGCCAGGGTTGTGGGTTCGATTCCCACGGGGGGCCAGTATAAAAAAATATGTATTCACTAACTGTAAGTCGCTCTGGATAAGAGCGTCTGCTAAATGACTAAAATGTAAATGTAAATGTTGAAAGCGGCAGCTCTACCCTTTAGCTCAGTGCGGATGTTGCCTGTAATCCATGGCTTCTGTTTGGGGTATGTACGTACAGTCACTGTGGGGACGACGTGGTGTACTCCTCTATGCCATCGGAAGAATCCCGGAACATATTCCAGTCTGTGCTAGCGAAACAGTCTTGTAGCTTAGCATCTGCTTCATAGCTCTTGTGCAGTGGAATACACACAGACAAGTTAAGCCCAAGGGTTTGCTGGAATATGACCCCTGGGCCATGGCCAAGCCTTTTAGGCTGAAAATGCCTGAAAGAAAGAGGGCTATGTTCAAGAGACATTTCCGTTTTTTCCTCTCGTATTCATATACCTCTTTATGAACCTCTGAGGCCAGCTCTTCAGCAGTTACCATGAACATACATGCTTTGATGGAGCTCTAATGTATGTGTTTCACTTTGAGACTTACAAATGAGGGCTGTGCGTCGCTCGCTATAGAATGCTCCGGCGCTGCACACGCACATTTCAAGTTTCAGACTATGTATGCACATTTGAATTTCCTGTTGAGTAGCAATAGCACCTTCCCTCCCACATATCTCACTCATTATTATGTAGCACATTCGCTTTGTTCTACCAAGGTCACTCACTGGCTCCTCTCGATCACACCTCTGAGTCACCCTGACCTGTGAATACCTGTGGAAAATAGACTTTGCATGCAAGGTGGGTAGGTATTGCTGATGGGGGATAACCGACCTCCGCTCTGCTACCCGGAGCTCCAACCCAGGCAGCCCAGAAACCTGTGTCTGAGCTGCAGGTGTCTGGGTTTATGCTCCCAGCTTGTCTTCCCATATCACACCACAGTACAGCAGAGGAGAGGAGCACAGCACGCCTCTGACAACCACCTGCTGTTTCCTGAGCTGCACCGCTACAACACTTGACAAAGAATGTACTTTTTCAAGAAACTCTTAATTTTCCATTCCTACTTTCCCCTCTTTCCCCTCTCTCAGTTGAATGTCTTCATGTACCTAAGCTGTAATAGTGTTTCCACTAAGTGGCCCTGGGGAAGGATCGACGGGGTCATGGGGAGAGTCTTTGCTATGGGAAGTAGGTGGGTGGAGAGGACTGACAAGCACTGAGCTCTAAGCCCCACTGTAGCCTGCTTGGAAACAACAAGGGCTCTCAGAGGAGAAACTATGCCAATGTTTATAGCAGAGGAGAGGAGGGAGGCAGTCGGTAGAGATGGCTCTCTGTTGGCTAGAGGAGGGGGTGAATGTAATGGACATATAAAGGCCCAATCACAGAGCTGCCTATAGTCATCAGACTTCAAATACATGGACATGACAGGAGTGTTTTAGTACTGTAATTCCTGTATTCATGTCACAATATAGACATATGCCCTGCAGTAGGGTACAACAATCATGACAGTTCTATACATGACATTTCTATCGGCAACTGATCATACTGTGTGTTACGCTAAGCTGCATACACCCCTGAGGTCACAATCTGCCTTCTCTCAACTGCAAAATGGAGAATACAAACACTACACACTGAAATAAATCTCTATTCAAAGCAAGCAGCCAGGACATTTCTCTTATTTGTCCATGTCAATAGTCACATCGGCCATTGTTCAGTTTAGATGTGAGGTCATATAGTCTTCTTATTTACATTCCCTGAACCAGGAAGTGTTTGTGTAGAGCTGTATGTTTCATGAGGGAGAGGGGTAGCTAGGCTAGGAGAGGGTTGCTGCACCCACTGGACCACTGCAATAGAACTCACTCAGGGGAGTACTGATGTTCACTAGAGCAACAAGGCACTGCTCACTGCACAGAGACACACAAACAACACAGCATCAATGAGGCAATACATGGCACAGTTGAACCTAATGTAAATAATACACAGTTGACTATAATTAATTTTTAATCTGTAAAGATATGGCTGTAGATCAAACAGACAGCGAGTATAAGGGTCACATTTAGAACTAGCTGTTTGGGGTGGTGTGACAAAAACAACAAGCCTCTTGCCTTCCTGGTTGCAACGTGATGAAATGTTTAAGTGTATTGAACACACCCGGGCCTCTTCCTGACAGTGAGGACAGGTCAGGCAGGGCTGGAATGAGAACTGGAACGAGAGAGACTGGAAGGGGGACCAATCAAAGTGCAGATGCAGAGATTGCACTGCAAATCCCCAATCCTGCAAACAGTGGAGAGCGGAGCAGCATTTACTGACCTACATTTCACACAGGCCCAGTACACAGACTGTTAGCCTGCACACAGACGCCACAATCACTATTCATTTATACTGATACTGATACTCCTTCCTATTTAGCTTTGGGTGTGTTTCTCCCCTGGTGAGGAAGAAACACCAGAGGATGCTGGTGGAGGTTGTTTATGTTGCTGTGGAACACATGAGCTGATGCGTTGTCAACCAGCCATCTTAGCAACAGAGCCTGCTATATACAGCTACAGACATGTCTAACCTCTCTGGAATTAACTGCATACTAAAACGGCTACAATTTTATTTACGTGAAGTGAATTTCCGGCCACTTTATATGAATACAGTCCAAGGTTCTCAGGTAGCAAAGAATCTTATTTTTATCAGTTCAAAAATGTTTACATCAGAACTTACAGGTCAAATTGACGGATCTCTCTCCGCAGTATACTCTTATTATTATCTATCTGGATGCCTAGTCACTTTACCCTGCCTTCATGTAGATACACTACAGGACCAAAAGTATGTGGGCTGTGGACACCTGCTCGTCGAACATCTCATTCCAAAATCATGGCCATTAATATGGAGTTGGTCCCCCCTTCGCTGCTATAACAGCCTCCACTCTTCTTTGAAGGCTTTCCACTAGATGTTTGAACATTGCTGCGGAGACTTGCTTCCATTCAGCCATGAGCAATAGTGAGGGTGGTCACTGATGTTGGGTGATTAGGCCTGGCTCGCAGTCGGCGTTCCAATTCATCCCAAAGGTGTTTGATAAGGTTGAGGTCAGGGCTCTGTGCAGGCCAGTCAAGTTCTTCTAAACCGATCTCGACAAACCATTTCTGTATGGACCTCGCTTTGTGCACGGGGGCATTGTCATGCTGAAACAGGAATGGGCCTTCCCCAAACTGTTGCCACGAATTTGAAAGCACAGAATCGTCTAGAATGTCATTGTATGCTGTAGCGTTGATTTCCCTTCACTGGAACTAAGGGGCCTAGCCCAAACTGTGAAAAACCCCAGACCATTATTCCTCCTCCACCAAACTTTACAGTTGGCACTATGCATTCGGGCAGGTAACGTTCTCCTGGCATCCAGATAGTGAAGCGTAATTCATCACTCCAAAGAACACGTTTCCACTGCTGTGTCCAGTGGCAGTGAGCTTTACACCACTCTAGCCGACGCTTGGCATTGCGCATGGTGATCTTAGGCTTGTGTGCGGCTGCTGTGCCATGGAACCCATTTCATGAAGCTCCCGAATAACAGTTTTTGTGTTGACGTTACGCTTACAGTTGACCGGGGCAGCTCTAGCAGGGCAGAAATTTGACGAACTGACTTGTTGGAAAGGTGGCATTCTATGACGGTAACACGTTGAAAGTCACTGAGCTCTTCAGTAAGGCTATTCTACTGCCAATGTTTGTCTATGGAGATTGCATGGCTGTGTGCTCGATTTTATACACCTGTCAGCAAAGGGTGTGGCTGAAATATCAGAATCCACTAATTTGAAGGGGTGTCCACATACTTTTGTGTATATATAGTGTATCTACCTCAAATACCTCGTACCCCAGCACATTGATCTGGTTCTGGTACTCCCTGTATATAGATCCATTCTTGTGTATTTTATTGTATTCCTCGTGTTAGTTACTGTTTATTTTTCTATTTTACTCTGCCTCGTTGGGAAAGATTCTTAAGCAAGTGTTTCACTATAAAGTCTACACCAGTTGTATCCGGCGCATGTGATTAATAACATTTGATTTGACTGTGTGTTGTGTTCTAGGTTCTCTGGATGAGGACGTGGTGGTGATCGAGGCGACCCCTGCACCCCCTGTCCCAGCCAGCGAGGAGATCAACGTCACCTCCACCGACAGCGAGGTGGAGATAGTCAACGTAGGAGATGGCTTCAGGTGAGCACCTTCCCCTGTCTCCTCTCTGAGGAGATCAACGCTGTACAGAGATAATGAACCACAGTGGAAAATTGAATGTAAATCGATGGTAAAGTAATTTGGCTGTGAAATCCTCTTTCTCGGGAGAAAAAACATCCATCTCAATATTTCCCCGCTTTTAAGCTGTGAAAGCAGTCAAAATGGCAGCAGCCTTCATTGGTGTCCTGAGAGAGCCTGGCCCTGCAGTATTGACAGTACTTTATCACCGTGGCTCTGTCGATATAATCACAGTCAACTGTGGTGGGTCTAGTAGAGGCTCGCTGAGCACTGGCTTCTCATCAAGTGTCATAACATTTACTGAGACTGCTGAATAGGGCTGGGGTAGTGTTTTCCAGGGTACCTCAGAAATGCCGTGTAGGCTCTCAGTGTTGTTTGGCGCCTATGGAGAAGCTGTTGGTATCACTATGGCAGGGGAGATATTGCACATCTGGGATTGGCCGTGAAGCTGGCAGGCTGCATCATTGCGCTGGCATTCCACAGCTCTCCAAGCTGTTGCTATCGGTGTCTTTTTCAAGGGCAAGGCTTCCAGACAGTAATACACAAGCTCTCTCCCCATCCTCCATGAAAAATCTAACGAGAGACCCTCTCTCCCCCCAGGGCATTCTCATCTAACCCTCAGTTCACTCTGATCCAGGCCCAGTTACCTCTGATCCCCCTGTCAGGGAACTCCAGGTCCAGTTCAAGGGTCTCTCTTGTACAGTCTGATCTAGAGAACCAGGACATCAGATCCAGGAGGATTTGCTTTTCTCCTCTCCTCGCGGCACGCTCTCCTGAACCAATATGATTACTAAAACATGGGAAATAAATGCCAGCTGGTTACAGGTTACCAGGGCTTTTGGCAGGCTTTGTGAAGTGGGTACCGTCAGAGGCCTCTAGTCAAATCCCAGAGTGTAGTCTTTCTACATAGACCTTGGCCTACATGATTTCTCTATCTGACTCCTGTGAGATGTCTTCTGAAAATGCTCTCTGCCATGACCTGAGGAGAGTTGATCTCATGCATAGGGACTTTTACAGCAGTGCAAGTGTGAGTGCGCTATGCTACGGTATATCTGTTCTGTTTCACTGTTATAGTGGCGTTCCTCTCTGAGTTGTTTCTGTTTATTGTCGTTCCCCGTGTCTTTCTCTCCTTGAACCCCTCTCCTCTCTTTAATTGTTATTGAGGTGCCTTGGTGCATAGCGCTGAGAGTCATTTCCACCAGCTTGATTCCATTATCCCACCCTCTGCTGCCAGAAATAGCAAGGCCTGTGAATTTCACTCCTGCCAGCAAAGTCACTCTGTCAACCCAAATGAATTGCTCTCTGTTTGTGATATGCGTTGTCTCTCGTGAGACAAATGAGCAGAATTCCAATCAAAGGGTCAGTTTCAGTTACTGTAGCGTTTATGTTGTATGTAATGGCTAGATATCAGGGGAGTAAAGTAAACAAATAAACCTGCATAGGTGATTTTCTTTATCCTTTTTAGCCCATTGCTGGTCAAAATACTGTTCTGACACTTAAAAATACTTGAACAAGCAACATCGTGCATGTTTACTGAATAGGCAAATTATCTCAACGCTGTGCCTGTCACGAATCTCTAGATGTCCACAAAGCATACCATAGGCCTAAAGATCAGGAGTGGCCAGTCCACTGAGCCCAGTGCATTTGAATGTGTTTTCCATTGAATCTGAATGGTATTCAGATGTTCAGGGTGGTAGTAAGGCCTATTGATGAGGGGAATGGATGGCTGACTGGAGAGGAGAGAGAGAGAGAGGCTGCTAGTAATCCCAGGTGAGCCTCCAAGCTGCTGTGTCCTTGACTGAGACACTAATTTGCTTCAGTAAATACTCAGCTAACTACATTAATGCTAACTTAATGAGGCTGTCATTCACTTGCATGTTAGGGGATTGGTTGGTTCCTGTCGCTGTATAGTGTGTTAACTAGCTAGCTAATCCACCTTGTGTAATGATGCTCCTAACTAATGTAATCCATGGCATAGCATACTAGCATTGTTAGCCATAAACTTATGTTATGTTTTGTTAAGCCCCGTCATTATGCTTTCAGGAAGACAATCATCCAAATATGGCCTCCTCTCTGCTGGCTAGAGAGGAGATACACAGCACAGACATGTCATGGAGTGTTCTGTGTAAACAGGCCCGTTGGGGCCAGAGAAGGTTCTAGAAGCCTCTCAGTCTCTCTGGTATGACCATTCATGTGGCATCACTCCCCATTATTTTCAGGATGAGGAGCCCCCTCCTCACTCTACAGACAACACTAAAATATAATATAATACATTGTGTCTGCAAGGAAAGTGATCATGTTGTTTTCGAGGGTAGGTTTTTAGATGTAGGATATTTGTTCTGTATGTAGGGCAGTGCAATGAAGTGTTGAGTAGTGTCTGGTTCCCAGAATGGGGCCCTCTGTGTGAAACCTAAGGTCAGTTGGTGGTGCTCCCTCTCTCAGGCTCTGACTGTCGATGTGACTCATCTCAAGGCTCCCAGCTCTCTGTGTATGTGCGTGTGTGTGTGGACTTTGTTCTGTGCGTTTGGACTGTGCTGTGTGCTGTGAGTGGAATGCAGGGAGTGGGTGAAAGTGGGGTGGGGGGGAACCAGAGCAGGAAGACAAGAAGAGTAATAACATACTGTTGATTAGTAGTGTTGAGGAAGTGTGAGGCCTTCTGAATGAGCAGTTAAAGAACAGGTTTAGAGACTAGTTAAGGCTGCTGTGGAGTGGAATAACAGGGGGCCATGCAGGGTCTCTCCATAGCTCTACATAGTGCATAGCATACCCAGAGAAGAGCAGCACTGGGGAGCAGACCACATGCCTCCGGTTGTTTTTAGCAGTGAAGCCAAGTACCCCCCCCCCTTCCAGAGGCCAGCTCATCTGACCACTCTCTCTGGGCCCACCATCTCAGTGAGCCCATTCTGCAGGTCTGGAACCCCAATGGAGAATTTCACCCACTTGGCTTGACTGACTGGAGTGGCCCTGTTAATTTCTCCCATTCTCTCTCTTCTCTCTCTCTTCATTCTCTCTCTCCCCATGTTCACTCTGTCCCACAGACACGCGATTAGCTTGCCCGTGATTGATTGTTCCCTGACAGTGCTCCTCTGTAGATTCATTCAGGTTGTGCAGAGTGACTTATTTTAAACGTTGTTATCCAGGAGTTGATAAGGCAAAACGTGCCTGGCCTTTTCAGAAATATTCAGGGGGGAAGAGATCAGTAAGGGCCTTCAAGAAATGAAAAAAGTCTGTCTCTTTCTGAGAACTTCTAAATATTTGGAGTGTGATACAGATGGGTTTACGTAAGCATTGCTCTCTCTCTCCCTCAATATCTTAGTCTTCCCTGGCACCCCATCCCTCTCTCTCAATCTCCATCCTCCCTCTCTGGTGCTTCCTCACTTGCTCTATCACTCTTCCTCCCTCCCCCTTTCGCTCTCCCTTAATCTCCCTCCCTCCGCTCTCGCTTACTGTATCGCTCTTTCTCTCTCCCTGTAGATATCCCTTCCTCCCTTCGCTCTCTCTATTTCTCTCTTTCTCTCTCCCTTTATCTCCCTCCCTCCCATGGCTCTCTCTCACCACTTCTCTCGCTCTCTCCCTCCTCTATCTTCCTTCTCTCCCTCTCTCTTCATGCTAGGTTGACCATATTCTCCCTATGTATTTCCGGGAAGTGAATGAGCAGAGTGTAGTTAGGGGAGGTTGTGTGTGTGTGTGTGTGTGTGTTTTTATCTCCCCATCTCTGCCTGCACCTCCCAGAGATGCTCTGGCTTGCAGGAGAATGCAGAGAAGGGCCGTTTCTGAAGGGGGAGGGCTAGCGAGGAGCACTGGGTGTGGGGGTCAAAGGGCAGCAGGATGAGCAATGACGGTTTTCCGCTGAAAGATTCTTTGTTTACAGTGCAGAGGCCAATGGGTGGGATAGAGGGTGTGTGTATGTGTCTGTATGCCTGCGTGCCATATTCAGTATCAGCGAAGGCTTTGGATTTTGGTGCAGAACATGCAGCTCACTCTTCCGTCTTGCTGCGATGTAGTGCCAGATGTTTCCTATTGTTTATGGTTTCCACACAGTCCATTTAGTCCCTTAATTGTGTTGCCCCTCCCCCTCCCCCACTACCATAGCCTTTGTACACAGTCCATAGATCCCGCCCCTGCAGTTAGCCCAACATTACCGCACTGTCGAGCGTTCTTTAAGCCCCCAGGCATTTGGCAGAGAGTGCGTGGAGATGTCAAAAACCTGGTCCTGCCAAGCCCCCAGTTCCCACAGTGTTCATGTTTACTGTGTTCTGTTTTCCCCTCGCCTCCACCCCTCAGAGGCCACGGTGGTAAACAGGTATTTACAAAATAATCCCAGGTCTACGTTGTGGGTAATTAGTTGCTTGTCCCTGGTGGGCTGGCCTGCTCCCTAGGCCCCGAGGAGGGAGACCGGAGGAGGTGGGCTGGCCTGTTCCCTGGGCCCAGAGGTGGGAGAGAGGAGGAGCAGGTGCCAATTACACTGCAATCAAGCCACATCTCTACTGGTTATCTGTGTGTACCACCCTCACTGCTCCACATGGTGTGTGTGCGAGTGTGAACTGCCCCATGGGACATGCCGTCAGAAGTTGCACTAATAGGTTTTTGTTGCCTTCCGTTCCTTTTCCTTTGTTGTGAAGCTTGTCCGTCTGACAGGAAATGGAATGGGCTGCAGTATGAGCTAATGGGAATCCCCCCACAGCACAGCACCGATGCAGCCCACAGCAGTGAGAATGGCATTTCCTCTGTTGAATGGTGTGAGTGGACACTCTCAGCACTCTCTCCCATGCCTGCTTATTATAAGGACTTCTTAGGCCTACATGGCCTTGTGTGTATGTGTGGCCTTGCTATTGTTGTGTGCACACACACACTGGTCTCACTGGAATATCAGCAGCCCACCATGCTTGTCTGTAATCGTATTGTTTGGAGGTTTTAATGACGCAACCTGTGGTTAAGGGGTTCCAGCAGCAGCCCTGTGTTGAGAGGAGCAGGGGTCTCTCTTCTCTTGGCACTCCCCTTCCCTTAGCCTGGTTTACTGTTCTCTCTCTGGGAAAAACACTGCTGTTCCCCAGCCTCATCTCTCCATGTCTCCATGACGGGCTGCTTTACGGCAGGCACTCTATCCCCTAGGCTCCCCCCCCCCCCCCCCCATCCTGCTTTACGGCACACTGATACTCTCTGGACTCCCACATCACTCCGAGAGAGAGAGGGAGGAGGAAAGAGTGAGGCAGTGAGATGGGGGGAGAGAGGAAGACTGCAAAAGGGAGAGGAGAGAGAAAGAGAGAGCACAGTCAATGATGCACAATGGTTGTGACTTGAGCAAATGTGCGTGGTAGATGAGGCTAAACGAGGTAGATGTGTTGGATGTTGAATTGTGTTTTCCACAAGGTTGTTTTGGAGTTTGTTAGTGGGTGTGGTGGATGAAACCACGTGTTTTTAAAACAAACGTGATATTTCTGTGTGGTTCTCAAAGGTGTGCACAGCTGTGTGTCTCTCTCATGCACACGGCTGTGTGTAACCTATGTCTTTTTGAATTAGCTGCAGCTCCAGCTCTCATGTCAGCTGCCTCTTATTTCCATTCCACCGAGCGTTCCAGCAGCTCCCAAAGTGAGCCTGATTGTGCTCAACACACAGAAAGAGCAGTGTGGCCCATCCCCCACCTCCAAATGACAACGCTTCAACTTTCATTTTACTACATGATAAATGACATCATAAAATGATCCGTTCTTCATATATTTATTTATACAAGAGACTTGCTTCGGGAGGAAAAACGGGCTGAATTGTCTGGATTTTCACACTTCTCCATGAAGTCCTATGGACTGGATCTCATCCACTGTGTGGTCATCAATATCATAGAATTGTTACAATATCATAGCCCAGGCCCAGGGTCCATATAACCTGGCATTATCAGCTTGATCCCAGTCAGTCTGAAAACTAAAGCCTTGTTTAATCTGGTTGTTTGCCCCCCTCATCTCTCCTCTCCTCCATCTCTAACTGGCTGTGTTTGTGTCCACAGGCCTCGCTCGGTGGGAGGCCATGGCAGGATGTACTGGGGCCCCAGCTGCTCCCAGAACCGGCCCCAGGAGTCACGCGGCCGCCACCGCCTCTCTACCGTCATCCAGCCGCTGCGCCAGAGCGCCGGGGAGGTGGTGGACCTCACAGTGGACGAGGATGGTGAGCATGAGGACGCACCGACCCCCAATACCACTCTGAGATGGACTATATGATATAACAGCCACATAGCGCTCCTAGACTTAGACTCAGGCCTCTGTTTTTCCACTGTCTTTTCTTTCAAAGCTAGGCTCATTCGTCTTTCAACACAAAGGTGAGTTTACTGTAGTCCTTTGAGGCATTTGTCCTCTTAAGAAGGACAAAGTCATTTTCCTATGAACAACATACAAAGGGTTGCATATACTCTCTCTGTGTGTGTGTGTCTCTCACACTCTCTCTCACACACACACACACAGATACAGAGAAGCAAGTTTACTCTTGAGGCAGAAAGAAAATAGATCTGGTGATTATATGTGTAAAACTCAATTACATTGGGAACAGCTTTTTCATAGATGCTGCATACGATAGCCGGCCTGTCGCACAGCATATGAATGTGGCCATCCAATACTAGGATTTAGATGAGTTTAATGCTTTCTTACATGATCTGGCTCAACACTGCGTAGGGGGTTGGGAAATATTACATGTCAAATTTAAATACTCTCATTTACACGCTATTGTTTAATAGGATTATCTAGCTTCTTCCACACATCTATCCAAACTTGGGAGCGAGTGGGTGTCGCTAACTTGAATAAGAATTGTCCGGTCATCACAATTCAATTTGAAATGTTCCCGTAAGCGAGCACCGTTAATAATGATGAATCTATCTTTTCATCAAATGGAGGAATATTAATAGCGACCGTGCCCCTGAGAGCGACTTCTCTTTCATTGGTTGGTTTTACACATCAACCCAATGTCGTTTCATACTGTAAATCCTATCATGTTTGTAACTTGATAAAATGTCCCAGTAATGCCAGCCACCTGGAGCAGTAGCCATAAGCATGCTCTTCATTGTAACTGTATAGGCATTAGGCACAATGAATGAAATACACCTGGCAGTGTTAAACGCTTATGTGGGTTAAGGGTTTCACTCTGGATTCAGGGGAACTACAGCCGACTCCTGATGAGTATAGCCTACATTGAATTACAAAGTCCATGGAAGAGCTGTGTATTTAATCATCCCCAATTCAAATACGTACATTATTCTCACCAGACGTATAGGCCTACTCCAATGCAGTTCATGCATTCATGACAGCCCCAAGCCATTGCATATAGGTGCTGTTCAATAAATTAGAATATTGTGGAAAGGTTAAATATTTTCAATAATTAAATTGACAAAGTGAAACTCATATATATCGTGGATTAATTACACAAAAAGTGAAATAGTTCAAGGCTGTATTTGTTTTAATCTTGATGATTATGGCTTACAGCTCATGAAAACCCAAAATTCAGTATCTCAGAAAATTAGAATATTGTGAAAAAGTTCAATATTGTAGACTCAAGGTGTCACACTCTAATCAGCTAACGAACTCAAAACACCTGCAAAGGTTTCCTGAGCCTTTAAATGGTCTCTCAGTCCAGTTCAGTAGGCTTCACAATCATGGGGAAGACTGCTGACTTGACAGTTGTACAGAAGACAGTCATCAACACCCTCTACAAGGAGGGAAAGGCTGAAAAGATCATTGCTAAAGAAGCTGGCTGTTCACAGAGTGCTGTATCCAAGCACAAGTCGAGTGGAAGGAAGAAGTGTGGTAGGAATAGGTGCACAAGCAACAGGGATAACCGGAGCCTTGAGAGGATTGTCAAGCAAAGGCCATTCAAAAATGTGGGGGAGCTTCACAAGGAGTGGACTGAGGCAGGAGTCAGTGCATCAAGACGTATCCAGGAAATGGGCTACAACTGTCGCATTCCTCGTGTCAAGCCACTCCTGAACCAGAGGCAACGGCAGAAGCGTCTTACCTGGGCTAAGGAGAAAAAGAACTGGTCTGTCCCTCAGTGGTCCAAAGTCCTCTTTTCAGATGAAAGTACATTTTGCAATTCATTTGCCAATCAAGGTCCCAGAGTCTGGAGGAAGAATGGAGAGGCACAGAATCCAAGTTGCTTGAAGTCCAGTGTGAAATTCTACAGTCAGTGATGATTTGGGGAGCCATGTCATCTTCTGGTGTTGGTCCACTGTGTTTCATCAAGTCCAAAGTCAACTCCGCCGTCTACCAGGAAATGTTAGAGCACTTCATGCTTCCTTCTGCTGACAAGCTTTATGGAGATGCTGATTTCATTTTCCAGCAGGACTTGGCACCTGCCCACACTGCCAAAGGTACCAATACCTGGTTCAATGACCATGGGATTACTGTGCTTGATTGGCCAGCAAACTCGCCTGATCTGAACCCCATAGAGAATTTATGGGGTGTTGTCAAGAGGAAGATGAGAGACACGAGACCCAACAATGCAGACGAGCTGAAGGCCGCTATCGAAGCAACCTGGGCTTCCATAACACCTCAGCAGTGCCACAGGCTGATCGACTCCATGCCACGCCGCATAGATGCAGTGATTCATGCAAAAGGAGCCCCAACCAAGTACTGCCTGCATGTACAAGAACATACTTTTCAGAAGGCTGACATGTCTGTATTACATTTCCTTTTTTCACTGGTCTTATGTCATATTCTAATTTTCGGAGATACTGAATTTGGGGTTTTCATGAGCTGTAAGCCGTAATCATCAAGATTAAAACAAATACAGGCTTAAACTATTTCACTTTTTGTGTAATTAATCCACGATATATATGAGTTTCACTTTGTCAATTGAATTATTTAAATTACTTAACTTTTCTACAATATTCTAATTTATTGAGCTTCACCTATATACACCTGTTAAAAATGACCTATAAACCCTCCACTTTAGGAAGGTCCTCTGTTAGATATAGCTGTGTTCCTTGTTCCTTGTAGTGTCAACTGGGTTCTTTGTTTCAGTTGCCCTGTCTAGTTGTGTTTGTTTTGTGTTTGTGGTCCTCTGTAGCTCAGCTGGTAGAGCACGGCGCTTGTAACGCCAAGGTAGTGGGTTCGATCCCCGGGACCACTCATACACAAAAAAAATTGATGCACGCATGACTGTAAGTCGCTTTGGATAAAAGCGTCTGCTAAATGGCATATTATTATTATTATTATTTTGATTTATTTCTATGAGATAGTTTTTCAATGAAAAGCGCATTATAAATTCAATGTAGTATTATTATTATGTATCAGGTGTTGACTGACTGTTTTTGTAATGGCTTTAAAATTCCAACATCCTACATATCTCTGGCTAATGGCTATGTTTTGCCGGACCAGTTTGCCCTCTAACCTGAGGCATTAGTAAACCAGACCAAAGCATTCATGTGACTTAAAAGTCCAATTTGGTGCATTCTCTTTATGGTCTCGTGCCGTGTGAATGATAACAGAATAGCAGAGCAATGTGAGATATGAGTGCATTTGCATTTCTTTTGAGGAGGAGGAAAAATTAATTTGTGAGTATGAAAAGCAGATGGAGTGCACACTCTGGAATGCTAATGAGGTCTCTTCTTCTCCCTGGCAGCCAAGCCACTGCAGTCAGTCTACACACCAGGGTTTCCATTAGCTTTTGGCCGATTTTAAAATAAATAAATAGAAAAGCAGATAAATAAAATTGCTGTGTGTATAGAAGGCCTACACTGAGTGTACAAAACATTAGGAACATCTTAATATTCAGTTGCACCCCCTTTTGCCCTCAGAACAGCCTTAATTCGTCGGGGCATTGACTCTACAAGGTGTCGAAAGCGTTCCACAGGGATGCTGGCCCATGTTGACTCCAATGCTTCCCACAGTTGTGACAAGTTGGCTGGATGTTCTTTGGGGGTGGACCATTCTTGATACACACAGGAAACTGTTGAGTGTGAAAAACCCAGCAGCGTTGCAGTTCTTGACACACTCAAACCAGTGCGCCTAGCACCTACTACCATATCCTGTTCAATGGCACTTAAATATTTTGTCTTGCCCATTCACCCTCTGAATGGCACACATACACAATCCATGTCTCAATTGTCTCAAGGCTTAAAAATCCTTCTTAAACCTGTCTCCTCCCCATCTACACTGATTTGAAGTGGATTTAACAAGTGCCATCATAGCTTTCACCTGGATTCACCTGGCCAGTGTGTCATGGAAAGAGCATGTTTTGTTCACTCCGTGTATATTTGTTATGTAGGCATATCTTATTTATCACATGCCTACAGCATACAGATACAGAGCCTTTGAGCTGAAAATCTGTCAGACAGCGCGAGAGCTGCTGCTGCTACAGCATCTCAAACAGCAAATGCATAGTCAGTGGAAGGTAGGCTACATCCGCGCGTCACACACCACTTTGCAAGGAGCTGGAGGCAGTATGCATTTTTAAAACATAGTTAATTGTTTGAAACCTGAATGTTAATCTACATATTATCAGGCAAGTCTTACCTTGCTTCAAAGTAGCCTAGCCAAAATCAGACCATATCTGTGGAGGCAATTATTTTATATCAACTTTCTTTCATTGTCCAGTAGTCGAAGGCACAATCCTATTCATATTAGCAACCCATGCAGGTTGTTGCATGTTAGATCTCCCCTCTTTCTACATTTCCGCAATCAGGTGTGCGGTGCCGTTCTGACAAGTGTTTTCCTGCTAACTGCGTTATGGAACTAGCATTCACACATAGTCTAGTTCCTTGTGCACATTGGTGCGCATATAATGTGAAGAAATAATAGTTTATCAACGTTTTAAGCTAAACGTTCTGATCTGTTGCATCAGACTCATTGCTTTTTTTATGTAGCCTCGGCCTACTGGTTGGATGAATTTGGGAGCTATCGTCCCACACCTGTCCCAGAGTCAGTTTGGAATAGGCTATTTCTTTCTCTACAAGCTGACCAATAGAATAGGTAGCCTAAACTTTTCTACTATACTATAGTAGATTGACATAGGCTAGTGATTTTGCTGTTCGATACTCGTCTTGTTGGCTGAGGAAAAGTAAATGTGGACAGTTATTCGAACATCTTTAAAGTGCACATCAGAATTTGGTAAGATGGACTGCACATCATTGCATCCTCGACTTGCATGTTCTGTTAATATGAATTACCATAATCGAAATGTGAGTTCTGTCATTCTGAGCACCGTGGGTGAACGCCCTAATCAGGTTACGCAACCAATGCATATGGGTCCAGTACATTTCTCAAATGTCCGGACCCATATGGTCCGGACATTTGGTCCGGACCAAATGTCCGGACCATATGGTCCGGACATTTGGTCCGGACCAAATGTCCGGACCATATGGGTCCGGACATTTGAGAAATGTACTGGACCCATATGCATTGGTTGCGTAACCTGGTCCTCTGTAGCTCAGCTGGTAGAGCACGGCGCTTGTAACGCCAAGGTAGTGGGTTCGATCCCCGGGACCACCCATACACAAAAAATAAAATAAAAAAATGTATGCACGCATGACTGTAAGTCGCTTTGGATAAAAGCGTCTGCTAAATGGCATATTATTATTATTATTATTATTATTAAAATGCTGCCTGTCAAATATCCGGAAACCCTGCTACACACACACAGATGGATATGTGTGCTGCGTAATGAATTCCCACCTATTTACTCTGTTTACCGGTCTCTTTTCCCTACCTCAGATCTCTCTGTCGTGCCATCCACCTCTGACAGCCTTCACCCTCAGACTGTCAGCTCCTCCTCTTCATCCTCCACTCATCATGCCTCTACCTCAGAGCCCCACGATGCCCCGGGCCCCTCCACCAGCTGCCCCGGTCAAGGCCCAGCCCCAGACAGCACGCTGGCACAGGGGCCAAGGGGTACCGCAGGCACAGAGGGTAAGACAGACCATAGACTCTCCAGGAAGCCATGATGTCAACCTTGTGTGCCTTTATAAGTTTAGTAATCTTCCCTGTGGGTCATCTATGAATAATGATTGAAGGTGTTTTCCATCTCTCTCCATCAGATGAGAGCAGAAGAGGCTCGTCCGGTGTGGCAGGAGAGAGTGGGGGCACGGCCATGCCCAGGTTACCCTCCTGCTGCCCGCAGCACTCCCCCTGCGGAGGGCCCTCTCCTGGTCACATGACCATGAGCCATTCCAGCTGCCTGCAGGCCCAGCCCTCCCAGCAGCCGGGCTCACAGCAGCACAACCACGCCCACCACTTCCACCACCATCATCACCACGCGCCTCAGCACCCACCTCCACCCACTCTGCCCTTTCCTGAGCCCAGCTGCCCCCTGGAGAGGCCCACCGCCCTGCCTGCACCATGCAGAGGGGGAGGGGTCAGCAGCAGCAGCTCCACCCAGTACCACGACCAGGTAGGCATGAGCAGTAACAGCCCCTCCCCTGTTGTGTTTTTTACATTGCAGCATTGATGGAGGGTTGGCTGTTACTTCTGCTTCCTGTTTTAGTTTCCACAACTTTAATATATCGACCAGACCAGTAGAGAGAGTTTATGCATTTCTTATAACAGTAACATTTTATAAATATAGTCCATATTAGAAATTAGATTTTTTAAATCTTTGAAAGTATTTGATCATTTTCTTTTTTACCCAAAATCTATAAAAGTAGGCTAACTGAATAGAGTCTGGGGAGACATAAGGCTACCTTTTCCTCCCACAATAGCTGGTGATAAATTAGAAATAATTAATAGTTTTAGTTAACTATGCAAGCCATGTTCTCCATGGCAGATGGCACCATCACATTCAAATGTGTCTGACTAAATCTTTGTGTATCTTAACAAAAGGCTCCATCAATATCTGCACCAGCCAATGACTCAGATTCAAGGTGATTTAAGAAGGATTAGGAAGGAAAAAACAGAATAGGAACTGATACAGACAAATAACTGGTATCTTAACAAAAACGTTACAAAGGATCTAGCTGGCAGCCTCCCTTGAAGTCAGATTTACCACTGAATAATTCAAATTCTGCTAATTGTTGGGAGCTGCTGAATTGTATTATTTACCATCAAAGTGGAGCAGTGTGTGGTTAAAGTGTAATGAGTGTAGTTGGGTTGAGGTTGAGAGTGCTGTGTCTGCAGGTCAGGTTAGGGGCTCCCTAGACCTCCGTCTCTTTGTCTGGATGCTCTGATTCCTACATAATTCATGCAGGGCTGGGGCAAGTATTCAAAACTGGGCCGTCAGGTCTCTACCATGAAAATGAGGAAGTAGTTAACATGTTGCATGGTTTAGGCAAAATGCTTTGCCCTTTGATGATTGGCCTACATGTAGATACTGCCCTCAGCGACAGCTCAGAGAAAGGAGACATACTGCCTGAATAAGGTGAATAAGTCCTGTTTTATGCATCAGTCTAAATATTATAATTTATTTTTATAATTCAACGAGGGAGGGCTGCTGCTATGATTTGAAACTCCATCACTTAGATTTAATTTTCTCCGCCGGTTTACTACAGTCTAAACTGTGTAGCCCATTGTCTTGTACTTTTATCTTGTGCTTTGTGCTGGCTGGACCATGAAGCCCTGTGGTTTTAGTTGAGTGTTTTACTGGTTAGTTCTATATTCTGTCACTACAGAGATCAAAGTCAGACAGTAGCACCATAACACCATAGTCTGGTTCTACTCTCTCCATACATCTCTCCCTTATTCTTTCCTTTTCATTCCCCTCCTCTCCTCTCTAACCCTCCTATCTCTGTCTCTCCCCTCCTAAGCAGACTCTGCCGGTGGACCTGAGCAACAGTGGCTTGCGGAGCGCCGGGGGCAGTGGGGCAGGTAGTTTCCATGGTACCTCAGCCTTTGACCCGTGCTGCCCAGGCTCCACGTCGCGGCCCACGGCCTACAACTCCCAGAATGCAACGGGGCCAGGGCCCAGCCAGTCAAGCGCAGTGGTGGACTCCTTCAGCTCAGCCATGGTGGCCCAGCCTCAGCCACAGCCACAGCTATCCACCTGCAGGCACTTCATGCACCCCTCCTGTGAGTAGAGATACCTCTGCACCAAAAGGGAGATGGCCTTTTATTTTGGTAGATTAAGTTATTTTGTGGTTAGATTTTTGTGTGGTTTCTTTTGTTTAAGTGTTGATGTGATAGGAAAATGAAACGCTGCAGTAGTAACTATAGTGTATTATTCCCATGCAGAACCTGCATACTACTCTACTAAACACGTGAGCCTTTAGGCTATATACAGTAACTTACCACCAATGCTTGAATGATTATGCCGACAACGGCAGTCTTGAAACCCAGTGCTAATAGTAATTAAGAGAAACACCTGATGTTTAATGTGCTAAGTGCTGCGGGTGTGCTACCAAACAGGCCCTGTTAATTGCTGATTCTCCTCAGAATAGCTCTGTGTGGAATGAGAATGAGCGTGGCGGGGCTCCCTGGTGGGGCCATATTTAGAGGGATAATTGGAGCTGTTTGGCGCACCGGTCTAGTGCCTACACTCAGTCACGTCAGACAGTCAGCAATGCTCCGGACCCCTTCTCTCTGCAGTAGGGAGACAGACAGACAGACAGAGGCTGGGTCTGTCTGGGGTCTCATTTGGGAGACCTGCTCAGCACAGGGAACAGCCAGCCAGGCAGCATGTTTCAGTGAGGAGAGTCATAACTGATGATGATCAGGTGTCCTCATTAGGAAGGGGACTTAAAGGGGGTGTTACTAACTACTTCTCAACTTTCTCCCACCACTCTCTCTCGCTGTCTCTCTGATACCCAGACGCCCCCCTGGCACGCTCCCTGCACCACCAGCCTTCTAACACCTGCCCCCATTCCCATGGTAACCCTCCTCCCCCTCCTCAGCCCACTCCACAGGTTGACTACGTCAACCCCCACACCGTCCATCCCTTCCACACGCCCCTGCCTTCCCTCCCCCCTGGCCACGCCGTGCCCCCGCCCCCTCCTGCCCCTCTGCCCCACCACCTCACAGGTTCCAGTGCCCCCCAACACCTGCCCGCGGAGCACCAGGCCCTGCAGCACCACATGCCCGCGCTGGGGACCTCTGTGCAGAGGCTGCACCAGCACGAGATGCTGCAGAGGATGGAGGTCCAGAGACGCAGGATGATGCAGCACCCCACGTGAGTGTAGCCTCTGTCCCCTGTCCTGGCAGCAACACAACTGCAAGCACAGACAGTAGCATCCAATTGTCTGATTACAGGGACAATATTATAGTATTTTCCCTCTAGTGTTTCTGATAAACCTCTCTCTCGCTTTCTCCTCCTTTCTCCAGACGAGCACATGAGCGCCCCCCTCCACACCCCCACAGAATGCACCCCAACTACGGCCATGGCCACCACATCCACGTGCCCCAGACCATGTCGTCCCACCCACGCCAACCTGAGCAGAGGACTGCATGGTCAGTACCATTTAGAGCAGTGGAGAGCCAGGAGTTTATGAACTGACGTATATGTGGTCTGCTGTGCACTATGGATATAGTCAGTCATGTATGCCCTCATCTTCACTGTTGAAATGGCACCTGTGATGTCAATGTCTATGAGTTGATGATGACTGTTGTGTTGGTCTGGTTTTCTTCTGTAGGGAGCTGGGTATCGAGGCTGGAGTGACCGTGGCGCCGTATCCTTCAGGACACCTGCACCCTCACCTGCCCCACTACCACCCTCCGCCAAGACTGCACCACTTCCCTATCCCCTTCATGGTGAGTGCACGACTGGCACCCTCACTCTAAGCACACGTTCCACATTAGCATAAATGAGAAATAAATGCTTTTATTTGAAGCATGGTGTAGATTAATGATGGTAGCCCTCTATTTATAACATCTGTTATTTCAAGGATGGTTTGTTGGGCCACATGAATAATGCATTGGCAATAAGGCATTTCAAGTGCATATTCAACATAACCAGCGGCCTGAAATCAATAGAAGCCCCTTTGAAAAGATGTTAAAAGTTCATGCACAATGTCAGAAAATATGAAGTTGTGAGACTTCTGTGGTTATCAAAAATGCAGTTTTCGGCAATGCTAGCCAGAATTTATACCAAAGTCGAGCAGTGTCAGCAGACTTAATTGATCATGCTATATCCCTATATGTGCTTCATGAACTGTAGCTCACAGAAACAAATGACTGTACTCCACAGAAGTGAACATATTTTAATGGAATTGTTTTGCCTCCTCCCTCACAGCACACTGGCATGTCTGAAGTAACCTACCCGCACATTCGCTACATCTCATCCAGAATGACTGGATTTGGACGAACTTATGAGGTAACACTTGATTAGTAAAGAGATAGTAACTAGGGCCTGGAGTTTTTCCTGCTCGGGTCATGTGGTGAGGAAACACTCCTGGCCCTGGTAATTAGTTATGATGGAGCTAAGAGCATCTTATGGCTGTGGCTTATGAGCTGTGTGTAAGTGAGTTAGCTCAGTCTCTCATGTTGGGTTTGTTTACCTTCCCTATTTCCTCAGGATCTGCTGCATTTAGAGGAGAGATTGGGGACTGTGAACCGAGGGGCCTCTCAGGGAACCATAGAGAGGTGCACTTACCCACACAAGTACAAAAAGGTGAGAGCACTCCTATAAACGTGTGTGTGTGTTTCAGAACATATCCTATTTAATGTAGTTTGCTGTGATGTATTTTGTGCATGTCTGCACAAGATCTTATTCTGGGACAGAGTGCACATTCACAGTGGTTATTTTGTGCTCCTTTCAAAATATGAATGTATTGCTATCCTTAAGCCAGATGCTGTAGAAACTAGAAGGTGTCCCTTTCAACCAAAGTTGCAGCCTTAGAAAACATTGTAGGGAAAGATTCCATCTAGTTTTCCAAATGTATTTAAATAAGTAACCTAATAACCTGCTGCCCAATACAGAAGGTGTTGGAGACTGAGAGAGACATTGACGAACAGTTAACCCCTGAAGCATGGGCAACTATTGGGAAAAATATGCACGCAACCTCAGACTCGGTGAGAAAAAAATGAACTAATTCAATTTGGAAACGTGTCTCTGCTCATTTATAGTTGTTAACGGTAGTCGTGTTGGGGGCAAGGGGATTCGGCAGTAGAAACATTTGATAGATTTTTAGCAATATTGATTTAAATATATTTTTTCAAATCCATATTACCTTGATCCATAGGGATGACATGTTTTGTAGCCAGGACAAAATGACCATTCTCTCTGTCCTTATAGGGATATGTGTTCACCCTCATAATGCTTGTACTGTATACAGTAAGCCTTCTAGCAGTCATAAAGGATAGTTTATTCACAAGTTGGTCTGTACCTGTAATGTTAACACCCTGTGAACACTGAATACATTTCTTGTGTTTGACGGTAACCCCCATAAAATGGACTCAGCCTTCCATGTTTGTAATACACATTTTATAATGTGAATAAGAGTTGTCTTTGTGCAAACGTTGTTTTTGGTGCGGTGTATCTATAATGGTGTTTTCCAATGTTTCCATGAACAGAGAAAGCTGCATGGTAAGCAAGATGAAGATGAGGGGGCGGACGAAGACACAGAGGAGAAATGCACCATCTGTCTGTCAATACTGGAGGAAGGGGAGGACGTCAGGTACAGTTATACTGTGGCGTGCAAGTGTGTTTTAATGTGGGGCTGTTTTTGTGTGAGAACGACCGCTCCTTTCCCACATTTTCTGTTGATATGCCGTAGCGATTTTCTCAACACCCAAAAGTATAGTAATCAGCAGAAAAGCCAATCCTCTGAGTGCCTGAAAATGACTGGTCTCAGAGGATGTTTCTGGAGCTCAGCATATGTGCTCATGTGATCAAGTGAGTTTTAGAGTTTCTGCCCTCTGTTGGTGTAATGTGAGAACTGTAATGTGTGAATGTTAATTTTCCATCTTTCAACAAACCAAATTGAAATCATTTTATTCATTGTCATTTCATTCCATACGGGATCTTTTTTCATTATTCGGGAATTCAAATGTCTAACAATATATTCTCTCTTCCACAGACGTCTACCTTGTATGCATCTCTTCCATCAACTGTGTGTGGACCAATGGCTCCTCACCAATAAGAAGTGCCCCATCTGCAGAGTGGACATCGAGGCGCAGTTGTCTGCCGTTGAGAGTTGATGCTGTTTTTCTAACAACCCTTTGTTGGAATTTTCTTTCATTGTTGTTTATTGTTTTAAGTTTTCTTCAGTACTGCAGTCAACCAAAGAGGGCATGAATTACCTGCGCAGATCCACTATGAGAAAAAAAAACATCAGGCTAAAAAAACATTGAGCCTAGAGTGCCAGCTATCACATAGTACAATACTTCTAGAATTGACATCTCCATTAAGGATTTAAAATGTTATTGTATTTATAAAGCTTTATGTAGCTTTTGATTGTTTCCTCGTGTCATACTTTTTTTTTTTTTTGCATGGCTCCTCGCAATGCATTTCTTTGCACATATATTGTGGGCTTCTCATGGCCTAACAACTTGCAGGTGAGGATAGCTGCTCTAGTAAAGAAGCATTTCTATATACCTAATGCCTTGCTTTACTGGAATAGAATGTCAACCTCCATTTAAAAACATTGCAGGACTCATTTTACCGATCATTGTATTGATTAGTTTATGTTTAGACAATGTGGTTTGCTAGTGGAAGACGTTTAGTTTCTAAGAAGGTAAATCAAGACATTCCTTAATTAGGAAAATATCATGTTAAACAGATCAGCTGCTGTATTCGTGTTCACCCAGTATTTCTAGAGTGGGAATAAACTCAAACTGCACCTCACCTCCCAGAAAATGCAGATGCGTGTCTGCCATCTTACACCTCCCCTGCACCACCTTGATTTGACTAAACACCATTCACACGTCATCTAATGTATTTAAGAGAAAATGAATGTCACATTTGTCTCTTGGCTGTTCTTTTTCATTGGAGTGATTGTTGAGGTCTGCTGAGGATACAGTCTCTGTGTTCTGTTTGGATTTCTCCCTCAGACAGGCCCCAGATGGTAAACTGGGTTCTATAAGGGGATCTCAGGCCCACAGATGCAACCAGTTTCACATGAGCCTGCAACCTGGGGAAATCTGTTGTTTGGAAGCTGGGAATGGCATTGGTTTATCCTTGCTTTTTGTTTATCCCTGTTTTTCTTCAGAGGGAAATACACAGCGCTCAGCTCAGAATAATAAAAAAGTAACTGATTATTCTTACAACCCAGATCATTGTTCTTACCCACTCTCTCTCTCTCTTTCTCTTTCTGTAGCTGTGCAGCAGCAATCCCTCTTTGCTGCCATTGAAAAGATAACACTAATATTATTCTCGCCTAGCTAACTTGCATATACTTGCACAGGTGAGAAAAGACAGGAGTGTTGTAAAGAGAGTGTGCTGAGGCCATGTATTTCCACTCTGATTGCTGAATTTTGGAAAAGATAAATAATTTTGAATGGAGTGTTGGAATGCAGTACTTCTGGCAGGTATCCATGCATTCATAGACTTAATGGCACCAGGATGATATTCCATGGGATTTATATTAGTTTTAAAATAATATTAATAAAGTTAGACTACTCTTTCCTGTGTCTGTTTATTTGTGTCCTCTTACCATTCACTTATGCATGTTGGTCCATATTTCACAACTGCACGTTCAGAGGTACAGTGAGGGAAAAAAGTATTTGATCCCCTGCTGATTTTGTACGTTTTCCCACTGACAAAGAAATTATCAGTCTTTAATTTTAATGGTAGGTTTATTTGAACAGTGAGAGACAGAATAACAACAACAAAATTCCAGAAAAATGCATGTAAAAAATGTTATAAATTGATTTGCATTTTAATGAGGGAAATAAGTATTTGACCCCCTCTCAATCAGAAAGAGTACTGGCTCCCAGGTGTCTTTTATACAGGTAACGAGCTGAGATTAGGAGCACACTCTTAAAGGGAGTGCTCCTAATCTCAGTTTGTTACCTGTATAAAAGACACCTGTCCACAGAAGCAATCAATCAATCAGATTCCAAACTCTCCACCATGGCCAAGACCAAAGAGCTTTCAAAGGATGTCAGGCACAAGATTGTAGACCTACACAAGGCTGGAATGGGCTACAAGACCATCGCCAAGCAGCTTGGTGAGAAGGTGACAACAGTTGGTGCGATTATTCGCAAATGGAAGAAACACGAAAGAACTGTCAATCTCCCTCAGCCTGGGGCTCCATGCAAGATCTCACCTTGTGGAGTTGCAATGATCATGAGAACGGTGAGGAATCAGCCCAGAACTACACGGGAGGATCTTGTCAATGATCTCAAGGCAGCTGGGACCATAGTCCAAGAAAACAATTGGTAACACACTATGCCGTGAAGGACTGAAATCCTGCAGTGCCCGCAAGGTCCCCCTGCTCAAGAAAGCACATATACAGGGCAGGCCCATCTGAAGGTTGCCAATGAACATCTGAATGATTCAGAGGAGAACTGGGTGAAAGTGTTGTGGTCAGATGAGACCAAATTCGAGCTCTTTGGCATCAACTCAACTCGCCGTGTTTGGAGGAGGAGGAATACTGCCTATGACCCCAAGAACACCATCCCCACCGTCAAACATGGAGGTGGAAACATTATGCTTTGGGGGGGGGGGTTCTGCTAAGGGGACAGGACAACTTCACTGCATCAAAGGGACGATGGACGGGGCAATGTACCGTCAAATCTTGGGTGAGAACCTCCTTCCCTCAGCCAGGGCATTGATAATTGGTCGTGGATGGGTATTCCAGCATGACAATGACCCAAAACACACGGCCAAGTAACAAAGGAGTGGCTCAAGAAGAAGCACATTAAGGTCCTGGAGTGGCCTAGCCAGTCTCCAGACCTTAATCCTATAGAAAATCTGTGGAGGGAGCTGAAGGTTCAAGTTGCCAAACGTCAGCCTCGAAACCTTAATGACTTGGAGAAGATCTGCAAAGAGGAGTGGGACCAAATCCCTCCTGAGATGTGTGCAAACCTGGTGGCAAACTACAAGAAACGTCTGACCTCTGTGATTGCCAACAAGGGTTTTGCCACCAAGTACTAAGTCATGTTTTGCAGAGGGGTCAAATACTTATTTCCCTCATTAAAATGCAAATCAATTTATAACATTTTAGACGTGTTTTTCTGGATTTTTTTGTTGTTATTCTGTCTCTCACTGTTCAAATAAACCTACCATTAAAATTATAGACTGATCATGTCTTTGTCAGTGGGCAAACGTACAAAATCAGCAGGGGATCAAATACTTTTTTCCCTCACTGTATCTACTACTGACAAAAAATAGTGGTAACACTTGATATTCACACCCCCTAGACTTTTTCCTAATTTTGTTGTTACAGCCTGAATTTAAAATGGATTAAATTTAGATTTTTTTTGTCACTGGCCTACTACACACAATACCCCATAATATCAAAGTGGAATCACATTTATTGACATTTTTACAAATTAATTAAAAATGAAAAGCTGAAATGTCTTGAGTCAATAAGTATTCAACCCTTTTGTTATGGCAAGCCTAAAGTTCAGGAGTAAAAATGTACTTAATTCACATAAGTTGCATGGACTCTGTGCAATAATAGTGTTTAATGTGATTTTTGAATGACTACCTCATCTCTGTACCCCACACATACAATTATCTGTAAGGTCCCTCAGTCGAGCAGTGGATTTCAAACACTAATTCAACCACAAAGACCAGGAAGGTTTTCCAATGCCTTGCTAAGAAGGGCACCTATTGGTAGATGGGTAAAATTAAAAAGAGCAGACATTGAATATCCCTTTGAGCATGGTGAAGATATTAATTACACTTTGGATGGTGTATCAATACACCCAGTCACTACAAAGATACAGGCGTCCTTCCTAACTCAGTTGCTGGAGAGGAAGGAAACGGCTCAGGAATTTCACCATGAGGCCAATGGTGACTTTAAAACAGTTACAGAGTTTAATGGCTGTGATAGGAGAAAACTGAGGATGGATCAACAATGTAGTTACTCCACAATACTAACCTAATTGGCAGAGTGAAAAGAAGGAAGCCTGTACAGAATACAAATATTCCAAAACATGCATCCTGTTTGCAGCAAGGCACTAAAGTAATACTGCAAAAGATGTGACAAAGCAATTCACTTCATGTCCTGAATACAAAGTGTTATGTTTGGGGCAAATCCAATACAACACATTACTGAGTACCATTCTCCATATTTTCAAGCATAGTGGCGGCTGCATCATGTTATGGGTATGCTTGTAATCGTTAAGGACTGTGGAGTTTTTCAGGATAAAAAATAAACGGAATGGAGCTAAGCACAGGCAAAATACTACAGGAAAACCTGGTTAAGTCTGCTATCCACCAGACACTTGGAGATTAATTCACCTTTCAGCAGGAGAATAACCTAAAACACAGTTGCTTACAAAGAAGACAGTAAATGTTCCTGAGTGGGCGAGTCACAGTTTTGACTTAAATCTGCTTGAAAATCTATGGCAAGACTTGAAAATGGTTGTTTAGCATTGATCAACAACCAATTTGACAGTTTGAAGAATTCAGAAAATAACAATGGGCAAATATTGTACACTCCAGTTGTGCAAAGCTCTTAGAGACTTACCCAGAAAGACACCGTAATTGCTGCCTTAAAGGCTGCCAAAGGTGATTGTAACGTATTGACAGGGTGTGAATAGTTATGTAAATTTGATATTTATGTATTTCATTTTCAATAAACTAGCAAAAAATTCTAAAAATATGTTTTCACTAGATGGGTGAGAGAAAAACAATCTACTTAATCCATTTGGAATTCAGGCTGTAACACAACAAAATGTGGAATAAGTCAAGGGGTATGAATACTTTCTGAAGGCACTGTAGATGTGATATAGCAGTAGTAAAATGCCTATAAATAGTAAAGTAAAGTACAGATACCCCAACAAACTACTTAAGTAGTACTTTAAAGTATGTTTACTTAAGTACTTTACACCACTGCTTAAAATATAATTTGAAACATAACCTTAATCCTAACTTTAACCACACTCCTAACCGTATGCCTAACCCTAACCTTAAATTAACACCAAAAATCTAATTTTTGTATTCATTAATTTTTACTGTATAGCCAATGTTGACCTTGTGGCTGTGGTAACTAGTGGAAACCCATTTGATTGGGGTTCTTATCATAGAGATCCATTCTGATTGTGACTGTGCGACGTCATTCGTGATTCCTCTTTGGCAACCAATGAAAGAGGTGCATTCTATGAAGTGGTATCCAATTAGAATCAACAGAGCGGTATTTGAATGACTGCGGAATTGTCCTTGGAAGTTTGTTTACTTGGGCCTTATGTCTGTGAAGTTAGCGAGCAAACAACACATCTAAAAGCGGCATTTTGGCGATTATAGCTGGCTATTTAGCTGCCTTGTTTTTAACAAAGCTTGAAGATGGCATTAGAAGTTCGTGCTGCGGTGAGTTTTTACAATATTGACTAGCTAATGTGTTTTTTGTGCATGTTACTCACACAGCTAACGTTACCGGAGCTAGTTAGCTTCCCTAGCTGTCTGCTTTCACCTTGCTTTCTTTAGTTACCTAGCCAATTTACTAGCTAGTAAGTAAGCAACTAGAAAATAAAACACAGGCAAACGAGCATGTACTTTGCCTAAAATAGTTACTTAGCCGGCGTATACTTAACGTTAGTTACCTAATGTAATTTCGCATGGCTAAATTGAACCTTTTGCCATTAGCTGACGTTAGCCATCGCTTGCTAGCTACCCAGCTAACATAGCAAAGAAACAGCCGACTAACTTAATTAGCTATGTTTTTTTTTGTTCAAATGGTTGGTTTGTTGAAGGCTAATTTTGTCTTCAACAGTTAAAGAACGCAGAGAACCCAGCACTAATGGGAAAAGCAAACGTAACTGGCGCAAGAAGGGCTGTGCTTGGAGAGCTGTCCAACTTTCCCAATGCCAACAAAGCCGTGCCGTCCAAGGTATGTTGTCTTGCACGGCATTATTTGGTCCATTGTCAGTGATTTCACTAGCTACTCATCCAGATCTTTCTCAAACATGCTTCTCTATACTCTCTACAGAAGATTGTTCCTGCCAAGGCTTCAACCAAACAATCTATGAACCAAAAAGGCCAGCCAGCAGCTGTTCGGCCTAAACGTTCCCCAGTGCCTCAAGTTCCTCAGCCTGAAGAGTCTGCTAACGTGTCCATGAAAGAAGAGGAATTGTGCCATGCGTTCTCAGAAGCTCTGCTTGCTGTAGAAGACATTGATGAAGGGGATTCAGGCATGCCACAACTGTGCTCTGAATATATAAAGGATATCTATGGATATCTGCGGCGCCTTGAGGTTACTTGTACTTTCTCTCTATGCTAACATGGTGCTGACGCGTTAAATATTTTGTAATGGGTCTCACTCTACATCACATCAATCTTGAAATGTCTTCCTTTCTCAACAGACCCAGCAGTCTGTCCGGCCCAAGTACATGGAGGGCTATGAGATCAATGAACGCATGCGTGCTCTCCTGATTGACTGGCTGATTCAGGTGCACTCCAGGTTCCAGCTACTGCAGGAGACTCTGTATCTGACTGTGGCCATCCTGGATCGCTTTCTTCAGGTAAGCCTCGTAAAATGTTATATTTATTACCGTTCAAAAGATTGGGGTCACTTAGAAATACAATTTTTTGTCACATACGTGTTTAGCAGATGATATAGCGGGTGTAGCAAAATGCTTGTGCTTCTAGCTCCGACAGTGCAGTAATATCTAACAATTTCACAACATATACCCAATACACACACAACTAGTAAGGAATGGGATTTAAGAATATATATATATATATATATGGACAAGCAATGACAGTGGCATTGACTAAGATGCAGTATAATATTATAGAATGCAGTATATACATGGCCTCCCGAGTGGCGCAGTGGTCTAAGGCATATACCAGCTGTGCCACTGGTTCGAATCCAGGCTCTGTCGTATCAGGCCGCGACCGGGAGACCCATGGGGCGGCGCACAATTGGCCCAGCGTCTTCCAGGGTAGGGGAGGAAATGACCGGCAGGGATGTAGCTCAGTTTGCAACGCCAGGGTTGTGGATTCGAATCCCACGGGGGGTATGAAACAAATAAATAAACTAGTCGCTCTGGATAAGAGCGTCTGCTAAATGACTAAAATGTAAATGTACATGAGATGAGTAGTGCAAGATATGTAAACATAATGAGTGATTTCAATAGGCAGCAGCCTCTAATGTGCTAGTGATGGCTATTTAACAGTCTGATGGCCTTGAGATAGAAGCTGTTTTTTATTCTCAGTCCCAGCTTTAATGCACCTGTACTGACCTCGCCTTCTGGATGATAGCGGGGTGAACAGGCAGTGGCTCGGGTGGGTTGTCTTTGCTCTTTTTGGCCTTCCTGTGACATCGGGGTGCTGTATTTGTCTTGGAGGGCCGGTAGTTTGCCCCCGGTAATGCGTTCGGCAGACCGCACCACCCTCTGGAGAGCCCTGCGGTTGCGGGGGGGTGCAGTTGCCGTACCAGGCGGCGATGCAGCCTGACAGGACGCTCTCAATTGTGCATCTGTAAAAGTTTTAGGTGCTAGGCCAAATTTCTTCAGCATCCTGAGGTTGAAGAGGCTCTGTTGCGCCTTCTTCACCACACTGTCTGCGTGGGTGGACCATTTCAGTTTGTCGGTGACGTGTACACCAAGGAACTTGAAGCTTTCCACCTTCTCCACTGTGGTCCCGTCGATGTGGATAGGGGGGTGCACCTCTGCTGTTTCCTGAAGTCCACGATCATCTCCTTTGTTTTGTTGATGTTGAGTGAGAGGTTATCACCTCCTCCCTGTAGGCGGTCTCGTCATTGTTGGTAATCAAGCCTACTACTGTTGTGTCGTCTGCAAACTTTATTGATTTGGATGTGTGCCTGGCCACACAGTCATGGGGTGAACAGGGAGTACAGGAGGGGGGTTGAGCACGCACCCTTGTGGGGTCCCAGTGTTGAGGGTCAGCGAAGTGGAGATGTTGTTTCCTACCATCAGCCAGTTTATGCTGTTCTGTGACGGGGAGTAGTACACAGCGTTGTACGAGATCTTCAGTTTCTTGGCAATTTCTTGCATGGAATAGCCTTCATTTCTCAGAACAAGAATAGACTGACGAGTTTCAGAAGAAAGTTATTAGTTTCTAGCCATTTTGATCATGTAATCGAACCCACAATTGTTGATACTCAACTTGTCTCAAGAAGGCCAGTTTTTTTCATAAATTTTTTTATTGCTGCTTTAATCAGCACAACAGTTTTCAGCTGTCCTAACATAATTGCAAAAGGGTTTTCTAATGATCAAGTAGCCTTTTTTAAATGATAAACTTGGATTAGCAAACACAACGTGCCATTGGAACACAGGACTGATGGTTGCTGATAATGGGCCTCTGTACGCCTATGTAGATATTCCATTTAAAAATCAGCCGTTTCCAGCTACAATAGCCATTTACAACATTAACAATGTATTTCTGATCTATTTGAATGGACAAAAATTGCTTTTCAAAAACAAGAATTTCTAATTGACCCCAAACTTTTGAACGGTAGTGTGTTTGTGTGTATGTATATATGTGTGTGTATATATATATATAATTTTTTTTTTTTGCCCCCTTTCTACTATCTAGGTGCAACCTATCGGCCGCAAGAAGCTCCAGCTGGTTGGGGTTGACTGCCATGTTGGTGGCGTCAAAGTACGAAGAGATGTATTCCCCGGAGATTGGCGATTTTGTTTACATCACAGACAATACATTCACCAAGGCCCATATTCGGGAGATGGAGCAGCTGATTCTGCGGAGTCTGAACTTTGGAGCTTGGACGGCCTCTACCCCTACACTTTCTCAGGAGAGCCTCCAAGGCTGGCAATGTAGGTTACTCAATGACATGCACGTTTTCATACTATTGTAGTTATTCAAATTGACCCATCAACATGAACTGCAATTATTAAATTGTTAGATTGAAAAAGCCATCAACAACTGATGGGTTACCAGAAGGTTAGTGTTACTTGCATGCAGTGACTCAACCAGTGGTTGTATTTTCAGGCTGATGTTGAGAAGCACACCCTAGCCAAGTACCTTCATGGAACTGACCCTCCTTGACTATGACATGGTGCACTACCACCCTTCTGAGATTGCTGCTGCTGCCTTGTGCCTCTCCCAGCTGCTGATTGATGAGCTCAACTGGGTAAGCTGCTGTCTCTTGGCAATTATTGGGATGTGTATGGGATATGTCCACTCAAAGTGTATCAGAAAGAAATTACAAAATTCAACCTAGTTTGTCAAACTGATTTGGCGCTAGCAACACATGGTCAATGTTTTTACAATTGTTTCCACTCCCTGTGCAGACTCCAACACAGCAGCATTACTCTACCTATGATGAGAACCACCTCAAGCCAATCATGCAGCACATTGCCAAAAATGTTGTGTCTGTCAATGAAGGGCGAACAAAGCTTCAGGTAATTTGTCCTCTGATAGCTTGACCTTGCTGTAGTGATCTAATCTTGTACCATTGGATTTGGGTTAAATGTCAGATCTTGGAAAGAACCAATAACATTGATTAATTTTGTTCCAGGCTGTCAAGAACAAGTATGCAAGCAGCAGACTAATGCGGATCAGCCTCATCCCTCAGCTGAAGTCTGCTGTTGTAGATGGCATGGCTGCCGCTCTGCTCCCGGGACCTAAACCTTGATCTCATATGTTGTGAATACGGACAGAATTTTAATCTGCTGCACTTTATTTTTTTTAAACGTTATTTTCTTTGTCTTTAAGAATCTGTCATGAGGTGGCCTTCTTGGCCTGCTGCTTTTTAGTACATGTAAATATTTCGCTTTGTTACAAATAAACGTGGTTTTGAACCATTTTAAATATGGTCTTCACAAAATTATTCTTTATATGGTCTAGATGTGTTTTGGGTTTATGCTTTAAAACATGGCTGTGTATCAATTATTTGCTACATTTGTCTGGATGTTGCAGTCATCAAAATCCAAAGAAGCCACACAGCCTGGTTGTTTCAATTTTATTTTTCCTAATGGAATATCGAAGGGGTGACACGCCACCTGTAGTCAAAGTACCAATTCTTATCCTCAAACTTAAAACAGAAGTAGAATGCATTTCATACACCACTAATAGGTTCTGCTTGTGCTGCAGTAACCGTATGGGCCCAGCCATTTTTATTCTTTAAGGCACTATACATTTCATAACTTGATTCTCTACTCAGCCTAAATTAAGTACAGTATAATCAGCTTGTTAATTTGATCATACTGTAGGGATTCGACAGCCCAGTGTTCCTGAACACTGAAACGGCTGCAGCTTTTTATATCAAGCTGCCCTGGGATGTTGTATGGTCATTAGACTGTCTTGCCTATGACCAACTGGAACCAGGCTATGGGTAATTAGTAGGGACAGGAGTATTTCCTGACCAGCTAGGGGCACATAGCAGAACAGGAGAAAGAGGCCAGTTGAGCATTTATGTCAAAAATCACTAACATGTGTCCTTTAATTTCATGAAATACAATGCACAGAACTACATAGTACAATTGCTTTAAGGACTCCTTGGCCTACTAGTTTGATATTGCCACACTGTCGTTTACACCATACAGGACCAAACAATTAACTATGCCACAGTTCAAGCCCGTGAAAGAAATCCCAGCTGTCCTTAGGGCTCTATTCAATCCATAGCGCTGAAGATCTGCTATAGCGCGATTGGCAATTAAAGGCAATGAGACCATATTCACGGTAAACGCTTTGTCGACTCAATCGGAAATGACCTTTATTTTAATGCGGATCTTCCACGATACTTCGATATGGATTGAATCCAGCCCTTAATGATTTGAAGATAATGTATAAAAAGTAGTTGATACAAAACTGGTAAATGGAAAATGCAAAGGAATGTGTGAATGGTAAAACTTGTGGAAACCAGCGAGAACATGAAAAAGATCCTTCATAGTGCCAAAAGTGTGAAGTCAATGGAATTCTTCCTTTACTTTCACCTGAAATAACTAAAAACGCCATAGTCTAATGACCCATACTGTGCACTTAAATCTGCATAAAATGGAATGGAAAAAAATATCAAAAGCAGAACATTTTGAATACAAATTAAATCCTGCAGAGAAAATACACTTCAAAATTAAGTTAAATTGTAACAGACTTAATTCTAAAATGTCGAGATGTACATACAGTATACATAGATCTAAAATGGCTGTATTATAATTCTATGTAAAACAAATGATCCTCTTCAGTAACTAGGCCCATCACTAGTTTGGCAATCTATCTTTCATTACATCCAAGGATTACTAGCTGTGGCAGGAGTGACCAGTCTGTCCAAGTTAGTACCTTTAGCTACTGATAAAGTGCTTATAAAACCACAGACAATACACTCAGAGTACAGTACACTGTGTGGCCCTAGAGTTCTGGGGATATCACTCGCATTTTGGAAATAAAAAGAGGTGGGGATTCCTGAAGACATTTACCTATTGAAAGTCACACTGTGCATTTCCTTTCCTTTTCCCAAAAGTGATTGCATCTGTTTAGCTGACCAATAAGAATTGGCATTGTTTTGAACACTTGGTTATAAAACCCATTCAATCATTGTTTTTCTAGTGAAATGCATTGCCGAAGTTTATAAAATCACAGTGCAATGAACTATTAAATGTCAATTTTATGTAAATATTTTTGTTGTGTGTCAACAAAGATTTCTAAAGCCAATACTATCTGTAAATTCAGCTTAGCAGCACAAATCCCCATTGAAAACTATATTGAACAACTCTACAGGCTATTTAAAACGATCTAAAACAGAGAGACAGTGGCTTCTTGGCAACAACCCCGAATTCATGTTAAAACCCTTTCATTTCCAAAATGAGAAATATGAAACATTTAATTACAACCTGGTTCCACATATCAGGCATATATCATTTATATGCATACAAAATATCACCTTAAAACCATAGCGAGGTGAAAAAGACAGAGGGAGAATATAAAAAGCTATATAAATACAATAAATAGTTTTGTTCAGTGCTCACAGGGATTGTGTAGCGATTTGCCCCTGGACAACAAAATACAACTTCATTGCAAGCCTGACGCTCCTCTTGTCTGTCCAGAATAAAAGGAAGTTACATCCAGAAGAAGGCTACAATGCAGGAGTGGAGAAAAAAATGTCAGTTTCTCTCTTCTCTGTCTCACAAAATCTCTTTGTTTTGTTTGGTAGCACTATCTCTCCTCCCTTCAGTCAGTAGAGGTGTGTACTTCTCTCCTGGTGATTGACAGTCAGGTGTTCTTCATGCAGCTCCTAGATCTTGCTGACGTAGTTGTTGGGGAACAGGCCTTGCTTTGCCCGTAGCCTCCCCATCCACCAGCCAGAAGCGTCTGATCAAGAAAGAAGAAGACTTAGCTTACAGTGGGACCAGAGTGTTACATTTTCAAGAATGTGAAAGCGTTAAAGTGCAAATGTTTTGTGCACCCCACACCAAACAAAATCCAAACATTTTCCCTGTGCGATGATGGTGTGATTTCTGCCTCCTGTGTATTACCTTCCTTGATGATGTCGATGATGTCGTCTGCATTGAAGCTGAGCTCGTCTGTGTCCTGAGCATCATAGGCATAAAGGGCTTTGCACTGAGGCACCTGGGCTTGGGTTGGGGCTTGGGTTTTGGGGGCAGGTTTGGGTCGCCCCCCTCCTGGGGGTGGTCTACTGACAGACTGTCTTTGGACACTGAGGAATAAAGACACATAACAGGAGTGAGCCTTAGTCATCAAAAGAAAAGAAAGTCTCCTATCCTTCATTAGTGTGGAACTATTCTACTGGCCGGCTAGAACACTACAGTCAGTCATTAGGAAAGCTTCTGGTGATTGTGTGGCTTTAGCAAAGAATGTGAAGTTAGACTACAGCTGTATCGATATTGGGATAAAAAACACCCCCCCCCCCCCCCCCAAAAATAACATACCATGTGAGTTTGTGTGGTAGTTATTATTGGATAGGTATGTGCTTACTCCTTGTTTCTTTCAAAGACACCTGACTGAATTGAATTTGATATACACAGTTCTACCACAAGATGGCGAGCCATCCCTTAGATTTGTCTCAGTACAACTATGTCCAACACTACTGGTGCATGTCCATTTAGGATTTACCCCAGTGTTTTACCCAGAAGGCTCAGACTTTTCTGTTTCCGATCTACGCAGGCCGGCACCCGTGTCTCACTGGGCCATGGCTCCGGCGGACCTGCTCTGACTTGGAGCCAAGGCAAGGCCCTGGGTACTTTTTCAGCTGGCACTTACAGTACATAACAATGGCTAACAGTGAACTTTAACACCTTCTCACAAAGCAACAGTTTTGAAATATGCAGAGGTGGTTGATTATGCTCACCACGTCTTTAGTGTCACACTAAAGACTTGTTATTGTGGAAACACTATAACACTAGAGCTAAGGGGTAAGTCTCATTGGAAATCCCCATATGGTATTATCGGGTGTAAAACACACTGGAAAGTTGTTTTATTTTATTTTTTTTGTAAAATTCAGTGAATTAACTTGAGAAGGCTAGAAATGAAAAACACGCACAACACAACCCTTCACGAAGTAAACCAATAAGCAAACTATCACACCAAAGGAATCACCAATGAAGAAGTAATATCTTGCTTCCCCAAGATTTGTATCCAGGATATCTCAAAACCATTGAGACGTACCCAATGGAGGTTTTCCGTGTTAATTGACACCAGACCCAATTTTGGGAGAAAAAAGTAAGCCCAGTAATTTGCAAGCAGTGGGATCTAGAGATATTTTATGAGAATAGATTCCATATCAGGAATCCATATCATGCCTTTGAAGGTATAATTCTGGAGCAAAAGGACTCTTCAACAACAGAATGATTGACATAATGTTACTGGGCTCAGACTTTTTTCCCGTAGTTTCGTCCAATCAGATGATAGGTTTTGCCTTCTTCTGATTCAACATCAGCTGTTAGAGAGATGTCTACAAGCAAGAAGGAGAGCATCTAGCTACAGGAGAGCCACGGAGAGATATACACATCATGCCAGTGAGCTGCGCCTGGCTTGGCTAAGGCCTGAACCATCACCACAACACACCGCAAACACTCAGACTCACATTCCTCCATTCGAAGCTGTCCGGGCTCCTCCGTTACTATAAAGGAATACATCATCCAAGTTACAGCAGGACACTGTGTGTGTGTGTGTGTGTGTGCTCACACACTGAAAAAGCACTGCACCATACTGACACAAACACATCCTCATACACACCATGTTACACACCATTCTTATCCTCAGTATTTACATGTTTATGTAAGAGCAAACGTATCTGTATAGTAAGTCATTGTAGTTATCAATCCTTAGGGCTCTGTATTGGGAGGTAATCAGGGCTATTGGTGCCAGTACTCACCCTGCCGCCCCCTGGTCAGGAACCTTCAGACAGTCCAGGTTTGGCTGGTTGGGCTTAGGCTTGCTGCTGCCCCTCTCCTTCAGATTGACGTTGTTGGGAAGGAAGGGGCGGGACCCATTGCCTGTTGACGGAGGCCTCTGATTGGAATGCTGTGAGGCGTTCCTCTGATTGGCCATGTGGTTGGCGTTTTTTTGGACCACCATTCTGATGGGCAACTGTGACAAAGAGGAAGATGGTTGTCAACATCAAGTGGAAACAGCTAACTGTTGCTAACTGCTTCTCCTGAGTGGCGCAGTGGTCTAAGGCACTGCATCGCAGTGCTAACTGTGCCACTAGAGATCCTGGTTCGAATCCAGGCTCTGTCGCAGCCGGCCGCGACCGGGAGACTCATGGGCGGCGCACAATTGGCCAGCGTCGTCCAGGGTAGGGGGAGGGAATGGCCGGGGGATGTAGCTCAGTTGATAGAGCATGGCGTTTGCAACGCCAGGGTTGTGGGTTCGATTCCCACTGGGGGGGGCCAGTATAAAAAAAAAAAAAAAAAAAAAAAAATTGTATTCACTAACTGTAAGTCGCTCTGGGATAAGAGCGTCTGCTAAATGACTTAAATGTAAAATGTAAATTATTTTACAGGGGTGATAAGGCCTACATCAGCTAATGATTATTTTACCTGGAGGCCCAGGTGCAGCCCGTGTGGGAGTGTTCTGATGGGTTCTGGACACGCTGGAGCGACTCTGAGTGAAGCTCTTCTTGGTGGGAACCTACAAAGGGGACTCTAAGTCAGTAAACAGCATGTTTCAGACAGCACTTAGAAAACCCCATGTCTATTGAATCCTGATGCGGAGGGATGGTACACACTACTCCTGTAATACTCACGTGTGTTCTTGGGCAGGCCAGCTCCAATGCTGACCTGCAGCGTCTTACTGGAGGGCTTCATGACAGCCACGTCCCCCTGGCCCAGGACAAACATCACCTGTCTGGAGCCACCTCCACTCAGGAAACCCCAGTTCTCCTTCTTCAGCTTCAGCTCCAGTCTGAGAGACAGAGCAGAGAGATCTCCCTTACAACCACTTACTTAAACCATCCACTGGAAACTGCCAGAGAAATGTAATCTGTTATCTCTCTACCAAATCAAAAGCAGTATTTCCAGAACAACCCAGAGTATTGTAAAGCATGTTGACCAAAGCTTTGTCTACTTCCGCTCCACCCATATATCACACTGTATGTTTAAAGGCATGTTTGTGTTTACAGTACGTACGTGGTGCCAAACTTGAGCGGCAGCTTCCTCTGGGTCCTCTCCTCGAACCTGCGGGCCAGCAGGCTGATGAACTCGGTCTTAAAGGTGCACTCCAGCAGGCTGTCATACTCCTGCTCATGGAGGATCAGCAGGTCGTCCTGCATCGTGCTGAGGGACAGGGACAGACCAATCAGTGGGGACTGGGGAGCAACTTTGTACATGCACTGTAATGTGACAGATATGAATAAAGTTTGATTTGAAGTTTGATCTGATATTGATTTCAGAAGAGAGTGATTGTGAATTCGACATTCTATTCTATCGTCAGAACTCAGAGCGGAGTGCAATACCTGAATGGCCTAGATATTGTAGGTACAGGTAAACATAGTACATCTGCATGTAAAAAGCCAAACGCTTCAGAGTAATTATTTTACTTTTAACTTGATTTTACCAGGCAGGTCAATTAAGAACAAATTCGTATTTACAATGACGGCCATTAGTTTTGTTGAAGTCACCAGTAAAGACAAATAATCCTGACAGCGTCAGCCCAAAGGTCAGGTCAGGTAAATTATTACAACCCACATTATTCTATGACCCACTAAGCTACATTTGCATTTAACCAGCGAGAGACACAAAGCAGCAGGTAACTAAGGAGAGGGAAACCTGTTCCTGTGACTCACACAGCGATGCACTGTTCCCCCCAATGAACTAAAGTCCTCTCCAATGAGCTTTTTACAATGCCTGCTTTCCCTCCCAGCACCACCTGGTTCATATTACCCACAACCCCCCACTCACTCACAGACTCAAAAGCCACATGTCTATGCCTCTACAAAGTATTCTACAATGTCCCCACCAAAAACAAAGCCCCTGCAACTCATGTGCAACATTCAAACAGGTAAGTACTGGACAACAAGCTGGAGGATAATACAAGTCCTACAGTTACACTCTTAATCTAGTTTGAGTGTTAAACACGGCTTTGACCAGTCAAATGTATTTTCTTATTTTTTTCCCTCACTGGTTAAATGCAAATGTAGCTTAGTGGGTCATAGAATAATGTGGGTCGTAAAAATTTACCTGACCTGACCTCTGGGCTGACGCTGTCAGTATTATTTGTCTTTACTGGTGACTTCAACAAAACAAATGGCTGTCATTGTAAATAAGAATTTGTTTCTTAATTGACCTGCCTGGTAAAATAAAGGTTGAATAAAATAATTACTCAGAAGCGTTTTGGCGTTTACATGCAAATGTACTATCTAGGTGAAAACGTGTATTCATATAGCCTTTACACACCCAGGAGCAGACATATACCAGAGGAGTTTTGAATCTTTTCCATGTTTTTAATATCTCATGTGTGACATTTAAAGGAACAAGGGGACTTGAGTGATCGTATATCCAGACTTTGTAGCTTTTGCATTTCTGCAGATAGCTGTAGCTTAACATGGTGGGTTTCTGTGAGCTGAAAGAATAATCTAATGTGTAATGGGAGGATGATTCCGGAGCTGTTTATCAAGTTTCTTATTGAGACCCAGTGAGTAGTATCTTTTGTACTTGAAAATATCAAACCTATTTTCACCGAAACCCGGATACCATGAACGTACAACTGTTTGGATTGTAAGTCACAGATAATGACATCACTGACAAGACCAAGAGTATCTATGTACAGTACATTGTGCAACTATCTATTTGTGACCGCTGGTGAAAAGTGTTACACTTTAACTAGCTGACTTTGTGAGGCCTTGAGTCTGCTGGTCATGTGTGTTCTTACTGCCTAAGGGGAATAAACACTAAACACTCAGTATGGGGCTAGGCAGACCCTGCCAGCCTCTCCTGGAGCCAGGACCTGGATCATAATATCTGGGTCTTACCTGAGAGACACAGCCAGGATCTTCTCCACATCAATCCGCCTCTTCAGCACCTCGGTCACCTGACCTTTCTCAGGGCCCTGCTTCACCTTTTCTCTCCCGATCAGGTACATACACTTCGGGGTCAGGATCAAGTCTCTCTTAATGCCCTGGAAACACATATGGACAGAGAGGAAACAAATGGTCATTGGACTAAACAATATCAAAAAAAAACAAACAGAGAAGTCTGCTGTTCACGACACCCACTTTGAAGCGACGGTCGTATTTTGTGACTTTGTCAGCGAAGTCAATCTTTTCCCTCTTGGCCAGGAACTGTCGTAGCTTTTTTTTTTTTTTTTTTCAGGCCTGTTTTTTTTCATCCATACCCAGGTAGTCCCCCACAAAGTTCCTGTTGAGGCTGTGTCTCCTCCTCTCCTTCCTGTTCACCAGCAGGTCAGAGGCTGGGGACGGACACACAGGGACAGGCAGTCAGACAAGAATGCATACATACAATCTCAATTCAGTTCATTTTTAGAAGCATTAGACCAGAACCTTGATACTGTTTGACATCTAAGCTTGAACATTAGTCATGATGATTAGGCTATTTTGTTTTTTTCAAAACGTGAGTGTCACTTACCTTCCTCCCCTCATCTGTACGTACTTCTTGCGGGCCACATACTTGCGCCAGGCTTTCTGGATGGCCCTGGCATGGCTGTCAAACTTACGTTCCCTTGTCTCCTCCAACAGGAAGAGCTGTAGAGAGAGGCACAGATATGAAAACATTTATACCTGAAACATAACATACTGGGCATACCTCAGTATACAGACACACCCAAATACAATGACAGGAATGACTGAACAGACACACTGTTAATGCCTGAAGAAATCTGAATATACAAACACAATTCCAAGTTGTCAGGTTTTTTCAGATTCCTATGAGTATATAATAGCATAACACTATAATATTTTCTCTCCTAAGCGAAAAGTGGACTGTTTTGATAACACTTTGATTAAATTAATTGGTTATGGCTTAATGAGCCATCCAGTGCAAGGAGCCTTGCCTAATATGCTATTTTCTCCAATGTCCAGGCCCATGTGGGTGGGCCATCAAGCCCTAAGCCCACCCTGGCTCTGCTCCCTCCTCTCTCATTTCCTGATGGCCCCCCCCAGACACCCAGCATCAAATCTCCCCCTGCCCTGTCCCAGACTAAACATCATGCCCACTCACACGCGCCTGATGCAGCCCTGGCACTGCCACACCCCTGGCACAGGCCACATAGGCTCGGTCTTGTCCCATCACTTTACAACTATCAAATTACTCTTTACTTACTAAACACATTCAAACTAGATCCGTCACATATTTCACCAATGCCAAAATCAAAGTTTATTGGTCACATGCACACGGTGCAGTGAAATTGCCTGCCTGTTTTAACTCTCCTCAACAATGCAGTTAAAATAACAATATTAATCAAAAATAAAAAGTTTAAGAAAAAAAAAATGCAATAAAAACAAGTATGAGTAGTATGTTCATAATAGAATATAAAGTATGATTGATTTATCAAAATTGAAGAATGTTTTATACATGTTAAAATAAAATGGGGAAAAAACAATACTGATTATAAGAATTACTATGAAAGGAACGAGATAATTGTTCAAGAGACTGTGGAGCCAGTGGGCTGGGAGTGTTTTAAGTCGCCCAGACCTTTAACTCTGAGCAGCACCTGACAGTGTGACACCTCTGCCAGACAGTACCTCACAGGGCTACCCATTAGCACCTTGTGAGACAGTCTACTCTGAAGAGAGAGTGATTCTACTCTTGGCCTGGACTCAAACTATGTAATCTAATTGCATGAAGAGAAAAAAATGCTTTAGCCATGAACTAATGACTTTTGTGTCAGCGCCTTATCAGAGAGTGAGGTTTGTTTTGAGAAGCCTGGCGGCTGGGTAATCGCAGGGGCCGCCCTGTGTGATATTTGTGTTTCATAAGCACACCTCATCACATGGGCTCAGGAGGGCAATGTGGGGGAGGGGGGATGGGGAGCTTGGCAGTCTGCTGCTGCAATCACACAAGGCCTGATTCAGGACTATGTAATGTATCTTCATGTATGCGTGTACAGATGTCAATAAGTGATCTCACAGGCTAGCCACAAGCATGGCTTTCATTGGAGCAGTGAAAAAAAGTGCAGTTATGGTGGAAAAAACACCTTTTCCAATGTCCCACCACCTCCTTGACACAGCCTCGCACTTGTATGAGTTTCAGTGTAGTGTTGACTCAACAGCTCCGACATGGGCACCAGAGCTGGGTCTAAACCCCCCCCTCCTTCCTGCTCCCCAATCACAGACATCCTGACATGTTCCTGCTTACTAGTACCTTTTATGGTGTTGAGTCTTGGATTTTTCTCTCCCTGACAACAGAATTATTGCATGCCTACGCACATGTCAACGACACCATGGCAGCCTGTAGCCTATGAGAGGTCTAATTCTACGCATGTTCTAACCTATTAGAAAAAAGTTAGGTAGTGTATTTTCATTGGACGAAGGCAGGTTGTGTACAGTTTCATGGAATGGGTTACTTGAATGTATATACTTACTGCAAGAGGCTGGCGTACAGTACATATTCACAGTTACGTGTGCAGGTCAGGAGAGGGGTGGTCTAACTGTATGTGGGCAGGTCAGAGAGAGGGGTGGTCTAACTGTATGTAGGCAGGTCAGAGAGAGGGGTGGTCTAACTGTATGTAGGCAGGTCAGAGAGAGGGGTGGTCTAACTGTATGTGGGCAGGTCAGAGGGGGGTGGTCTAAACATATGTAGGCAGGTCAGAGGGGGGTGGTCTAACTGTATGTAGGCAGGTCAGAGGGGGGTGGTCTAACTGTATGTAGGCAGGTCAGAGAGGGGTGGTCTAACTGTATGTAGGCAGGTCAGAGAGAGGGGTGGTCTAACACTGTATGTAGGCAGGTCAGAGAGAGGGGTGGTCTAACTGTATGTAGGCAGGTCAGAGAGAGGGGTGGTCTAACTGTATGTAGGCAGGTCAGAGAGAGGGGTGGTCTAACTGTATGTAGGCAGGTCAGAGAGAGGGGTGGTCTAACTGTATGTAGGCAGGTCAGAGAGAGGGGTGGTCTAACTGTATGTAGGCAGGTCAGAGAGAGGGGTGGTCTAACTGTATGTAGGCAGGTCAGAGAGAGGGGTGGTCTAACTGTATGTAGGCAGGTCAGAGGGGGGTGGTCTAACTGTATGCAGGCAGGTTGGTTAGAGGGGGGTGGTCTAACTGTATGTAGGCAGGTCAGAGGGGGGTGGTCTAACTGTATGTAGGCAGGTCAGAGAGAGGGGTGGTCTAACTGTATGTAGGCAGGTCAGAGAGAGGGGTGGTCTAACTGTATGTAGGCAGGTCAGAGAGAGGGGTGGTCTAATTGTATGTAGGCAGGTCAGAGGGGGGTGGTCTAACTGTATGCAGGCAGGTCAGAGGGGGGTGGTCTAACTGTATGTAGGCAGGTCAGAGGGGGGTGGTCTAACTGTATGTAGGCAGGTCAGAGAGAGGGGTGGTCTAACTGTATGTAGGCAGGTCAGAGAGAGGGGTGGTCTAACTGTATGTAGGCAGGTCAGAGAGAGGGGTGGTCTAACTGTATGTAGGCAGGTCAGAGAGAGGGGTGGTCTAACTGTATGTAGGCAGGTCAGAGAGAGGGGTGGTCTAACTGTATGTGGGCAGGTCAGAGGGGGGTGGTCTAACTGTATGTAGGCAGGTCAGAGGGGGGTGGTCTAACTGTATGTAGGCAGGTCAGAGGGGGTGGTCTAACTGTATGTAGGCAGGTCAGAGGGGGGTGGTCTAACTGTATGCAGGCAGGTCAGAGGGGGGTGGTCTAACTGTATGTAGGCAGGTCAGAGGGGGGTGGTCTAACTGTATGCAGGCAGGTCAGAGGGGGGTGGTCTAACTGTATGCAGGCACGTCAGAGGGGGGTGGTCTAACTGTATGCAGGCAGGTCAGAGGGGGGTGGTCTAACTGTTTGTAGGCAGGTCAGAGGGGGGTGGTCTAACTGTATGCAGGCAGGTCAGAGGGGGGTGGTCTAACTGTATGCAGGCAGGTCAGAGGGGGGTGGTCTAACTGTATGCAGGCAGGTCAGAGGGGGGTGGTCTAACTGTATGTAGGCAGGTCAGAGGGGGGTGGTCTAACTGTATGCAGGCAGGTCAGAGGGGGGTGGTCTAACTGTATGTAGGCAGGTCAGAGGGGGGTGGTCTAACTGTATGTAGGCAGGTCAGAGGGGGGTGGTCTAACTGTATGTAGGCAGGTCAGAGGGGGGTGGTCTAAACTGTATGTAGGCAGGTCAGAGGGGGGTGGTCTAACTGTATGCAGGCAGGTCAGAGGGGGGTGGTCTTACCGACTCAGGTGCTTTGATGAAGACCTTTGTGCGTCCAAGCTGGAACTGGTCCTGGTCCATGTTGACCGCACGTAGGAGATGAAGAACACCCTGCTTCTCATCTCCACACCATGTAGGCCACGACTCCTTAGTCAGGATGGCATACCTGAGGAACATAATGAGGGGGAGAGAGATAATTACATGAAGACAAAGAGGGCAGGAGAGAGAGGGCAGGAGAGAGAGAGAGAGAGAGAGAGAGAGAGAGAATATCCACAACCAAACCCTCATTTTGAATTTTGGAAATGTTGTTGCAGCATTTGCGAGGGATTGTATATGTTAAGCGTATGAGCAATGTAAGGCCTATGCTAGGCATTAAGGAGCGGTATGCTATTGCTATACCTGCCCTATATGATGCAAGGGAGGGGGGGAAAGAGGCCTGGGGCGCATTAAGAAAATACATTCACCACACATTTACATTTTTTTTTACATTTTACGTCATTTAGCAGACGCTCTTATCCAGAGCGACTTACATTATTATTTTTCATACCCCCTGTGGGAATCGAACCCATAACCCTAGCGTTGCAAACGCCATGCTCTATCAACTGAGCTACATCCCTGCCGGCCATTCCCTCCCCTACCCTGGACGACGCTGGACCAATTGCGCGCTGCCCCATGGGTCTCCTGGTCACGGCCGGCTACGACAGAGCCTGGATTCGAACCAGGATCTCTAGTGGCACAGCTAGCACTGCCACACCACAAGTCTAACAATAGAATAACCAAACTCTAAACTCAGCAGTGCTTTTTTGACGACTCTCATATGCGTATGATACAGTAAAGCCTACAACAGAAGCCCTGAGCTCTCCCTGTTTTCTATAGCAGTGGTTCTCATCAGCAGGCCCTCGACCCTGCCAAAACTAACATTAGCAAAGTGAGCACTTCCTGATTGCCTGCATATGCCGACCCTGTGTCCTTTTCCTGAGAGAGATGAGAGAGAGGCCGCCCTACCCTATGCTGCTGACTGGGATATGGGTATACAAAACTTACCGCTGTCCTTATTCTGGGAGGGCAGGGCAGATAGTGTCACATGAAAGTGACTCATACACTGAAAGTGTAGAATTAATTCATTCCTTTATGCCACTCTTCCCCCAGAAGGAAGGGCCTTACCTGTTGAGGAACTTCCTGAAGACTCTGCGATAGGCGTAGCCAGCACGCCTCACCCTGATGTTCTCCTTCAGGCCCAGGTACTCCACTTGGTGCTTTACCCTGAGGAAAGAAGAGAGAGAGGGGAATACAGGGTCAGTCTGGCTGGGATGTAGGAAGAAGGTTGGTCAGATGCCTCAACCAACCCTTCACCACAAAGATATATTGGTGAAAACGTTCATCTGTCAGCACATCTATCTACTTCCATTTCTAAGATACATCTAAATAGATCAATTATATTTTATATTGAAACTTATGGTGGGGCTATAAAATAAGGAACTAAGGAATCTCTTTATGCACCCAGGCTTCCTGTGAAAACGGCAGTTCCGGTGCTAATTAGGCATTCCAACCTGAGCCTGAGCCCAGCTCACTGCTGCTCACAACAGGAAGGCCATTAGGCCTGAACAATACAGCCCCCTGCATCAGTACATCTCGTACCCAGCCAGGGAAAAAAGAGCGGGAAGGAAAAACAGAGGGAGTTAGAGTAAGAGTGTCTCAGAGACTTCCTCCATCACACAGTCTTAAAGAGGCCAGAACAGGGACTAAATACAATACCAGTGAGTGATTCAACAAGCAGACCTAACAACATTGAGTTGAGTAATGTGATATCCTGCTCAATATCATTTGACAATCTCCAGAACGGACTGTAAATTATGTAATAAAAACCAGTTTAGTTTGACACTTTCACACACATCTCAAAAACTATGTATTTTGCAGTTCCCTGACATTTCAGTGTTCAGACACTCACCGGCTCTCCTCCCAGTCCTTGGGCTTCTTGGTCTCATTGGGTTTGATGCAGCGGATGTAGTGAGGGGTGCACTTCATCAGCGTCTGGACCAGGTCATTCGCTTGTTTCTGAACGGAGAAGGAAGAAGAGGAGGAAGAATAGTTTGTGTTTAAAACATATCAACTATATCTAGATGTTGTTGTTGAATCACTGTTTGTACTCCAAGCTGTAGTGTTCAGGGACACAGCACTGACGAGACTGATTACAAGGTGGTATCTTTGTGCTTGAGAGATACTGATGGGTGTCAGAGAGAGAACCTGGCACCACGTCCCTGATTAAAACTGTCATCACTAGAACTACATAGAGACGACACTAAAACAACACTGGAGTGAATGAGCTTTTCATCCGCAGGCTCTGGATTTGCACCTGACAGAGAGTGATAAGGGCAGGTAGGCGCGTGGCCCATTGATATACCCATGTCACAGATGTACGGCGTACAAACACGTCTCACAGCTGCTCAACACACCTTGATTTTACTGCCCGCTGTCGTCGGCCGGCCTTTCTTTTCGGTGTTGAGGTTATCTGGAAACAGGGCCCTGATGAAAGCTCTGTAGAGGAGAACCAGACATAGGGTATAATAAGGACTGATAGACAACATTGGCAACGTGTATAGAAGACCAGGCTAGACTGTTTTCCACTTTTCTTAGAAGCAGCAAACTCTGGTCTGTGGAATCTCTGAGCTGGCTGCCAGTGACTCAATTCACATTGTTGTTTAGCTTCAGCGGACTGAGCTGGAGTTTGAATAACTGTGGTTTTTATCTGCTCTCCTGCCAAACTGACTTTCACTTCCTCGAAAATGTGCATTTTTATTGAACTGTGACTGGAAAGTTATACCAGCAAATATGGTATTTTCTCATTCGTTTTAAATCATGCTAGTCAATGTCCTCACTCACAACATGGTCTCTAAACCCATGATGGATGTGTGCTGGTCAGAATGTAGCACATAGTTGCCAGCATTCCAGAACCTCAGGAACCTCTCAACAGTTCTGATCTCAACCTTTCTGTTTATCACTTGAAGTGCTCAAAGTGCTCATTTTACAGTTCTCAAATAAACCTGTTCTAAATAACAACTAACAAGGTTCAAGTTCAAGACATCTACTGCTTGAGGAATTATTTATTTGTTGTTGACAAACATACTAGTCAAGTAGAAACAAATACAGGGCCTTTCAGGACAAAACATTTGCAAACGTTTACACATAAGAGCTACCATCTTCCCTGCATGAGTATTTGTCTGGTCTTAAACTTTTTAATCAAGGCCATGGGGACATAAGGGTGGATCAGTGGGCTTTGTGTGTGCAGATGGACCAGCAGCACGCTAACAATGTCCAGCTGACTAGAATTATATTTTCTTTCTTCTCTGAGCAGACCTGCTGAGCTAAGGAATGAGGCTTCTTTCCCTCCACACGTTTGTGTCTGTGTGTCTATAAGTGTGTGTGTGTGTGTGTGTGTGTGGGGGGGGGGAGATGTCTGAGAGCACGTGTCTGAATGGGGTCTTGGGGTCTTTGCGTGGCCCACCCTGCAGCCCCCCTGCAGGCTACACACAAAAGGGCTTTAGAGGCTGTTGGGGCTGTTTGCACAGATGGCCACTGGCGGCTCAAAGGAGGCCCAGGAACGCACAAGACGGGCAGGGGAGTCTACTCCTCAATGTGGCTCCCTAGCGAGACTGTGAGACACTCTCCAGACCTGAAAAGTCATGAGCAAACCCCCAAAACACAGCTCTAGAGAGGGGCAGACAGACAGGGGAGAGCACCCCCAGCACACTCCTATTGTACTGCCTTTTCCAGCTGCACTAGTAATCTGCAAGTCTCATTCAGATACATCCATTCATATACATCATAATAGAAGATCTCTCTTTGTGGATTTCTAAACAAAATGCTCAGCCCGGTCTCAGAAAGAACAGGCAGCCGCATATGCTCTCTAATGCTTGCATAAGTGATGAGTGACTTACATTTCACTGCTTTGCATCAACTCGATGAGGTCACTGAAGAGGACGTCACGGTTCCTCTCACAGAAGCCCTCTGCATCGTAGGACACCTGGAGGAGAGATGTTAGAGGGTTAGTGATGATCACAGCACACAGTTAACCCATTCAGATAGCAGTTAGTACCCTCAGCTCAGTCCAGGTGCCCAATCAAAATGAACTGAGAGAATGTTAATAACAAATAATTAATTGACAAAAGAGAATCGGTTGATGACATGTTCTCTGCAAGACATTTACATGTTTACACTTTTTTCATACTGGTATGCCATGGGAATCGAACCCACAACCCTGGCATTGCAAGCACCATGCTCTACCAACTGAGCTACACGGGGAAACAAGTCAGGGCACCAAGACCACTAATCAATGTTCAACTTTTAAGCTTGCTTCCCAACTACAGCTTCATATACATAGAGTGTGTATAGATCATCGTTATTGCCACTGGGGTGGTACTGTAGGAATGTTCTAAGCCATGATGGCTTGGGACCCCTCCAAGCCTTTATGCCATGGCTCATTAGGCCTGTGGCATGTAGAGTGTACCAGGCTGAGACCCAAACACATCTGAAGCAGTAGATGGAACAAACACAGCACAGACCATGAGAATGAAAGGGTGAGAGAAATGGATAAAGGCAGTGAGAAAAGGACTGGAAAAAGAGAGAGACGGTATGAGAAGAAGAAAGAGCACAACGGTGTGAAAGACAGAATGAGAGAAAGATAGGGGGAGAGACAAGGCAAGAGAGGAGAGAGGGATAAGGAGAGGAGAGGAGAGGAGAGAGAGGTATACTGTTGCCGACCTTGCCAGCGTAGTGGTGGATGATGAAGCCTTGGTTCCAGCTGTTGAAGTGTTCATGGGAGTTGATGGCCACCCTTAGCTTCTGCAGCATGGTCTGGTCTGCCCCCTCGCCCACCGCATGCATGGTGGCACACACGTCATCCAGGATGCTCATGATGCCAGGGGGGTTCTGGGAGTAGAACCAAAGAGATGAGCACAGAGAACAACCTCAGCCAAGATATTAGATCTAAAACATTAACATGCCCCCTATGACCATCTTGATTATAACTGACAATGCCAACTTTCTATCCATCAATGTCATGGATAGACTAAAGTGATGAACCTGGTTTATTTGTTTGTGTACTCGACCAGCTCCAAGCATAACAGCAGAGCCAATTCAGAATTAGCTACCACATTGCATCCCAGAACATCACACACCCACACACTGAATGATGTCATCACAACACACACACACACACAACTGCTGCCCTATCTGGCTCCACACGGTGTCCATGGACACGGCGGCCAGTGGCCTTCACTGGGGACAGTAGTTGCAGTGTCTCTGGCTCTTTAGATGTGGCAAAGTCACAAAGAGAGAACACAGGTTTCTGTCACCAGTGGAAATGCAGCTCTTGTAAATTATTATTATTATTTTTTGTTTTTTCCAGGGGGTAGATCAGCTTTAATATTGCAGATAGATTGTAACTTCCATCAATGTAATTGTCTGCATCACTTCCAATCCCCCATATGTTTTTTTTTCTCGCATATATATATATATATATATATATATATATATATATATATATATATATATATACACACACACACACATCCTTTAAAAATATATATTTCCCTTTAGCTCTTGTAAAGTTGCCATAGTCACAGATGTAGCCAACTGGGCCTGGTCTACAAACAGAGGAGTCAGAGACTGACAGACTCCCTGCTTGGCTGCCTCAGATCTCAGCTTGTTTAAGGGCCGCCCTTGTTGTGGATTTCATGGATTAAGCCCCTCAGCAGGACGGATAAATCAAATTAAGAGGCATGTCGGCACGTTTGAGGATGTTAGACTGCCGGTCATGGGAAGAGTGGGGAGGCTTCTGTGACCCTACTGTAACTCAATTTACAGAGTGTTTGTGCTTATTTGGTGCATAAAGAGGGCATAACAAATGACAGACCTATCTAAAGCAGTCTTGCAACTGTTTCGTGTTATACCATTTATATGTGACTTCAAGGTGTGCATTACATGGATAGTGGGCACTGGGGACTCTGTGCTTACCAGTTTGCTCTCAATGAGATCGCAGACGATCTTGTTGTTAAAGTATTCGATAGGAGTCCACCGGATGCCTTCTTGTACATACTCCTCCTAGAGAGAGAGGGGGGAGGAGAGTGATTGGTCAGACGATGATTCGCTACTTAAACATGAGAAAAGTAGCTTCTGCTGGTGAAAAGGTGTGAGAACAATGAGTGAAAAGCCCAAAATATTACCTGCTCAGCTTTAAGTGTGAGCTCAATGAAGATCTGTTGCAGTTTCTCATTCACAAAGTTGATGCAAAACTGCTCAAAGCCATTTTTCTACACAAGAAGAGATGATGTATTAGTGATAAACCAGAGAGGCTGTGAGAGTTAAGTCATTCATATGGCCACAGAGAGACCGGGATATCCTCTGGGCTTCCTGAATGGGCCCTGTTTATGAGGAGAGGTTATTTACCAGTCAGCCTGGCATGGCTGGAGGAAACATCTACATAATACTTTACACCACAATGGACCTGGAACTATGGTGTTATCTAAAGAAACACGCTGTTTCCCTTGTCAGGCCCTCTGAGCACTAACACAGGAGGTTTAATTTCTCTGTGCTTCGTTAATAATATGCCTGTGTATTAACATAAGGACTGTGGATGGACAAACTGGACCTCACCCAACCAAACTGTTTAGATAACAGTTGTATGCGATCTAAACATACAACTTAACATTAGGTCCTGTTAGGTATCAGAGGACACGTTCATCATGGTTTAACACTGGAGCCACGCTATGATACTGAAGCTGTCCCATTTCATTATTTAATCAAGGACAGTCCTTTTCAGGGGGCATCACTGAGACCCCAAATAATGCAACCTAAACAAACAGCTAATCAGATTAGAAAGGTCCATTAAAGACTGTTGTCCCAATCAAGAGATGGGACATAATCCGGACACTTTACAAAATCGGTCTGATCCTCTGTCTTTAAGCTGTTTAACTACCCAAACTTTACTATGATTATTGAGATGTAGTGACCATGTATCACCTTATGTTATGATTTCCATATGTAAATCACAAAACATAAAAGGGCAAATGTACATAAAACTTACTTGGAATATTTCAAATCCATAGATATCCAACACGCCAATATTAAACTCCTGATGAACCTTCACGATGGCTTTGTTGATGGACTGAAACAAACAAAAAATGCTTTGTTACATTTGGCAATTTAAGAGGGGAGAGGACCGGGTATTATTCTAAAGGTCAACAGGTCATGGAGAAGGAGTATCCATTCATACCTCCACTAGGAAGTCAAAGACTCGTGAGTGCAGGGCCTTGGACAGGGCGTCCCGTGTGTAACACGCCTGCTCCACATTCAGTGTCACATCGATGGACTCCATGGAACTGCCCCACTTGCTGTCCATCTTCCTGCTGGTCAACTTCTCCTTCAGCCGCTTCTGGTCAATCCCCAGCAGAAACGCAGGGAAGGCCAGGACTGCAGAGAGAGAGACGAGAGAGAATGAAGAAAGAGAGACTAAGAGACATTCTACAGACGTGTGGCACACACCCTCCTCATGAAACAAAACACCAGTACATTCTGAAGACGTTGGATACAACAAAACAATGGGTTCAATAACAAAACAGAATGCAATCAAGTCTGGTGATGACTCATTGCTCCCTCCTCCCTGCCATAGCCACAACAAATGGGTTCTCCTAGCAGAGGCCTGAGCATGAAGAGGGCCATTAGGGCTCTCCTGAGAGCCCCTCCCTGCCTCATTACACTGAGTCACTTCCCAAGAAGGAAACTGCTCTCAGCCTCTGGGTCTGACTCTGGCCTGATGGTGTCTGAGAATGCATCAGATGGATCAAATAGCCCCCGTTTGGGAAATGAGGGTGCGACCGACTGTACTCCATACCACAGCACAGGCCAAGTCTATCCTCAGGACCGTGCTGCATCTCCTATTGTAGCCTGCCAATGCACTCTTCCTCAAAGAGGATATAGATAGCATCAATGACAAGCAGCCAGTTCATCTATACCCAAAATAACGATCCATACCAGTCTGATGGATGGTTAGAGGTTCATATGTACAGTACAAGGGAGTGTCCTTTCTCGTGGATCTGAGGCAGGGATTTGTTTGGCTGAGCGTGAGCAGATGTTTATGTGGACTTGTGTTGGTGTGGTTTTATATGGGGCACCAGGGGTCTTGATATGTGAAACACATTGCAGTCAGACAGGAAGTGAGATAGGGGGGGAGAGGAAACGCAGAGACTCTACACAACGTCTGACTCTATACAACGCCGCTTTGTACCCTGGCTAACCAGAGGGGCTAAATTGCATCATTCAGCCTGGATGGGTGGCTGTGAGGCGGGCAAGGAGATGTAGAGAAGGAGGGAGGGAGGAATGGGAAGAGAGGGGCAGGGGGAGAGAAGGGGTGGGGCAGGAAGAGGCTGCATTTCTCTGGGTAATTTTAGTCTGTGATGTAATACGCTCTGGTAATTCAGCGTGGCCTGGAGCTTGGCTGCAGCCCTGCATTAACACAATGAAGCTTTGGGGAGTGAAAACAGTCAGCGCAGCATGCTGAGAAATGTGCTTCCTAACCTAACCGTCCCATAAAGGGCAGCCCAGGACATTGGAGAGGAACGCCAGCAGGACATGCCAATCTGCAGGCTGGAGACACACAGAGACAGTCTAACTGCATTTCAACATGACCACTTTCTCCCTTCCCACTCCCTGTTGACTCCCCTCACAGACGTGAAAGGACTGGAATGGTGCAAGCAACAAGCTCTACCTAGCCCTCTACATAAACAAAGCTACGAGGGTAGGTACGTTACACTCCTCGCTCTCAACGGCGGCGTAGTTCCCTGCTTCCCTGAAGTTGATGTTCCCAAGATGCAGGACTCCGGCTACGATCTGCAGCACCAGGCCGCGGTCCTCCCCTGAGATGCCAATCACCTCCATGGCATGCTGGTAGAGAACAGAGACAGAACAGGAGACATGAACCCAGGGCTGAAACGTGTGTTTACTTCCTGCTGTGGTACCCAAACCACGTCCTCTAATTACTCCTGTTGGGGTTTCACTGGTAAAACAAAAACATGTGGAGTACAGGGTACAGAATGCAAACAGAGGAGAATGGAAGAGAGACTGAGAAAGAGAAAGAAAGGGAAGAGAGAGAGAGAACCATAACAATGATCCCAAGTAAACGTACCACAGTTTCCTGAAAATCGCTTTTGTCGTTGATGTCATCCACTTTGTAGGACCCAGACTGATTGAGGTAATTGTAGTAATCTAGGCTTGTGATTCCGAGGCTGCTCTTCTGTTCTCCAGTGGCTCCCTCTATCAACTGCACAAACAGAAGACAGTGTTAGATGATTACACTACTGTCAAGTAAGAGTAAGAACCTGTATACAGTCATTCTAGACTCAAAGGTCTACAGGAGCTTTCAACCTGTGAACTCGCATTGCCTTTCTTCACATTTCTACATGTCAGAAGTCTTTTAGACAGTCAGCACCATACACGCATGCTCATTAAGTGACCAGCACCACACGTTTTCCACCCAATTTAGAGTTATCTGCTTTATTCTCCTTTCATGTGTCAAGAAAGTGGCATTATGGGACCTCTCTTCCAGAGACCTCAAGCGGTACACAGTGAGAACAACTCAACCTGCTTTCACGAGCCAAATGGCACTTGTTACTGTTAGTGTCCTGAAGGCTGAATTTCACTCATGGACACTGTGAGACAATTCCTGTCCACATTTCCCCAGTTCTAAAATGCACATAAACACTCTTATTAAACAGGAAAATTATAAAAACACACCATGTTAGCAGAGTCCCTCACCTGATAGAATATATGGAAGCTCCTCTCTCCAGGATTCCTCATGACGACGCGCGATTTCTCCAACAGGAAGTTGGAGATTTTCCCTCCATCTGGCTCGCCGCCGGAGCTGAACTGGATCTCAAAGTATTTCCCCTGAAGGAGGAGAGTGTGGCGCTTTAGTATCAGCTGAAACCCAGAGCTCTCTGAGCAGGAAATAACAACCATCACACAGGTTGTACTTAGGGTGCACACCTGCAGCCCAGTGGTGTGTGTCCTGAGGCTTGACCCCTTTCTCTCTCTCCCTCGCTCTTTCCCTCTTCTCTCCAGACAGGTCTGTCCTCTGTAATGTCTATCCCATTCCTAGCCTGTCTAAAGCCCCAGAGTGCACTGAGACACAGACACTATTCATACAGGGAGACTACCTCAACCATTTCTCAGACCATGTGTCAAACCTAATTTACTTTCCCCAAACTAAACCAGGAAAACTAAGAACAGAGACAATACTGCCTTGTCTGTCAACCTGAATACAATACTTACCACTAAGCTCTGTTGTGAATGCTGTAAGTGGGTAAACTGGCTTTAGAGAGCACTAAAGTCTGCCTTTAAACCTCTTTCCAAGCTAACTAACTGTCTTTAAAGTATAGTATGTGTATTTCTATCTGCATCTTTACTGGCAGTGGAGTGCCCACTCTTTCTGTCCAGTGTGTCCCCACAGCCCACACTTGAGGCCACACTTGAGGCTAGCATCCCCAGCCAAGAGGAGACGGGAGAAGGCAGTAACACGGCTTATAAAAAGTGGAGCACACTGTAATTCACTATCTCCTTTTTTTCTCTTCTCCATTTGCACTGGACGTCCTTGTGTTTTCTTTGGTTCCGGAAACGACCGTGAAGCAGTTTCAAATCAATCCAGGGCAGAACACAGTGCCAACCATATGATGTTAGGCGCCCCCATTCCGCTAATAAAAAAAGAGATTTGGAAAGACGTGGGACCCTTACAAATCTGCTGGAGTTGTTGTTCCTCACTGTCTTGGCGTTCCCGAAGGCCTCCAGGAGGGGGTTGGACTGGAGGATGATGTCTTTGACGTGCTGTGAGGGAGCAGACAGACAGTAGGCTCGTTTTAGTGACTGACAGGTAGGGTATAGAGATAGTGGGTAGGGAGACACTACTACACTCTACAGTTATCCACATCCATGCTGGCAGATCAAAATGCACCCTTTGGAACTTTCCACCGTTGCTCCGCTCTCATAGCGTCTGGAGCACATTATCTTTCCCATGAGCCATCTGCATATCAGGAGACCATGAGTTTTAAATCAGCACAGCGTCGTGGAGACAGAACTATTTATCCCCTCTATTACTGAATGCTGAAGTGGAGTGGTAGGATTTCTTGGAATCCTTTTGCGTCCCTGAACTATTGTCCTCTATGAAGAAAAAACCTTAGTGTCATGGTGGTTCTACTATAACAAATTGTTGTACTTACCCCAGGGCTCAGTTAAACCTTACATATTTATGACACTAATCAAACAGCTCTGTGAGAGCCACCTGAGACTTCAAAACACTTACAATTCCTAGGTTAAAAAACACATACTGTGTCTGTCACTAACATCGATTTTCATGTCAGGTGAGAAGTCTGTCTGTTGAGTACGACAAGGGTAGTGAAGTGACAGTCACCTCCAAAACATTACCCCCCCCACCCACACACATTCCACAAGCACTTACACAACCCACATGCACACAGGAGTTGGGAGACCATGTGAATGAGACATGGGGACAGAGGGATTGGACAAAGCTAAATGGGGCAGGAAGGGTATTGAGAGAGGGTAGGGGGTTTCTCAACACAATGGAGACCTTATGTCAATAAAACAATAGAATTTCGAAGGGCAATTTTCTGTAATATACTACATAGATCGCCACATAGACGTATTCTAAGTCCATAGTGATACTTTCCACATTCTTCAACAAACATCTTAAAATGATTTAAAAGATGCAAGGCACATAAGACTCATAGCCAGGTAACAATGCAGAACCATGTACAGTGCATTCAGAAAGTATTCAGAACCCTTCACTTTGTTACGTTATTCTAAAATGGCTATTATTAAAAAACAGAAATACCTTATTTACATAAGTATTCAGACCCTTTGCTATGAGACTTGAAATTGAGCTCCGGTGCATCCGGTTTCCATTGATCATCCTTGAGATGTTTCTACAACTTGATTGGAGTCCACCTGTGGTAAATTCAATTGATTGGACATGATTTGGAAAGGCACACACCTGTCTATATAAGGTCCCACAGTTGACAGTGCATGTCAGAGCAAAAACGTAGAGCTCTGAGACAGGATTGTGTCGAGGCACAGATCTGGGGAAGGGTACCAAAACATGTCCTGCAGCATTGAAGGTTCCCAAGAACACAGTGGCCTCCATCATTCTTAAATGGAAGAAGCATGGAACCACCAAGACTCTTCCTAGAGCTGGGCTGCCCGGCCAAACTGAGCAATCGTGGGGAGAAGGGCCTTGGTCAGGAGGTGACCAAGAACCCAATAGTCACGCTGACAGAGCTCCTCTGGTGGAGATGGGAGAACCTTCCAGAAGGACAACCATCTCTGCAGCACTCCACCAATCAGGTCTTTATGGTAGAGTGGCCAGACGGAAGCCACTCCTCAGTAAAAGGCACACGACAGCCCGCCTCTGGAGTTTGCCAAAAGGCACCTAAAGGATTCTCAGACCATGAGAAACAAGATTTAACTCTTTGGCCTGAATGCCAAACGTCACTTCTGGAGGAAACCAGGCACCGCTCATCACCTGGCCAATACCATCCCTACGATGAAGCATGGTAGGTGGCAGCATCATGCTGTGGGGATGTTTTTCAGCGTTAGAGACTGGGAGGACTAGTCAGGATCGAGGGAAAGATGAACAAAGTACAGAGAGATCCTTGATGAAAAACCTGCTCCAGAGTGCTCAGGACCTCAGACTGGGGCAAATGTTCACCTTCCAACAGGACAATGACCCTAAGCACACAGCCAAGACAATGCAGGAGTGACTTCGGGACAAGTGGAGCCCGGACTTGAACCCGATCGAACATCTCTGGAGAGACCTGAAAATAGCTGTGCAGCAAACGCTCCCCATCCAACCTGACAGAGCTGAGAGGATCTGCAGAGAAGAATGGGAGAAACTCCCCAAATACAGGTGGTGCCAAGCTGTGTAGCATCATACCCAAGAAGACGAGGCTGTAATCGCTGTCAAATGTATATTATTTGTAATAAATTAGCAAAATATTCCAAAAACCTGTTTTTGCTTTGTCATTATGGGGTATCGTGTGTAGATTGATGAGAAAAATATTTTATTTAATCCATTTTAGAATATGCCTGTAATATAACAAAACGTGGAAAAAAGGGAAGGGGTCTGAATACTTTCCAAATGCACTGTAAATGGAAAATGTGCAGTAAATAGTCATACACCCTTTTACACAAGACTCACTGAGGAGCGTGATAGCTAACATTAGCTTTGAACTTGAAACTTTGACTAAAGTACAATAATTCCTGGGTGAAAAAAAGCACTATACTAATCAGACTGAAAAAATGACTACCATCACAATCACGTCTGAGTGGAAGCATCTTGTGATCCAGTTTATATTCCTACAGACTGGAAATTCCAAGCCCTTTTGAGTGGGCCAATAATACCAGGGAGGCTGGTGGAGAGGGGTGGCTTGGGGACAGGACATCTGCTGAGTAGTGTGGGGGCCAGATGGCTGCTGGGGGATGGGGTTGGAAGGAGGGTATATGGGGGTTGGATGGGCTGGCTGATGGACTGATAATGATAATAGGAGATTGGAGGGAGGGAGGGAGGGAGGGATAACAGGAGATGGTTTGGGTGGTGCGGAAAAGGGAGGTTTAGACAGGAAACAGCAACCGGTCATTAGGATGGACTGATGTCATAAGGTACATTGTAAATGACAGTGGATGTGTGTGTGATCGTCTGAGATTAATCACATGTTCATAACTGTAGTTGAGCTGTGTTTCACAGTGTAAAATGAAAGTAGCTTCTCTGGACTCACCTGTACTCTGGGTCCTCCTCCAGACACTCTGGAGATATAGCCCATGATGTATTTGGCTGCAACAGTCTTCCCTGCACCACTCTCTCCACTGAAACACAAAGTAGAGAGGTCAGAAGGGTGCATATAACAGGGCACTCCTCTGAAACACAATGTACAATTCAAGGATGCCCACGTTTTTGTCAACTGTATCAGTTGACAGTTAAAAGCTGCCAGTAACCAGATGCTATAATTACTCTGCTTGCCTTGCCTTGTTATTCAAGAGGACGTCCCTCTTAGCACACTTGGCAACACACAATTCTGGAAATAAGTTAATGAGTATACGTTTTCTCTGTGGAAATTCAACTGAACTGCGAAGCTGAAAAGGCAGTTGTAGGTTTATGGTACCAGACAGTAGCATGTTAAATAACACACCATGAAAATCTCCTCTAAGCCTGGTTTTAAGATGGTCAGAGGGGGTTTACCAAAATGCTCCTTTATTGTCTCTTCTTATCCCCAATTAGCATGAAGGTGGCCTACTACTGAAGGAGGGATTTCTCAATTTGACCAATGGCTTTTTTCTTGTCACATCAATGTGCGTTGTAGGAACAGAAGTTTGGAACCAGTCTAAATGCTCTTCCTCTTATTCTCCCAGCTGAGCCAAAACTCTTCACTTCAAATAAACTTTTTTCAAACATCCAGAATTACCAGGTGAAACACCATCTTTTCACTTCCTGTCCACAGAGACTCCACGTCCTGTGTTCACTCAGCTCTCCTTCTCTGTGGTTTATGCAACCAAAATCAGACTCAGCTCAGCAGTAAACCTCGCACTCTAGAAGGGTAATCCTGTTGTCACATTTATTTTCTTCCTTCTCTTTCCTCAACCTCTCCTTGTATTTTTCCTCCTGTCCCTTCCACTTCGCCAGGGTCATACTTATTTAGACATATGTGGTTTGGCAGTGGATAAGAGGAGTCTGTTTTTTTATTTCATTTTCTGAAGGGGAGTCATGTCGGTATTGCCCTTCTGAGACGACCCAGCTGCGGACCGTTAGAGGAAGCCAAAAGAAGTCACCGAAGCAACTCTATATGCTTATTCATCTCACTTAGGCCGATACTAGACTCCTCTATAGTATTCAGTCTAGCTTGTTACACAGCTATTCAAAACCAAAACAACTTTAACAGTTCTAGATGTAATGGTCACTACAATGCACTCAAAATACAGTCAGTACAGTGACCAAATGTGATCCAATGTTCCCTCTAATCTTTGCCAATAAGCATTTGTAGGACCTTCACCCTCAAGAGAACATCTGTAAACAGTGGACTTATAGGCATGTTCTTTTCAGCTGGAGCAGGCTAGGGGCTGGAGTTTGACTCACGTCTTATTTTTTACCCTCCTGAGGGGTGTGCCCCATTGTTGTAATTACACAGCACTCAGATGCTAACACATTGTTGACTTCCTCTCCCATTTATTGGCCAAACAAGAACAGAAGGAGAGTCATTTCGTGGGCTATATAGACGGCTTACTGTAAAGTGCTACACTCAGCGCTGAATCACTGGCTCACTGATGTCACTCACAGCTCAGCTTGACAAAGAAAGCACCTGAAGTAATCATTACAGACATCAGCTATGAGTGAAATGGAATGCATGCAGAGTCTGATGTGGAACATTGGATACCAGTTATGTCATATTTGTATGATTAGGCACATTGTGTTCCCAAGCCACTACCGTATGACACAAACAAATGGGCCGGCACGCATGCACACACACACAGAGATGAGGTGTGACTGAAGTCTGGCTTCTTTTCGACTTGTTGCATAGCATCATTTCCTCCAACCTGAAGGGTCCATCCATTAACAGTGACAAACTGTAAAACCTAGATGGATTCTCCAATTCCCATGTCATTGTTTCCATTAAACAATGATCCATTAGCAAGCCTTTCATATCAATGGGGGAGAAAACACACTTCCTTGCAGAACTAGACCCAAGGGACTACTCTACTCAGTATGATGGTAACATTAATAAGCAAATGAAAACTGTTTTATGAGCAGAGGGGTAGAATATAGTGTCTCGTTAGACACTACATTTCAGCCACCCTTCCAGGGATAGAGCTGTAAACTCACTGGCCAGAGCCTTGGTAAAAATGGACAGTAAAAACTGTGCACACAAATGGTGCTATGTGATTTGAAATATTGCAGTGTCAGTGTGTGTAGAAGCGCAAGCACTGCCAATATTTCATATGGCATCATTTGTGTTTTAACCACTCACGGAGTTAGTTAAATAAAAATAAAATAAACTATTTTATAATGATACTCTACATCTGTATTGCCCTTTGTAACTTTCCTCTCCCCAACATTTGAGTGGAGAAAAATAGGCAAAGTCAGACATTGACAGAAATCCCAGTCAACACCACTTGACCACGTCAGATTGACTCATGTCATGTTGAATTACTTCTTTAATAAGTGGGAAAGGAAAAGGTCCCACACAGTGCAGTGCTGACCACACTGCCTGGACAGCAATTTCATGGAGGGCTTTGTTTGCTGATCTAGTGCATCACAAATCCACTTCCATTCCTTTTATGTGGGAAACTGTACTGGCAGCTGCTGGCTGTCTAAACAACAGGAGAAAGTGCTGAACCAGGGGCCATTCGCCATGAGGTAAGCACTACAGTAACCGTCCGGGCCCCGGGCCTCAGGTGACTGGCCCACAGCATAAAGCCCCCAACTATGAGACAGCACTTTTCCCTTCGGAGGCCTCCTCCCATGGGAACCCATTGTACAGTAACGTTACCCACTACAGGCTTCAAAAACACGGGGGAAGGATCTCTGGACTACCACTAGCTTCCAGGAATCCAGGGCTGTGACCAAACACATTTTAATGGCCAGTTAGGCCCACTTTACATTTCCTTCTTGACCACTGCTGGGTAAGACCGACTTTGGTTTGGTATCAATCATATTTCAACTGTCGTCTTTTCAGCTGAGTGGTCTAAAGAGGAAAGGAAGCTGTATTTGGGGCATGGCCAAAGAGTCCATTAAGTTTTCAAACAGTCTTGTGATCCTCTTTCTGTCTGAGGCGAATAATCCATATCCGAGTGTAACTCCCAAATGTGTTAATTGTCACTACTCCTCCGCTCTCAATCCATAACAGCAGAGGAACAGTTCCTCCCCTTTCCGTGAGAGAGGACCCATGCATGGGCCCACAAAGTACTATGCAGGTGCAATTCCTGTTTTATAAAAGCAGGAAGCTAATGCATAAATAGATGCTGTGTTTTGTTTTCATTCCACATCCTGATAATTTTTTCTAAAATCAACCAGCTGCCACAAGAAAAGAGCCTTGAGGCCATATATTTTGACTTGAAGGTGTATTTTCCCAGTCTGCCCTTTCCCAGCAGGCTGTGATATATGGATTAAGACTCTGGTTGACGAACCCAGACTGAACAGGGCACTGTCAGTCAGCAGCACTCCTCCCAGTCAGGTGGTGGATCCTGTTGGGTCTGTTTGTCCCCTTCCCATCTATTATCATCATATTCAACAGCAGCACTCTTCCACCTGTGTCACCATGCAGTCTCCCCTACCCCTCCCTCCCTCTCGACTTCTCCCTCATTCACAGGCATTTTCCACATACCAGCTCTGTTGTTATGGTTGTCAGCCTTTCTCCCCATACACCAAACACTGAAAGGGAGAGGAGGTGGCTGAGACATCATAATGAGACAAGCAGGCAGGCAGACTCACCTGATGATGACACACTGGTTCTCCCTGTCGATCATCATGTTTCTGTACATGTTGTCTGCCAGGGCGTAGATGTGAGGAGGGTTCTCATACTGGGCCTGGGGGTTCAACAGAGATCAGGATCTAAGAATATCTCGTAAAAAACTGTGTGGGTCGATGTTCTTGGTCCTAAGTGGAAAACTGACTGTAAAGGCAAGACTGTAAAGAATTAGGAGTAATTCATGTAATGAAGTAATAAAGTCAGTGGGCTAACTGTTTTTATCAAGCATAGTTAACGTCTGATTTGGCAGCCAAGGCCACTTTCACTACGCTGGCCAAGAACACTTAAAACAATACAGACTTGAACAGGCTGTACTGAAGGTATTGCCAGGCCTTTTCAATGGGTAAGGCAAGTTTCTACATCTGCTCCAACTAAGGGGTGCTGCTGGAAAAGGTATTTGAACCACACCTAAATCAGTTCATTTCAAACGTTGTTCTTTCTACTGTTATCATCGTAAAAACATGACTTATCTTAACTTTTCCAAGTACAATTACTCTAAGCTGCTATGAGGTATGAGGTGACGTTGTGCAAACAATTAGGATACAAGTTGAATACATTGATAGCAGAGTTGTAATTTTACCCAAATAGAAAAACCTATTGGTACCCTGTCTCAAACTCCTGTCTAAAGAGAAAAGGATACTCACCGCGCCCTGATACATCTCCACTTCCTTGTCCCCAAAGTATGGCATCTGCTTGAACGGGTTAACAGAGATGAGTACAGGGCCAATGTAAGTCTGTAGAGGTTATATGGGTTAAGGGTCATACTAATGCCACATAGGTACCAGTAATATCAACCGTTCAGGTCCCAGTGACTCACATGGTCAAAGGAAAAAAATAACATTAAGAATTCCCAGAGCTCACTAGTCATCTGCATTAAGCACCAATGACAACCCTCCACTCATTTTACTCTTAAAGACGATGCAGTTTCAGAACATATTTATAAATCTTGACGTAGTCCCTCTTGGAGTAGATGGAGAAAAATGACCTAACTGAGTAATTGGGCCCATGACGTCATTGCAATAAGCATCTGTGTGGTAGCACTGGAGTGTGTGGTGAGTGGGTCCAAGCCTTGTAAAGACACAGTGTTCACACATCAGACTGAAACAGCCAGCAGTGTAGTGATGTGAGGTTTTGGCCCCTGCAGCCCAAAGCAGCTCCCGGCACATAAAGCTGGTTATTGAGGGCGTCCTGCAGTGACCCCAGCCCCAGTACACCCACTGGCTGGAACACTCGGGTGTTGTTGCTATTTTCTGACCACAATCAGAGGATTGACTCCAGAGTTTTCAATCTAAAATGGCCAGCATCCGCTCAACTCTATAATCCTAAATACTGCCAAGATACAGATGAGGTTTTAATTAATGAGCTCCTTCGAGAAACTTTCAACATCTTCCATCAAAAGGGTTATTCAGAGACCCAAACATTTCAACACTACTTGGATAAATTATATGGGCACAAGAACAAAACTTTAAATCTCAATATATTCTTGAGGTATGTAAGAGTGAAGCTGAATACTCTAGCTAGTCTTCTAGGGATTGTATTGGCCTACGGGGCCTGGGGCATTTACAGATCTGGCCCTGAATGCTCTCAGCACAGCAGTTGTAGGAAAGTAGCTGCACTGCTCACATTCACTGTGCAAGGACATTCACATCTTTCAGGAACCTTTCCCCCACAACCTCGTTCCATATTGCTGCATGGTGAGATTAAACCAGAGTAAACCTGATTAAGATCCATTCCAGCCTGGAGGAGAAGGAAGCCTGAAGTCAGGGGTCCAGATAGGGGTGCAAAGAGGCCCGTCTCCCCCTCTCCACTGGCGGTACATGGTGGGAGTAGCCCAGTATCTGGAGCCTCAAACACTAGATCATTAATCTGTGTTATTACAGCACTGTGAATGATCACTCAGCTATTCTGGGAACAGTGGGAGCGTGTCAATGGCAGGGCTTAGCCATTCTTCATCTAGGTGTGAACTGTGTGTGAATGTGAAGGATACAAAGATGTAGTCATCCATGTATCTCTTCTTGAGGTTGTCCCACAATGGCGTCCCTCGTTGATCTTGGAGAGGAGCACCATGTCGTCCACTCCACTCTGCTTGACAATTGTGGCTCTGCCAGTGGTACCGGTAGTGGCCCCCGGCTCCCCTGGAACACACAGAACACAATACACATCTGTTAGTGCCTTTTAGACTAGTGCCTTCAGACTGCTCGCAGCCACATCAAACTATAAAGCACAGAATAATATCTAGGCTAGGAGTTTATCCTGACCACGTGACCTGATCCGGAAAAAATTCTGGTCATAATAATCTCATAGAAACTTCATTAGCATAAGATTTCCTTTACCTAAGATTTTAATTTCATATTTGGTGAGAGTACTGGAGTAGGCAGCCAAAACGTTTAGCCTGCAGAAAACTGGTCCAACAACTGAAATGAACTTGGGCTTTCCCCTGAGTATCTAATTTTCACCCATGCAGACAGAGTTTTTTAAAATTTATTTTTATTTCTAATAGGTACAAGGTCAGGATTCCCAAAAGTGCTTTCAGTGTGGTGTTGGCTCTTTGATTTGTGTTCTGACTGCTGTCAGATCTTTCCCTTTACCTAGCTCCCTCCCCCTCTTCCTCTCCTCCCTCCCTCCGTTAATTTTTTTTTTGTTGCTGAGAGCGGGTCTCCCCAGAAAGCTTAGGTCATTCATCATGTGTTGTGAGTCAATGTCATCTGGCTACTGGGGAAAGGATTACAATGTGCTGTGAGGAGTGAGTCTCTTTCTCCTGGATGGAGAATCAATCAAAGCCACAGACCAGATCCAGATCATTAGTCAACACTGGACACATCTCAATGCCATTTAACGCTTTGTTTGCCTCCTGATTCCACTGAGAAAGAGTATTCTATTTTAGTTTACCTTTCAACTGGAGTGCAGCTTTAACAGACAGCTGAACGCTTTGTATTTCTACTCCTGTTTTTTCTCCCTGGTTCTGGAATGCTTTGATTCAACTTTTGAAGAGGTTCAGATTGGAAAGAGCTTGTGCATAGATTAGATGGCAGCAACACTTCCATATTTCAAATTCCATAGGCTACAACAGACTGAATGGTGCAATGTGACAATCACTTGTTAAATGGCAATTTGTGGATGAAGACAAAAAGCACACTTGCACTAAGATTTTCTCTACCAAAGCAACACAGAGCAAAACCATGGTGAAATTACAGGAAAATAAAGCAACACCACAGTAGATTTAACTGAGCAATGGAAAGCAATGGTAACTTTCAGTAATTGACCTGTACAAAGTCAAGCAGAGAGACTGCTCAAATGAACCCTTAACGTTCTCAGGGGTGGCTCGATTTTCTTACACCAACAAAATAAATACCACAACCTCTCTTTACAGACTCAATCTTAGCATGGAACATAGTGAGTAATGTTAATAGCTTCTCAGACTATTTCTATGTGTATTTTCACTCAGGAGCCAAGACATAAATTACTGCTCCATTAATTTTCCAGACGGTTCCATTATCATGTTTTTTAAAACAGAAGAAGAAAAGGCTGCTTTCTCCTCTCATTGGCGAGCTGAGCAGGGTGCATTACATGAGATTCCATACCCTGGGAGCTCATAAACACCTCGATGGAGATGATGTGTGAATGAAGAGAATATTGATGGGACACTGGGAAATTGGTGTCTCAGGAATGTGAAGATATACAGTGCATTCGGAAAGTATGCAGACCCCTTCCCTTTTTCCACATTTTGTTACGTTACAGCCTTATTCTAATATGGAGTACATTATTTTGTAATCATTGATGAAATAGACATATTACCCACCAATGCCAAAATCTACCCGCATTTGGCAGGTGGTGGGTGTTAATTTTAGGCCCTGCTTCCATGTCAAGGTAAACTTTTGGTTGTATTAATTTATTACCCCCGAGGCCAGCCGGTGTAACTGCTAAACTGCTTGCTGACTGTACAGTCGTGGTCAAAAGTATTGGTCTTCACAAAAGTTCGCTGCTTCAGTGTTATGAGTTATTTTTGTCAGATGTTACTATGGTATAGTATAATTACAAGCATTCCATAAGTGTCAAAGGCTTTTATTGACAATTACATTAAGTTTATGCAAAGAGTCAATATTTGCCAGTGTTGACCCTTCTTTTTCAAGACTCTGTAATCCGCCCTGGCATGCTGTCAATTAACTTCTGGGCCCACATTCGGGACTGATGGCAGCCCATTCTTGCATAATCAATGCTTGGAGTTTGCCAGAATTTGTGGGTTTTTGTTTGTCCAACCCGCCTCTTGAGGATCGACCACAAGTTCTCAAAGGATTAAGGTCTGGGGAGTTTCCTGGCCATGGACCCAAAATGTCTATGTTTTGTTCCCCGAGCCACTTAGTTATCACTTTTGCCTTATCGTAAGGTGCTCATCATGCTGGAAAAGGCATTGGTCGTCACAAACCTGTTCTTGGATGGGATGGTTGAGAGAAAATGCTCTTGGAGGATGTGTTAGGTACCATTCATTATTCATGGCTGTGTTCTTAGGCAAAATTGTGAGTGAGCCCCACTCCTTTGGCTGAGAAGCAACCCCATACATGAATGGTCTCAGGATGCTTTTTAACTGTTGGCGTGACACAGGACTGATGGTAGCGCTCACCTTGTCCTCTCCGGACAAGGTGTTTTCCGGATGCCCCAAACAATCGGAAAGGGGATTCATCAGAGAAAATGACTTTACCCCAGTCCTCAGCAGTCCAATCCCCTGTACCTTTGCAGAATATCAGTCTGTCCCTGATGTTTTTCCTGGAGAGAAGTGGCTTCTTTGCCGCCCTTCTTGACACCAGGCCATCTCCAAAAGTCTTCGCCATCACTGTGCATTTAGATGCACTCACATCTGCCTGCTGCCATTCCTGAGCAAGCTCTGCACTGGTGTTGCCCCGATCCCGCAGCTGAATCAACTTTAGGAGACGGTCCTGGCGCTTGCTGGACTTTCTTGGGCGCCCTGAAACCTTCTTCACAACAATTGAACCTCTCTCTTGAAGTTCTTGATGATCCGATAAATGGTTGATTTAGGTGCAATCTTACTAGCAGCAATATCCTTGCCTGTGAAGCCCTTTTTGTGCAAAGCAATGATGACGGCACGTGTTTTCCTTGCAGGTAACCATGGTTAACAGAGGAAGAACAATGATTTCAAGCACCCACCCTCCTTTTAAAGCTTCCAGTTGTTATTCTAACTCAATCAGCATGGACAGAGTGATCTCCAGCCTTGTCCTCGTCAACACTCTCACCTGTGTTAACGAGAAAATCACTGACATGATGGCAGCTGGTACCTTTTGTGGCAGGGCTGAAATGCAGTGGAAATGGTTTTTGGGATTAAGTTCATTTTCATGGCAAAGAGGGATTTGCCAATTAATTGCAATCATCTGATCACTCATGACATTCTGGAGTATATGCAAATTGCCATCATCAAAACTGAGGCAGCAGACTTTGTGAAAATTAGTATTTGTGTCATTCTCAAAACTTTTTGACACGACTGTACTGGCATGATTGTAGCGGGTTTACCAACGTGTTAGTTCTAGTAGCTATGTAGACTATGACGTTAGCTAATATGGTGACAACGATGTAGGCTGTGTGTAGCGGTTATGATATGAGGTTTGGCTTGGAAAGGTTTTTTCAACTGGTCACAGACAGCTGATTTGTTATACTGTATTTCCATGATTGACCTACATCACAATCATAGTATGTGAGACTTGACTCACCCTCACTCAGACAGACTATACACACACACACACACACACACACACCACACACACACACACACACACACAGAGCTGCACTTGGGGACAGTAACTGTACACTTTTTCACATGCTCTTGATAAAGCATGAGCCAAGTCAGAGGTTCACAGAGACCTTTACACAAACAACAGCCAAGTGAGGGGAAACAGTCCAGTCTTCCAGGCAGCTATCATAAACATTCAGAAGAAAAGGACTAGAATTACTAGTGGTAATTCCATATAATAATGTCCATATTATTATGAGCTTCTCTGTTATATTTCCATACCTCATCTGAAATCCAAAAACATCGGCTTCATCTCATTATCATGCTCTAATGCAGTAGCAATGACATTAACTGCATTGTGCTTGGAATCTACTACAGATGTCGCAGTTTGGAGCCCACCACAAATATGCATACAACAGCCCAGGTCTATAGCCCAAAACCCAGGCAAATCTTATTAAAGCCGGCCCCATTTATGCTGTAGGACAGAACCCTACATCCAAAAATGAAAAAACCACACTAGGCTATTTAGAGTGCTTATTTATATCCTGTTGCTGCTTTGTTGGGAATGACAATGTTCTACTTGAAGAGGGAGAGGTTGTAAGCCGGAAACACAGGAGCCAAAAGTTCTGAGTATTTTCCATGGGGTATAGAGGAGAACATTGGGTACTTTGAGATGTTTACAATCATTTGCTAACATTTTATAATAACTATCATCAATACTCACCAATAAATTAACTTATAAACATTGATAAGAATGTATAATGGCTTATTGATCACAGTGGTTATAATCCCAATCATTTTGACTGCTTGTTGGATGCTTTGAGATAGATTGCTAGTATATGGCTCTGGTTGAAACCTACCTATGTGTTTTGACTGAGATCTAGCCTAGCGCTGGATGCTGTTCTCTATGGTAAGTGATTCCCCAGGTTAGTGGAAAAGATGAGTTGTGTCAGTCCGTCCTGGAGGTCTGAGAGCATACAGTCCCTTAGGGGGACAGATGGGACTGGGAGCTACCAATAATAACATCACCATGGAACTAGCATTGACTTCCCTCTGAGCACATCTTAACAACCACCTTCTACACACAGACCGCCCTTGGTAACAACAGAGCATCAGTCATAACTAATGATCTTTGCTTCTGTACAGTTCCAGTCACATACATAGTATGTGTTTTCACAGATGTCAAAACAACCTTGATCCCAGGAAGTATGATTGGGACCTCTGTCCAAAGAGATCTAGGATTAACCTGATTCTTTACTTCTTAACCTGATATCTCATTCTCTCTCGGAAATAACAATCAACTCCCTAAAGCCTCCAGGTTCTGGACCAGAACCTTTTCCTTAAAGTTAACCACGACAGCATTTGAGAAATTTCTGCACCAGCCCCAGATTCATAATGTCAGGCTTTTTTTCATGCAAATACCATTACCATATATGGAGAGTGCCGAGCGGAGCTGAGCTCAGGAAATGGCTGGGTTTGATTCAGTATAACAGGACCCCCCCCCGATTCCCCCTCTTTTACTCTGGTTCTCCTTTTCCAACCCTGGATTTGACACAGAGCCCACCATGTGTTAAGAAGACCACTTTCTGGGTGCTACACTCTACTACAGAACTGGATCTCTTTCAGTAAGAATCTATGAGAATAAACTCTCTCCTCCATTCGATAAATCTGATTATCTTTTGCTAGCCTAGATTATTGATGACTTGAGTGTTTGAAGATTTGAAACATGAAAATATGACATTTGAAACAGCTTCAAATATGTCTTTCATAGTCTTTGTCAGCTGAAAAGATACATTGAATAACTGTGTGATATCATATTACAAAACAATAAAAGGCTGATGTGCAGCCTCCTCCCTCCCTCCCCCCTCCAACAGCTGCCTTGTAGGCTGAGCTGTCCAGCATGTTGTGGTTTGGCCCAGGACCAAGCAAAGACTCAGGGCTGTCATCAACAGATTAAGACAGGGTTTGTTAATGAAGTGATGGTCTTCAGTGCAAACTGCAGGAGAGAGCTTGTTCCAAGCCTCTTGGTCCTGATGATGACATAGAAGCTATTGGACGTGGAGTCTACAGTAAACCTCACTAAGACACATAAACCCAGCTGCAGTGTACAAAGCTGGTTTGCGTGTACTGTCTTGGACTACATGGAAATGCCCCATAGCTAAACTGTCCTAAAATGCTGACATCTTGGTGGATATTGCTTGGGATGTGGCCAGGATCAGGCTACACATTTATTTTGTTCATGCAAGGCTTTTACCCAGTGTTGGATAAGTGCATACGTGTGCTGCTACCATGTAGCAGTTTAGTTGACCTGATTTCTGAAAGCAGCTCCGTTCTGAGTCAGGTTTCCCTTCCCCAGAGAAGGATTAGGATTTTATAACAGATTTTTGATTTAATTTAAACAGATTTGAGAAGCTTTGGACAGATGCACATATACTAAGTCTTATAGTATGAAATGCCAACATGCATTTTGTTGATTAAAATAACCCAACCCCCCCACCTCAAACCTTGAAGAAAAGAATATGTGATCCTCCACCCCACCCATACTATATCTAGCACTGGAAGGCATGATGTCAGTTAGTACTTCCTGTCTCCATGACCCTGGGTCACTGCCCAGGTCACACAGCCCATACATCAGCTATGACCTTTGACTAGACTAGAGTAACACATTTCTCTGTTCTAACTAATCACCTTCCGACACTACACGGCACTGTCCATTTGACATGGATTCCCATTGTTGCCTGAACCAATACTTCCTGGTTCTGTTTACATCCAATAAATTAAAAGGGGAAATCTGAAGTTGCTACATCCATCTTTGGTGTGTACCCAATTGATTCTTGAAGAATATAACTTTTAAATGCCTCATGAGCTTAGTTCAACTGTGTTACCCCTTCAGAACCCAAGATATAAGCTTGTTTTACTTCAATGTTTGTAAACAAAGTAAAATGTAAACAAACACTATATAGCCTCAAAACATGGTTAAAACTAATTTATATGTTGATATCATGGATGGTCAGTCTTGCATCCATAGCTCGTTCTATGAATTTGAGTGTGGTTACATTTCTCCAGCCCCATTCCCTCAGTTTTTTACCAAACAGGGGCACTTTGTTATTATTTCAACTGCTGATTGCCCCTTTAACTAACATAAACTAATAGAACTAAATCAAGGCCAACACTAAGCAGTGCTTCCACCTGTACTCTATCACTTGCTATGGATTAACTGCTGAATCTGCACTTTTAAAACCACTCATTTCAGAGCATTGCCAGGAACAGAGTGCTGACAGAGAGTAAACCTTCCACAAGTCAAGAGGAGAAAAACTGCAATCATCAAAGAGAGAGGTTGAAAAACCCCGGATGATGATTCAGACTACTGTAGGTGTCTCATATATATTATATATATATATATATATATATATAGATATAGTATATATATATATATATATACACACACAAGGAGGAGATGAGAAAAGAGAAGGAACAATAAAACAGCAGTGTGGGGCTGTTGCAATGCACAGCCACCTCCATGGGAGCACCCTAGACAAGCAGTCTCTTCCTCAGCTGGATCTGGACCCTGACTGGACCATGGTCACTATGGCAGCGCCTGCTGTCTGAGTGGCAGCAACATCCACGGTACAGCCAATGGGGAGCCAGCTTCACCACTGCTTAGCACCATGCCAGTAGAGGAGACGTCCATGCCAAGCCTAAGAACACTACCCAGACTTGGACTAATAGTTGTCTCGCGTCAATAACTAAAAACATTTCTGACCCTGTCTGGGTCTCTTAGTCTGGCACTCATAACTCCCCATTAATGAAAATACCCAGAGCCTAATGCCAGTGGAAACTGTCCCCGCTACCAAAGCTCATGGGCATGAAAATATGACTTACACCAATTAGAGTCAATTCAGTGTTTTTCTGAGAGACATGAACACCTGTAAACGTGCAGTTTGGTCTAGATCTATTAGGTGGAGGTGGTAGACATGAGAATCCAAGCTGCAGAGCTTCTCTCATTCTGCTGTGCAGCTACCCTGAAGTCACCTGCTTAGAAAAGATATAGCAACATCAATAATGCAGAGAAAACCACCACTACTCCTTAACTGTCTAGGTTCTTATACTGTTTATCTGGGCCAGGGCTGACGTACACGTTTAATAAGCTTTTACGTAAGACAAGTGAAAAGAAAGGCCCTATTTTTCCAAGAGTTGGTTACATAATTGTACTAAATCAACCCTAGATGGTAGCGGAGGGTAGTTTGAGCTGGAGAGAGCTGTAGCCTGCAGGCAGGGCTAGGTAGGGCTGGGTAGCTGGGTGCCGGTGTCCTCCCCAGGGAGAACAAACAGAGAGATAAGGAGAGGTGTAAGCTGAGATAGGAGGAGAGGTTTCAAAAGAGAGGTTCCCCTATGTACTGATCCATGGAAACTCTATGAATACATCTCATGAGAATACATCTACAGTTTATAATTCCCCCTCAAATACATGACAATATTTATGTTAAGATTCACTTCTAGCCATACAAAAATAACAATTAAATGTAATATCACATGCTATGGTATAGGGTGGAACTTAGAAAGCCTAAAAAAAGCAGTGGGTAGGCCTACTCTTTTTAAGAACAGCCACACAATTTTTCTTGCTGCTTGAATGTAAACAAACCATTTGCACCGGGCTCTCATTCGTACCAATGATTTTCTGTGCCACACAGCGGCTGCTATTTGTCCAGACCAGTCTCAGGTTTCAGTTACACAGCTCCCAGCTAGGAGCCCTCCAATAGGAAGGACATTTTTGCAAATGTCCAGTGCCTATAATAGAAAAGTATATATTTTTGCAGAGACAAATATCTCCTTGGACTCCGTTTCTGTATGGCGGTTGGCTCTTTCTGTCAGAGAGAACCTTCCCATACATTACCGGGTAGATGCTTGCCACACATATAATTCCCTGAACTAGATCTCCTATGTGGGTCCCATGGCACTGCTTAATATTGCTTTGGCAACAACATTCACACTCTCTAAAATCAGGTAGACCTCAATTATCTCCTGTAAACATGGCTGATAAGAAAATGCCATTGTGTGAGGTGTGTGACACCTGCAGGGATACCCTCCCCATTCCCAACAAGTAATACCATACTGCAGAGTTCCCCAATAGGCAGCCCGCAGGCCAAATTCAGCGCATGGGTGATATTATTTGTCCCCCCCAAGTTTTGAGCAAAAAAAAAAAAATTAAGTTTTGTTTTTGGACATAAAAGACTGTACAATCACCAGGAAATCAGCTCAAAGTAATTTTATTTAGGAAATCTGTTCCCAAGTATTCCTAAGCAAAAAGAGAGAGGCATATGTATATGTGATCGTATCCCAATGTAATCAAGGTTTGAAATGTTTCTGTAAAAAATACTATCCGTTTGGGATTCTTGCAGTCAATTTGCAGTGTACAAATGATTTATAACTATGTTTCCGCCCCCCCCCGACCATCCGCTCAAGGAAAAAAAAAAACGGCCCACAGCTGATGTCATTCAATATCCCTTTTCAGTGGACTGTGGAACACATCTGGGTGGTCTGACATTCATACTCATTCATAAGGGATATGGGTAGCACTCTAGGAGTCAGTATTGGAATAAAACTTCAAGCTACAACACTGCCCGTTTTAGCAATGTGTTTTATAGTATAAATTACCACTCTAAATTATGTTTTCTCAAAGAAATGACTGAAGGATTAGGCCAAATGCTGCTTCTCAGCTGTGAAATCACCTGCTAGTCAGGATCCAACCACTTCCCATAAACACAATACACCCTTCAATATCCACTGGGTATCGTGAAGATAGATCTTCAGAATTCAACTCTATAAATCTTTCATGACATGGTAAAGCCTCCATCCTCTGGTTTCTGAGCAGGGGCGGCCTGTTCAATAGGGCGATATGGGCGACGCACTGCCAAACGGGAAAAGGAAGGGATTTTTTTTCTAATCAATTATATCACGGCAACAGTAGTTATCAGTGTTG
>CM062485.1:60419686-60505759 GCA_031479575.1 Coregonus ussuriensis | reverse complement strand
CCCCCCCCCCCCCTCCTCTTTCTCTGTGGATGACTTCGTCAACCACTTTGAAAAGAAGGTTGACGACATTCGATCCTCGTTTGTTAAGTCTAATGACACTGCTGGTCCTACTCACACTGCCCTACCCTATGCTTTGACTTCTTTCTCCCCTCTCTCTCCAGATAAAATCCTGCGACTTGTGACTGCAGGCCGGCCCAACAACCTGCCCGCTTGACCCCATCCCCTCCTCTCTTCTCCAGACCATCTCCGGTGACCTTCTCCCCTACCTCACCTCGCTGATCAACTCATCCTTGACCGCTGGCCATTGTCCCTTCCGTCTTCAAGAGAGCGAGAGTTGCTCCCCTTCTCAAAAAACCAACACTCGATCCCACTGATGTCAACAACTACAGACCGGTATCCCTTCTTTCTTTTCTTTCCAAAACTATGCCGTCTTTAGCCAACTCTCTTGCTATCTCTCTCAGAACAGAATGACCTTCTTGATCCAAACCAGTCAGGTTTCAGGACTGGTCATTCAACTGAGACTGCTCTTCTCCGTGTCACGGAGGCTCTCCGCACTGCTAAAGCTAACTCTCTCTCCTCTGCCCTTGTCCTTCTAGACCTGTCTGCTGCCTTTGATACTGTGAACCATCAGATCCTCCTCTCCACCCTCTCCGAGCTGGGCATCTCCGGCGGCTCACTCCTGGATTGCGTCCTACCTGACCGGTCGCTCCTACCAAGTGGCGTGGCGAGAAGCTGTCTCCGCACCACGTGCTCTCACCACTGGTGTCCCCCAGGGCTCGAGTTCTAGGCCCTCTCCTTTTCTCCCTATACACCAAGTCACTTGGCTCTGTCATATCCTCACATGGCCTCTCCTATCATTGCTACGCTGACGATACACAACTAATCTTCTCCTTTCCCCCTTCTGATAACCAGGTGGCGAATCGCATCTCTGCATGTCTGGCAGACCAGACATATCAGTATGGATGACGGATCACCACCTCAAGCTGAACCCTGGCAAGACGGAGCTGCTCTTCCTCCCGGGGAAGGACTGCCCGTTCCATGATCTCGCCATCACGGTTGACAACTCCGCTGTGTCCTCCTCCCAGAGTGCGAAGAGCCTAGGCGTGACCCTGGACAACACCCTGTCGTTCTCCGCCAACATCAAGGCGGTGACCCGCTCCTGCAGGTTCATGCTCTACAACATTCGGAGAGTACGACCCTGCCTTACACAGGAAGCGGCACAGGTCCTAATCCAGGCACTTGTCATCTCCCGTCTGGACTACTGCAACTCGCTGTTGGCTGGCCTCCCTGCCTGTGCCATTAAACCCCTACAACTCATCCAGAATGCCGCAGCCCGTCTGGTGTTCAACCTTCCCAAGTTCTCTCACGTCACCCCCCTCCTCCGCACACTCCACTGGCTTCCAGTTGAAGCTCGCATCCCGCTACAAGACCATGGTGTGGTGCTTGCCTATGGAGCAGTGAGGGGAACGGCACCTCTGTACCTTCGGGCTCTGATCAGTCCCTACACCCAAACGAGGGCATTGCGTTCATCCACCTCTGGCCTGCTGGCTCCCCTTCCTCTGCGGAAGCATAGTTCCCGCTCAGCCCAGTCAAAACTGTTCGCTGCTCTGGCACCCCAATGGTGGAACAAGCTCCCCTCACGACGCCAGGACAGCGGAGTCACTCATCACCTTCCGGAGACATTTGAAACCCCACCTCTTTAAGGAATAAAGAGTAATCCTTTAAAGATAAAGTAATCCTTCTACCCCCCCCCCCCCCCCCCCAAAAAAAAAAAAAAATTGTAAAGTGATTATCCCACTGGCTATAGGGTGAACGCACCAATTGGTGAGTCGCTCTGGATAAGAGCGTCTGCTAAATGACGTAAATGTGCCCTTGAGCAAGGCACTTAACCCTAATTGCTCCTGTAAGTAAGTCGCTCTGGATAAGAGCGTCTGCTAAATGACTAAAATGTAAATGTAAAAATGTACTAGAATCTAAAGTCAAACGTCTTCTGTTTGCTAACGATCTGGTGCTTCTGTCACCAACCAAGGAGGGCCTACAGCAGCACCTAGATCTTCTGCACAGATTCTGTCAGACCTGGGCCCCTGACAGTAAATCTCAGTAAGACAAAAATAATGGTGTTCCAAAAAAGGTCTAGTTGCCAGGACCACAAATACAAATTCCATCTAGACACCGTTGCCCTAGAGCACACAAAAAACTATACATACCTCGGCCTAAACATCAGCGCCACAGGTAACTTCCACAAAGCTGTGAACGATCTGAGAGACAAGGCAAGAAGGGCCTTCTATGCCATCAAAAGGAACATAAAATTTGACATACCAATTAGGATCTGGCTAAAAATACTTGAATCAGTTATAGAACCCATTGCCCTTTATGGTTCTGAGGTCTGGGGTCCGCTCACCAACCAAAGAATTCACAAAATGGGACAAACACCAAATTGAGACTCTGCATGCAGAATTCTGCAAAAACATCCTCCGTGTACAACGTAAAACACCAAATAATGCATGCAGAGCAGAATTAGGCCAATACCCGCTAATTATCAAAATCCAGAAAAGAGCCGTTAAATTCTATAACCACTTAAAAGGAAGCGATTCCCAAACCTTCCATAACAAAGCCATCACCTACAGAGAGATGAACTTGGAGAAGAGTCCCCTAAGTAAGCTTGTCCTGGGGCTCTGTTCACAAACACAAACAGACCCCACACAGCCCCAGGACAACAACAACAACAACAACAACACAATTAGACCCAACCAAATCATGAGAAAACAAAAAGAGAATTACTTGACACATTGGAAAGAACAAACAAAAAAACAGAGCAAACTAGAATGCTATTTGGCCCTAAACAGAGAGTACACAGTGGCAGAATACCTGACCACTGTGACTGACCCAAACTTAAGGAAAGCTTTGATTGACTATGTACAGACTCAGTGAGCATAGCCTTGCTATTGAGAAAGGCCGCCGTAGGCAGACCTGGCTCTCAAGAGAAGACAGGCTATGTGCACACTGCCCACAAAATGAGGTGGAAACTGAGCTGCACTTCCTAACCTCCTGCCAAATGTATGACCATATTAGAGACACATATTTCCCTCAGATTACAGCGATCCACAAAGAATTCGAAAACAAACCCCAATTTTGATAAACTCCCTTATCTACTGGGTGAAAAACCACAGTGTGCCATCACAGCTGCAAGATTTGTGACCTGTTGCCACAAGAAAAGGGCAACCAGTGAAGAACAAACACCATTGTAAATACAACCCATATTTATATTTATTTATTTCCCCTTTTGTACTTTAACTATTTGCACATTGTTACAACACTGTATATATACATAATATGACATTTGAAATGTCTTTATTCTTTTGAAACTTCTGAGTGTAATGTTTACTGTTAATATTTATTGTTTATTTCATTTATTTCACTTTTGTTTACTATCTACTTCACTTGCTTTGGCAATGTTAACACACGTTTCCCATGCCAATAAAGCCCTTAAATTGAAATTGAATTGACAGAGAGAGAGAGAGAGAGAGAGAGAGAGAGAGAGAGAGAGAGAGAGAGAGAGAGAGAGAGAGAGAGAGAGAGAGAGAGAGAGAGAGAGAGAGAGAGAGAGAGAGAGAGAGAGAGAGAGAGAGAGAGAGAGAGAGAGAGAGAGAGAGACAGAGAGAGAGAGAGAGAGAGAGACAGAGAGAGAGAGAGAGAGAGAGAGAGAGAGAGAGAGAGAGAGAGAGACAGAGAGGGTTAGGGTTAGAGAGAGAGAGATAGAGAGAGAGACAGAGAGAAGTGTGAGAGAGAGGTCATGAGCAGATGAGCTCTTAAATTTTTCAGCATGTTTTAACAAAAAGATAGATTTAGAGTTGGACAAACTTGGATTTTCTCACAAGGACATATACAGGATACTACTCTCCACAACACAACATAACCTTCACTCCAAATCAAAACTCCAAACCTACAACCTGATTTTGGACAAAATTACCTGGAAGGATTCTTACTACCAAAGATTCTTATTCCCAAGGACTATACAGCAAATGCTCTGGCAAACCAAAGGCCAGCCAAACAAGCACAGCAGAAACCTGAAAACACCATCCAACCTGGAATTGGGGTGAGTAATGTTTAGTCTGAAAACACCATCCAACCTGGAACTGAGTGAGTAATGTTTAGTCTGAAAACACCATCCAACCTGGAACAGGGTGAGTAATGTTTAGTCTGAAAACACCATCCAACCTGGAACTGGGTGAGTAATGTTTAGTCTGAAAACACCATCCAACCTGGAACTGGGTGAGTAATGTTTAGTCTGAAAACACCATCCAACCTGGAACTGGGTGAGTCATGTTTAGTCTGAAGCTACTTTTAAAGCCAAGAAGAAAAATACATTACATTATTTTACTTTATAAGGACTGAGTTAAGTTAAGAAAGAACATATCTGGCTGCAACTTCTATTAGCACTGAGGTGTGAAGTGAGAGGTGTCAAAGCCCTTCAGCCCAACAATGGCAGGAGAGTTTCACAGCCTCCCCCTGCTTTTGCAGAGGTCATCACACTACAGTACCCCCTGAAGCCCTCTGTTCAGAGGTCAGAGGTCATTACAATACAGTACCCCCTGAAGCCCTCTGTTCAGAGGTCAGAGGTCATTACAATACAGTACCCCCTGAAGCCCTCTGTTCAGAGGTCATTACAATACAGTACCCCCTGAAGCCCTCTGTTCAGAGGTCAGAGGTCATTACAATACAGTACCCCCTGAAGCACTCTGTTCAGAGGTCAGAGGTCATTACAATACAGTACCCCCTGAAGCACTCTGTTCAGAGGTCAGAGGTCATTACAATACAGTACCCCCTGAAGCCCTCTGTTCAGAGGTCATCACACTACAGTACCCCCTGAAGCCCTCTGTTCAGAGGTCAGAGGTCATCACACTACAGTACCCCCTGAAGCCCTCTGTTCAGAGGTCATTACAATACAGTACCCCCTGAAGCACTCTGTTCAGAGGTCAGAGGTCATTACAATACAGTACCCCCTGAAGCCCTCTGTTCAGAGGTCAGAGGTCATTACAATACAGTACCCCCTGAAGCCCTCTGTTCAGAGGTCAGAGGTCATTACAATACAGTACCCCCTGAAGCCCTCTGTTCAGAGGTCATCACACTACAGTACCCCCTGAAGCACTCTGTTCAGAGGTCAGAGGTCATCACAATACAGTACCCCCTGAAGCACTCTGTTCAGAGGTCATTACACTACAGTACCCCCTGAAGCCCTCTGTTCAGAGGTCAGAGGTCATCACAATACAGTACCCCCTGAAGCCCTCTGTTCAGAGGTCAGAGGTCATTACAATACAGTACCCCCTGAAGCACTCTGTTCAGAGGTCATTACACTACAGTACCCCCTGAAGGCCTCTGTTCAGAGGTCAGAGGTCATTACAATACAATACAGTACCCCCTGAAGCACTCTGTTCGGAGGTCATTACACTATAGTACCCCCTGAAGCCCTCTGTTCAGAGGTCATTACAATACAGTACCCACTGAAGCCCTCTGTTCAGAGGTCAGAGGTCATTACAATACAGTACCCCCTGAAGCCCTCTGTTCAGAGGTCAGAGGTCATTACAATACAGTACCCCCTGAAGCCCTCTGTTCAGAGGTCATCACACTACAGTACCCCCTGAAGCCCCCCTGTTCAGAGGTCATCACACTACAGTACCCTTCGATGTAAACATGAGAAGAGTACAAAAATAAGCTCCTCATGGACAATCCAGAGACAAACTCACTTTATTAAATTAATCAAAACAGGAACATTTTACATTTGGCTAGAAATTGAAAAGGAAATTATCTCAGAGAAAAATGTCCTCCTGTGTGCTACCTATATCCCCCCAATATAATCCCCATACTTTAATGAAGACAGCTTCTCCATCCTAGAGGGGGATAAATCATTTCCAGGCCCAGGGACATGGACTAGTCTGTGGTGACCTAAATGCCAGAACTGGACAAGAACCGGACACCCCTCAGCACACAGGGACAAACACCTACCTGGAGGTGACATTATTCCCTCCCCAATATGCCCCCCTAGAAACAACTACGACAGCATTCCCTCCCCAATATGCCCCCCTAGGCACAGCTACGACAGCATTCCCTCCCCAATATGCCCCCCTAGGCACAGCTACGACAACATTCCCTCCCCAATATGCCCCCCTAGGCACAGCTACGACAGCATTCCCTCCCCAATATGCCCCCCTAGGCACAGCTACGACAGCATTCCCTCCCCAATATGCCCCCCTAGGCACAGCTACGACAACATTCCCTCCCCAATATGCCCCCCTAGGCACAGCTACGACAGCATTCCCTCCCCAATATGCCCCCCTAGGCACAGCTACGACAGCATTCCCTCCCCAATATGCCCCCCTAGGCACAGCTACGACAGCATTCTGCCCCCCTAGGCACAGCTACGACAGCATTCCCTCCCCCATATGCCCCCCTAGGCACAGCTACGACAGCATTCCCTCCCCCATATGCCCCCCTAGGCACAGCTACGACAGCATTCCCTCCCCAATATGCCCCCCTAGGCACAGCTACGACAGCATTCCCTCCCCCATATGCCCCCCCTAGGCACAGCTACGACAGCATTCCCTCCCCCATATGCCCCCCTAGGCACAGCTACGACAGCATTCCCTCCCCAATATGCCCCCCCTAGGCACAGCTACGACAGCATTCCCTCCCCCATATGCCCCCCTAGGCACAGCTACGACAGCATTCCCTCCCCCATATGCCCCCTTAGGCACAGCTACGACAGCATTCCCTCCCCCATATGCCCCCCTAGGCACAGCTACGACAGCATTCCCTCCCCCATATGCCCCCCTAGGCACAGCTACGACAGCATTCCCTCCCCCATATGCCCCCCTAGGCACAGCTACGACAGCATTCCCTCCATATGCCCCCCTACGGGGCTACGTAGCTACGACAGCATTCCCTCCCCCATATGCCCCCTTAGGCACAGCTACGACAGCATTCCCTCCCCCATATGCCCCCCTAGGCACAGCTACGACAGCATTCCCTCCCCCATATGCCCCCCTAGAAACAGCTACGACAGCATTCCCTCCCCAATATGCCCCCCTAGGCACAGCTACGACAGCATTCCCTCCCCCATATGCCCCCCTAGGCACAGCTACGACAGCATTCCCTCCCCAATATGCCCCCCTAGGCACAGCTACGACAGCATTCCCTCCCCAATATGCCCCCCTTACGGGGCTACGTAGCTACGACAACATAACCAACCAAAATGTATGTATCCTGAACGAACAGAAGAGCGTCGGCTGAATGACTAAATATAAACGCAACATGCAACACTTTCAAAGATTTTACTGAGTTACAGTTTCTAGCAGGAAATCAGTAAATATAAATAAATAAATTAGGCCCTAATCTATGGATTTCACATGACTGGGCAGGGGCGCAACAATGGGATGGGCATACGCCCACCCACTGGGGAGCTTGGCCCAGCTAATACACCCACCCACTGGGGAGTTGGCCCAGCTAATACGCCCACCCACTGGGGAGCTTGGCCCAGCTAATACGCCCACCCACTGGGGAGCTTGGCCCAGCTAATCAGAAAACAGCTTATTGGGGTTTAAGAATCCATAGAATCAAATCACTTCTGGGAAAATTGGAACACGATAAACAAACAACAACACGAAGAGTTATCTATCCAAAACGGAGATGTATGGATAAACCACTTCTTCAACATTTTCGGCTCTATAACAAAGAACAAACAGCAAAAACATATACATGATAATTTACAAAACGTAGAATCAGCTTTTAAAGACCACCAGAACCCACTTTATTCACCAATTACACTGGAGGAGCTACAGGACAAAATACAAACTCCAACCCAAAAAGGCCTGTGGTGTTGATGGTATACTAAACAAATGATAAAAAATATACAGACCACAAATTCAAATGGGCTATTCTTAAACTCTTCAACCTGGAACCTCCTCAGCTCTGGCATCTTCCCTAATATGTGGAACCAATGCCTGATCACCCCAATCCACAAAAGTGGAGACTAATTACAGTGGAATATGCATCAGCAGCAATCTCTGAAAAATCCTCTGCAGTATCATCAACAGCAAATGTCAAATTGGCTTCTTACCAAAATACCATACGACCATGTGTACACCCTGCAGACCCTTATTGACAAACAAAACAAAAGCAAAGTCTTCTCATACTTTGTTGATTTCAAAAAAGCTTTTGACTCAATTTGGCATGAGGCTCTGCTATACAAATGGATGGAAAGTGGTGATGGAGGGAAAGCATATGACATTATAAAATCAATGCACACAAACAAGTGTGCAGTTAAAATTGGCAAAAAAAATACATTTCTTTCCACAGGGCCGTGGGGTGAGACAGGGATTCAACTTGAGCCCCACCCTCTTCAACATCTATATCAATGAATTGGTGAGGGCACTAGAACAGTCTGCAGCACCCGGCCTCACCCTACTAGACTCAGAAATCAAATGTCTACTGTTTGCTGATGATCTGGTGCTTCTGTCCCTAACCAAGGAGGGCCTACAGCAGCATCTAGATCAGGGTTCTTCAATTCCAGTCCTGGAGGGCCGAAACACTTCTGTTTTTTATTTCTACCTGGTAGTTAATTGCACTCACCTGGTGTCCCAGGTCTGAATTAGCCCCTGATTAGAAGGAGAGGATGAAAAACAGAGGTGTTTCAGCCCTCCAGGACCGGAATTGAAGAACCCTGATCTAGATCTTCTGCTTAGATTCTGTTAGACTTGGGCCCTGACAGATAATCTCAGTAAGACTAAAATAATGTTCTAAAAAAGGTCCAGTAGCCAACAAATACAAATTCTATCTAGACACTGTTGCCCTAAAGCACACAAAGAATTACACCTACCTCTGCCTAAACATCAACACCCCAGGTCAGGTAACTTCCACAAGGCTGTGAACGATCTGAACGAAGAGACAAGGCAAGAAGGGCCTTCTACGCCTTTCGAAAGTATTTGAAAGCCAAGTTAACAAACAGATCACCGACCATTTCGAATCCCACCGTACCTTCTCCGCTATGCAATCCGGTTTCCGAGCTGGTCATGGGTGCACCTCAGCCACGCTCAAGGTCCTAAACGATATTATAAACCGTGATCGATAATAGACAGTACTGTGCAGCAGTCTTCATCGACCTGGCCAAGGCTTTCGACTCTGTCAACCACCGCATTCTTATTGGCAGACTAAATAGCCTTGGTTTCTCAAATGACTGCCTCGCCTGGTTCACCAACTAGTTCTCAGATAGAGTTCAATGTGTCAAATCGGAGGGCCTGTTGTCTGGACCTCTAGAAGTCTCTATGGGGGTGCCACAGGGTTCAATTCTCGGGCCGACTCTATTCTCTGTGTATATAAATGATGTTCCTCTTGCTGCTGGTGGACGCTCGGATCCACCTCTATGCGGACGACACCATTTTGTATACATCTGGCCCTTCATTGGACACTGTGTTAACAAACCTCCAAACGAGCTTCAATGCCATACAACACTCCTTCAGTAGCCTCCAACTGCTCTTAAACACTAGTAAAACTAAATGCATGCTCTTCAAATCGAACGCTGCTTGAACCCGTCCACCCAACTAGAATCACTACTCTCGACGGGTCTGACCTAGAGTATGTGGACAACTACAAATACCTAGGTGTCTGGTTAGACTGTAAACTCTCCTTCCAGACTCACATTAAGAATCTCCAATCCAAAGTTAAATCTAGAATCGGCTTCCTATTTCGCAACAAAGCCTCCTTCACTCATGCTGCCAAACATGCCCTCGTAAAACTGACTATCCTACCGATCCTTGACTTCGGCGATGTCATTTACAAAATAGCCCCCAACACTCTACTCAGCAAATTGGATGTAGTCTATCACAGTGCCATCCGTTTTGTCACCAAAGCCCCATATACTACCCACCATTGTGACCTGTACGCTCTCATTGGCTGGCCCTCACTACATATTCGTCGCCAAACCCACTGGCTCCACGTCATCTATAAATCAAATAAAATCAAATAAATAAAGGAACATAAAACTCAGTCCGACTGACAAATCTGGGTTTGGTGGATGCCAGGAGAACGCTACCTGCCCCAATGCATAGTGCCAACTGTAAAGTTTGGTGGAGGAGGAATAATGGTCTGGGGCTGTATTTCATGATATCTGGATAGGCCCCTTAGTTTCAGTGAAGCGAAATGTTAACGCTACAGCACACAATGACATTCTAGATCAGTGGTTCCCAACCATGTTCCTTGGAGCCCTCCCTCCTTGTATCTAAGAAAAGCTGAGCCCCCCCCCACAAGAAAAGCTGAGCCCCCACCCCCACGAAAAGCTGAGCCCCCCCCCCCAAGAAAAGCAGAGCCCCCCCCCACAAAAAGCTGAGCCCCACCCCCCCCAAGCTGAGCCCCCCCCACGAAAAGCTGAGCCCCCCCCTCCAAGAAAAGCTGAGCCCCCCCCTCCAAGAAAAGCTGAGCCCCCCCACCCCTAAGAAAAGCTGAGCCCCCCCTCCAAGAAAAGCTGAGCCCCCCCCCTCCAAGAAAAGCTGAGCCCCCCCCTCCAAGAAAAGCTGAGCCCCCCCCCTCCAAGAAAAGCTGAGCCCCCCCCCTCCAAGAAAAGCTGAGCCCCCCCACCCCTAAGAAAAGCTGAGCCCCCCCCACAAGAAAAGCTAAGCCCCCCCAAAAATAGTAATAATAATGTGATTCATTCCAAATCTTTATTTGCCAAAATGTACATGAATTATAGTTTCTTTCCTTTTCTCTTTGGTTTGCTCTGGTTATCTTTGTGTATAATCACCTGTAGCCCTACACACACACACACACACACACACACACACACACACACACACACACACACACACACACACACACACACACACACACACACACACACACACACACCACACACACACACACACACACACACCATATTTATGGTATAAGGTATATACAGGGAGGGGAAACAGGATTTGGGCTATATGATATGGTATAAGGTATATACAGGGAGGGGGAAACAGGATTTGGGCTATATGATATGGTATAAGGTATATACAGGGAGGGGAAACAGGGTTTGGGCTATATGATATGGTATAAGGTATATACAGGGAGGGGAAACAGGATTTGGGCTATATGATATGGTATAAGGTATATACAGGGAGGGGAAACAGGATTTGGGCTATATGATATGGTATAAGGTATATACAGGGAGGGGAAACAGGGTTTGGGCTATATGATATGGTATAAGGTATATACAGGGAGGGGAAACAGGGTTTGGGCTATATGATATGGTATAAGGTATATACAGGGAGGGGAAACAGGGTTTGGGCTATATGATATGGTATAAGGTATATACAGGGAGGGGAAACAGGGTTTGGGCTATATGATATGGTATAAGGTATATAACAGGGAGGGGAAACAGGATTTGGGCTATATGATATGGTATAAGGTATATACAGGGAGGGGAAACAGGATTTGGGCTATATGATATGGTATAAGGTATATACAGGGAGGGGAAACAGGGTTTGGGCTATATGATATGGTATAAGGTATATACAGGGAGGGGAAACAGGGTTTGGGCTATATGATATGGTATAAGGTATATACAGGGAGGGGAAACAGGGTTTGGGCTATATGATATGGTATAAGGTATATACAGGGAGGGGAAACAGGATTTGGGCTATATGATATGGTATAAGGTATATACAGGGAGGGGAAACAGGATTTGGGCTATATGATATGGTATAAGGTATATACAGGGAGGGGAAACAGGATTTGGGCTATATGATATGGTATAAGGTATATACAGGGAGGGGAAACAGGATTTGGGCTATATGATATGGTATAAGGTATATACAGGGAGGGGAAACAGGATTTGGGCTATATGATATGGTATAAGGTATATACAGGGAGGGGAAACAGGATTTGGGCTATATGATATGGTATAAGGTATATACAGGGAGGGGAAACAGGATTTGGGCTATATGATATGGTATAAGGTATATACAGGGAGGGGAAACAGGATTTGGGCTATATGATATGGTATAAGGTATATACAGGGAGGGGAAACAGGATTTGGGCTATATGATATGGTATAAGGTATATACAGGGAGGGGAAACAGGATTTGGGCTATATGATATGGTATAAGGTATATACAGGGAGGGGAAACAGGATTTGGGCTATATGATATGGTATAAGGTATATACAGGGAGGGGAAACAGGATTTGGGCTATATGATATGGTATAAGGTATATACAGGGAGGGGAAACAGGATTTGGGCTATATGATATGGTATAAGGTATATACAGGGAGGGGAAACAGGATTTGGGCTATATGATATGGTATAAGGTATATACAGGGAGGGGAAACAGGATTTGGGCTATATGATATGGTATAAGGTATATATACAGGGAGGGGAAACAGGATTTGGGCTATATGATATGGTATAAGGTATATACAGGGAGGGGAAACAGGATTTGATCCCCTGCTGATTTTGTACGTTTGCCCACTGACAAAGACATGATCAGTCTATAATTTTAATGGTAGGTTTATTTGAACAGTGAGAGACAGAATAACAACAACAAAAATCCAGAAAAACACATGTCAAAAATGTTATAAATTCATTTGCATTTTAATGAGGGAAATAAGTATTTGACCCCTCTGCAAAACATGACTTAGTACTTGGTGGCAAAACCCTTGTTGGCAATCACAGAGGTCAGACGTTTCTTGTAGTTGGCCACCAGGTTTGCACACATCTCAGGAGGGATTTTGTCCCACTCCTCTTTGCAGATCTTCTCCAAGTCATTAAGGTTTCGAGCCTGACGTTTGGCAACTCGAACCTTCAGCTCCCTCCACAGATTTTCTATGGGATTAAGGTCTGGAGACTGGCTAGGCCACTCCAGGACAGGACCTTAATGTGCTTCTTCTTGAGCCACTCCTCTGTTGCCTTGGCCGTGTGTTTTGGGTCATTGTCATGCTGGAATACCCATCCACGACTCATTTTCAATGCCCTGGCTGAGGGAAGGAGGTTCTCACCCAAGATTTGACAGTACATGGCCCCGTCCATCGTCCCTTTGATGCGGTGAAGTTGTCCTGTCCCCTTAGCAGAAAAACACCCCCAAAGCATAATGTTTCCACCTCCATGTTTGATGGTGGGGATGGTGTTCTTGGGGTCATAGGCAGCATTCCTCCTCCTCCAAACACGGCGAGTTGAGTTGATGCCAAAGAGCTCGATGTTGGTCTCATCTGACCACAACACTTTCACCCAGTTCTCCTCTGAATCATTCAGATGTTCATTGGCAAACTTCAGACGGGCCTGTATATGTGCTTTCTTGAGCAGGGGGACCTTGCGGGCGCTGCAGGATTTCAGTCCTTCACGGCGTAGTGTGTTACCAATTGTTTTCTTTGGTGACTATGGTCCCAGCTGCCTTGAGATCATTGACAAGATCCTCCCGTGTAGTTCTGGGCTGATTCCTCACCGTTCTCATGATCATTGCAACTCCACGAGGTGAGATCTTGCATGGAGCCCCAGGCCGAGATAGATTGACAGTTATTTTGTGTTTCTTCCATTTGCAAATAATCGCACCAACTGTTGTCACCTTCTCACCAAGCTGCTTGGCGATGGTCTTGTAGCCCATTCCAGCCTTGTATAGGTCTACAATCTTGTCCCTGACATCCTTGGAGAGCTCTTCGGTCTTGGCTTTGTGGAGAGTTTGGAATCTGATTGATTGATTGCTTCTGTGGACAGGTGTCTTTTATACAGGTAACACACTGAGATTAGAAGCACTCCCTTTAAGAATGTGCTCCTAATCTCAGCTCGTTACCTGTATAAAAGACACCTGGGAGCCAGAAATCTTTCTGATTGAGAGGGGGTCAAATACTTATTTCCCTCATTAAAATGCAAATCAATTTATAACATTTTTGACATGTGTTTTTCTGGATTTTGTTGTTGTTATTCTGTCTCTCACTGTTCAAATAAACCTACCATTAAAATTATAGACAGATCATTTCTTTGTCAGTGGGCAAACGTACAAAATCAGCAGGGATCAAATCCTGTTTCCCCTCACTATAGCTCTGTCCTAGATCTCCCTCAGACCAATTCACTGAAACGGGGCAGTTTGTTGCGTACACACATGCACATCATGTGAACACTGGTTTTGACACGGCTATAATGTATGTGTTATAAAAATAAGTAACAATAACAAACAGTCCGTTACAATCAATAACTTTTTCCTTCCTTAAAAAACGAATGGCCACCTTGGGCCTGCATACCTCTGACCAGGGATGGGATGTCAGGTGTGATGCTAGACCAGGGATGGGATGTCAGGTGTGACAGCCAGCCTAAAGTCCAGGTTGTCATGGAGCCTGTTACGGTCTTCTGGTTGTCATGGAGCCTGTTACGGCCTTCTGGTTGTCATGGAGCCTGTTACGGCCTTCTGGTTGTCATGGAGCCTGTTACAGCCTTCTGGTTGTCATGGAGCCTGTTACGGCCTTCTGGTTGTCATGGAGCCTGTTACGGCCTTCTGGTTGTCATGGAGCCTGTTACGGCCTTCTGGTTGTCATGGAGCCTGTTACTGCCTTTTGTTTTTATTGTTCCAAGCGCGCTGAAGGCCGTCTCAGACAGGTACGTAGTGCTGATTGGTAGAATAACCCAGACAGGTACGTAGTGCTGATTGGTAGAATAACCCAGACAGGTACGTAGTGCTGAATGGTAGAATAACCCAGACAGGTACGTAGTGCTGATTGGTAGAATAACCCAGACAGGTACGTAGTGCTGAATGGTAGAATAACCCAGACAGGTACGTAGTGCTGATTGGTAGAATAACCCAAACAGGTACGTAGTGCTGATTGGTAGAATAACCCAGACAGGTACGTAGTGCTGATTGGTAGAATAACCCAGACAGGGTACGTAGTGCTGAATGGTAGAATAACCCAGACAGGTACGTAGTGCTGATTGGTAGAATAACCCAGACAGGTACGTAGTGCTGATTGGTAGAATAACCCAGACAGGTACGTAGTGCTGATTGGTAGAATAACCCCTGTAGCTGTGTGTTTGGCCAGTCTGGGTGCAACAGCGTGTCCTTTGACAATCCAAAACGTTTTGTATCCGTTCTCGTGGAAATATTTATTTGACATAGAATTGGCTTGAAGGTCAGCAAGCACATCTTCACAGCCGAGGTATTTCACATCCTCGAGACTGCAAATATAAGGGTCCATCACCCATGATTCCTTTGATAAGTATTCGTCAACATCGGCAAAACAGGGTTTAATTTCCTCCTGAAGCATGTTCATGTGCCTGGTAAACTCAGTGTGTAAAGACGCAGGCACAGTGCCACCAGACTGTTTCATCAGCAGTGGAAATTGTTGTCCCCTTTTTGACATTTTCCCAACTCTGTACTCCAGTTTCCACACAAAAGCGTTGAGAGAGTATTTGCACTGCATGACGTTTGATTAAGGACCCTGCATCAGCTTGTTTGTCTCATTGTAGAGAGAATGTATCCGCTAGGTATGCTGTTTTTGATCCAAAACGCATCAGTCAGCTGTTCGCACAGTGGTCGATTGTGATCTTGCAAAAATTCCTTAATTTTTTCCTGCAGTTCCATAAAACGCACAGGCACTTGTCCACGTGACAACCAGCGTACCTCTGTTTGTAACAGCAGTGTTTGATGTGCTTCATCCTCACGGATTCGTCTGTTGTTGTTTCATCCAACTGAATAGCAAAGGGAACATTCCTAAGCTTCTCGTGCAGCTGGTTTTGACAATCTCCAGCCATTTTATTAATTCTGTCTTTGACAGTGTTGTCAGAGAGTGGGACGGTTCTCACTTTATCCACCACCTGTGGGCCACACAGCCTCTCTACAGTGTTCAGGCAGGCGGGTTTGATTAGCTGCTCTCCAATACTGTGCGGCTTTTTAGCGAACACTCAATGACGCCTCCGTGGCTCTGTGTAAATCACTGCCTGCTCTTTCAAATGCTTTTCTGATGTCTGTGGATCTTGTTGATAGTGCCAACTGCTTCTTCATGGCCGTCACCAATAGTCTCCTGGTGTCGTTGCATTTTGCTTGGCTTCATGCTGTCATTAGCTACCTTCTCGCCACAACTGACCCATTCTGGCCGAGTCCTGTCCTGTCCTTCAATAAGCAGAGTCCTGTCCTTCAATAAGCAGAGTCCTGTCCTTCAATAAGCCGAGTCCTGTCCTTCAATAAGCTGAGTCCTGTCCTGTCCTTCAATAAGCCGAGTCCTGTCCTTCAATAAGCAGAGTCCTGTCCTTCAATAAGCAGAGTCCTGTCCTTCAATAAGCCGAGTCCTGTCCTGTCCTTCAATAAGCCGAGTCCTGTCCTGTCCTTCAATAAGCAGAGTCCTGTCCTTCAATAAGCAGAGTCCTGTCCTTCAATAAGCCGAGTCCTGTCCTTCAATAAGCTGAGTCCTGTCCTGTCCTTCAATAAGCCGAGTCCTGTCCTTCAATAAGCAGAGTCCTGTCCTTCAATAAGCAGAGTCCTGTCCTTCAATAAGCCGAGTCCTGTCCTTCAATAAGCTGAGTCCTGTCCTGTCCTTCAATAAAACCGAAGTTAAGATAACTCTCCAGATATAGCCATACTTTCTTTTTTGATGATGTCATCAGCACTTTTACGTTTCTTAGACGTTGTTTTATTCATAAAATAGTGACGCTCTGACTGCAGGGTCATTCATGTGCACTACATTTTCCCGGGGAATTACCGCTTTTACGTTTCTCTGTCATTATTATTATTTTTTAGCTTGGCCTTGGCCTTGGCATTGCAAACATAGGATATTTAATAACATTTTAAACTGGATTCATTTTACAATTAAATTATAGTGGAACATTTTATGCATGTTTGACCTCAAAGCAAATGAGATCACACCTCCCCTGTGAACTCTGGCGCCGCCCCCCTAAGGGGACCCCAGGTTGGGAACCACCGTTCTAGATGATTCTGTGCTTCCAATTTTGTGGCAACATCTAGTGAAGAGCCTTCCCAGAAGAGTGGAGGCTGTTATAGCAGCAAAGGGGGGACCAACTCCATATTAATGCCCATCATTTTGGAATGAGATGTTTGACGAGCAGGTGTCCACATACTTTTGGTCATGTAGCGTACCCATTAAAATTTGGCTAAAACTAATTGAATGTGTCATTGAACCAATTGCACTTTATGAAAGTGAAGTGTGGGATCCACTTGCAAAACAAGGAGTGAGGGTGAGAGAGAGTTGGAGGGTGATACAGAGGGAGAGAGATGGAAGGGAGATGGAGGGAGATGGAGGGGAGGGAGATGGAGGGGAGGGAGGGAGATGGAGGGGAGGGAGATGGAGGGGAGGGAGGGAGATGGAGGGGAGGGAGATGGAGGGGAGGGAGATGGAGTGAGATGGAGGGGAGGGAGATGGAGGGGAGGGAGGGAGATGGAGGGAGGGAGATGGAGGGGAGGGGAGGGAGGGAGATGGAGGAGTAGAACCCACCTGCTGATGAGCAGAACATTCCAGAGCTCAGGAGGAGGAAGGCCAGCATCAGACGACCCACATGCAGCCCAAACTTCTTACACACCGCCCTGCAACACACACACACACCTTACACTAAAGATAGAAAATAAGTGTGTATTCAAAATAAGAGACTGACACACACACACACACACACACACACACACACACACACACACACAGGAGGAGAGACAGATACTGACTTGTAGAAGTAGAGTTCACAGACACAGCAGGAGAAGGCCAGGACACAACGCACGAAGTAGAATACCAGCACCTAAAACACAACACAACCTCAACCAACATAACTAGTGTGTGTTGTTACCTTGTTGGTCTGTTGTGTGTGTGTGTGTTGTTACCTTGTTGGTCTGTTGTGTGTGTGTGTGTGTTACCTTGTTGGTCTGTTGTGTGTGTGTGTGTGTGTGTTACCTTGTTGGTCTGTTGTGTGTGTGTGTGTGTGTGTTGTTACCTTGTTGGTCTGTTGTGTGTGTGTGTGTGTGTTGTTACCTTGTTGGTCTGTTGTGTGTGTGTGTGTGTGTGTTACCTTGTTGGTCTGTTGTGTGTGTGTGTGTGTGTTACCTTGTTGGTCTGTTGTGTGTGTGTGTTACCTTGTTGGTCTGTTGTGTGTGTGTGTGTGTGTGTGTGTTACCTTGTTGGTCTGTTGTGTGTGTGTGTGTGTGTGTGTGTGTTACCTTGTTGGTCTGTTGTGTGTGTGTGTGTGTGTGTGTTACCTTGTTGGTCTGTTGTGTGTGTGTGTTGTTACCTTGTTGGTCTGTTGTGTGTGTGTGTGTGTGTGTTACCTTGTTGGTCTGTTGTGTGTGTGTGTGTGTGTGTTACCTTGTTGGTCTGTTGTGTGTGTGTGTTGTTACCTTGTTGGTCTGTTGTGTGTGTGTGTGTGTTGTTACCTTGTTGGTCTGTTTGTTGTTACCTTGTTGGTCTGTTGTGTGTGTGTGTGTTGTTACCTTGTTGGTCTGTTGTGTGTGTGTGTGTGTTACCTTGTTGGTCTGTTGTGTGTGTGTGTGTGTGTGTGTGTGTGTGTGTGTGTGTGTGTGTGTGTGTGTGTGTGTGTGTTACCTTGTTGGTCTGTTGTGTGTGTGTGTGTGTGTTGTTACCTTGTTGGTCTGTTGTGTGTGTGTGTGTTGTTACCTTGTTGGTCTGTTGTGTGTGTGTGTGTGTGTGTGTGTGTGTGTGTGTGTGTGTGTGTGTGTGTGTGCGTGCTACCTTGTTGGTCTGTTGTGTGTGTGTGTGTGTGTGTGTGTGTGTGTGTGTGTGTTGTTACCTTGTTGGTCTGTTGTGTGTGTGTGTGTTGTTACCTTGTTGGTCTGTTGTGTGTGTGTGTGTGTGTGCTACCTTGTTGGTCTGTTGTGTGTGTGTGTGTGTGTTGTTACCTTGTTGGTCTGTTGTGTGTGTGTGTGCTACCTTGTTGGTCTGTTGTGTGTGTGTGTGCTACCTTGTTGGTCTGTTGTGTGTGTGTGTGTGTGTGTGTGTGTGTGTGTGTGTGTGTGTGTGTGTGTGTGTGTGTTACCTTGTTGGTCTGTAGGATGTGAGAGTGCAGTGAGGCGGGGAGGGCGTGTAGCCACAGGTAGGCATAGGAGCGGATGGCGTTAAGCGGGGAATACTCCCACGTCTGCATCCCATAGCCATACAACAGGAAGTGCATCTACAGGACAGGAAATTACATTATCAAGTGAGTGAGGGAGAGAGAACAAGGTTTTCAACTGGACAAATGTAGGTGGTTCCCTCTCCGTTTGGTTCCTAGTGAATACACCACAGCTCTGAACTCTACCTGTTAGACCAGTGGTACCCTCTCTCTTCCTAGTGAATACACCACAGCTCTGAACTCTACCTGTTAGAACAGTGGTACCCTCTCTCTTCCTAGTGAATACACCACAGCTCTGAACTCTACCTGTTAGATCAGTGGTTCCCTCTCTCTTCCTAGTGAATACACCACAGCTCTGAAACCAGTCTCTGAAATCCCTGTAGTGGTACAGCCTTCTCAGAAGATGCAACCACAGTAGTGTAGGTCAAAAGACAGACACAAGCTTCTCCATTTAACAAAGACAATAAACACGTGAAGAGAAGTAGTCACATCTACAGGTTGGATCCCATTCTGTGGACGGCTGAATATATCTGCTATATCAGAGGATGCTAAGCTCCCAGCTATTATGTCTGTGGACGGCTGAATATATCTGCTATGTCAGAGGATGCTAAGCTCCCAGCTATTATGTCTGTGGACGGCTGAATATATCTGCTATGTCAGAGGATGCTAAGCTCCCAGCTATTCTGTCTGTGGACGGCTGAATATATCTGCTATGTCAGAGGATGCTAAGCTCCCAGCTATTCTGTCTGTGGACGGCTGAATATATCTGCTATGTCAGAGGATGCTAAGCTCCCAGCTATTCTGTCTGTCTGTGGACGGCTGAATATATCTGCTATGTCAGAGGATGCTAAGCTCCCAGCTATTATGTCTGTGGACGGCTGAATATATCTGCTATGTCAGAGGATGCTAAGCTCCCAGCTATTCTGTCTGTGGACGGCTGAATATATCTGCTATGTCAGAGGATGCTAAGCTCCCAGCTATTATGTCTGTGGACGGCTGAATATATCTGCTATGTCAGAGGATGCTAAGCTCCCAGCTATTCTGTCTGTGGACGGCTGAATATATCTGCTATGTCAGAGGATGCTAAGCTCCCAGCTATTATGTCTACGGACCTTGAGTTGAGTTCTTCCTCGTCAACACATCCACAGAGAAGTTGGAACCAGTGGGCGGAACCACATGGTCATGAAGCTAACTGCAGTAAGACCAATCCTCTCAGAATGTACAGTATGCTAAAGCTGCAGAGCAGAACATGGGAGATCTGCCAGACAAACCCCCTTCATGAACGTCAGAAACTTGCAGTCTTGATACAATCTGCTTACATTAATGCAGGAAACGGCAGGTCTGTTAACCACTTCCCCACTTCTGAGCCCATCTACAGTGTCCTCATCCCAGCCTGGCTTCTCTCTACATAGGTCCTCCGGAGTGGCGCAGTGGTCTATGGTCAAATGGAAATAGGTCTCTCAGTGTCAGCTTCACTGGTAGAACGGTGCCAGAACACCAAGAGCGTCGTAGACGATGTTCCCTCTAAGCTCCCGTCGGACTGCCGCGCAGAAGACATATGAGCCGGTGCAAAGACGCACGAGATTGAACTTCACTCTACTGTGGGAATTGTGATCGAATCAACACAATATTAGCCACTTTCAATGAAACATACCGAAACAAAATGAACTATGCAAGATTTAGTATGCAAAATGAACTGTTCAATACATATTCTTGTAGGCAGAGCGTATCGGAACAGGCATGACTCAGGCCGTACTCCACCGGTGCACCATAACCAATCAGAGCTGCAGTAGGTCTATATGCAAATAGAATAGCCACTGCCATACACTGCATTCGGAAAGTATTCAGACCCCTTGACTTTTTCCACATTTTGTTACGTTACAGCCTTATTCTAAAATTGATTAAATAGTTTTTTCCCCCTCATCAATCTACACACAATACCCCATAATGAAAAAGCAAAAACAGGTTTTTAGATTTTCTTGCAAATGTATACAAAATCTAAAAACTGAAATGTCACATTTACATAAGTATTCAGACGCTTTCTTCAGTACTTTGTTGAAGTACCTTTGGCAGCGATTACAGCCTCGAGTCTTCTTGGGTATGACGCTACAATCTTGGCACACCTGTATTTGGGGAGTTTCTCCCATTCTTCTCTGCAGATCCTCTCAAGCTCTGTCAGGTTGGGTTCAAGTCCAGGCCACTCAAGGACATTCAGAGATTTGTCCTGAAGCCACTCCTGCGTTGTCTTGGCTGTGTGCTTAGGGTCGTTGTCCTGTTGGAAGGTGAACCGTCGCCCAAGTCTGGTCTGAGGTCCTGAGCGCACTGGAGCAGGTTTTCATTAAGGATCTCTCTGTACTTTGCTCCGTTAAGCTTTTCCTCAACCCTGACTAGTCTCCCAGTCCGTGCCGCTGAAAAACATCCCCACAGCATGATGCTGCCACCACCATGCTTCACCGTAGGGATGGTGCCAGGTTTCCTCCAGACGTGACGCTTGGTATTCAGGCCAAAGAGTTCAACCTTGGTTTCATCAGACCAGAGAATCTTGTATCTCATGGTCTGAGAATCCTTTAGGTGCCTTTTGGCAAACTCCAAGCGGGCTGTCATGTGACTTTTACTGAGGAGTGGCTTCCGTCTGGAAACTCTACCATAAACTCTACCATAAAGGCCTTTATATAGAACAGCGCCGGAAGAAGATGGCTGCCGTTTTACAGCCCTCTAACCAATTGTACTACTATGTGTGTTTTTCCGCGTTATTTGTAATTTATTTTGTACATAATGTTTCTGCCATCGTCTCTTATAACCAAAGAGAGCTTCTGGATATCAGGACAGCGATTACTCACCTCACCTCAGACCATGAGATACAAGACTCGCGTTGGACGAACACTTTTTCTTCAACGAGTCGGACGCGAAGGATATTCTACAGACACCCGACAAGGCCCAAATCCCCGTCATTCGCGTGAGGAAGAGACGGAGATTTCGTGGACGTAGGTCGGGGTGCCTTGTAAGGATCCGACGGCGAACGAGTAAACTGCCTCTCCCATCAATCCTATTAGCCAACGTTCAAGCTTTGGAGAATAAAATGGACGATTTAAGATTACGGTTATCCTACCAACGGGACATTAAAAACTGTAATATCTTATGTTTCACGGAGTCGTGGCTGAACGACGACAATGATAACATTCAGCTAGCAGGCTATACGCTACATCGGCAGGACAGAACGGCAGACTCGGGTAAGACGAGGGGTGGCGGTCTCTGTATATTTGTAAACAACAGCTGGTGCACCAAATCAAATACTAAGGAAGGAAGTCTCAAGGTTTTGCTCGCCTGAGGTAGAGTATCTTATGATAAGCTGCAGACCACACTATTTACCAAGAGAGTTTTCATCTATATTTTTCATAGCTGTCTATTTACCACCACAAACCAATGCTGGCATTAAGATTGCACTGAATGAGTTGTACAAGGCCATTAATCAACAGGAAAACGCTCATCCAGATGCAGCGCTCCTAGTAGCAGGGGACTTTAATGCAGGGAAACTTAAATCCGTTCTACCTAATTTCTACCAGCATGTTAAATGTGCAACCAGAGGGGAAAAAACTCTAGACCACCTTTACTCCACACACAGAGACGCATACAAAGCTCTCCCTCGCCCTCCATTTGGCAAATCTGACCATAACTCTATCCTCCTGATTCCTGCTTATAAGCAAAAACTGAAGCAGGAAGCACCAGTGATTCGGCTAATAAAAAAGTGGTCAGATGACGCAGATGCTAAGCTACAGGACTGTTTTGCTAGCACAGACTGGTGGAACATGTTCCGGGATTCTTCAGACAGCATTGAGGAGTACACCACATCAGTCACTGGCTTCATCAATAAGTGCATCGATGATGTCGTCCCCACAGTGACCGTACGTACATACCCCAACCAGAAGCCATGGATTACAGGAAACATCCGCACTGAGCTAAAGGGTAGAGCTGCCGCTTTCAAGGAACGGGACTCTAACCCGGACGCTTATAAGAAATCCCGCTATGACCTCCGACGAACCATCAAACAGGCAAAGAGTCAATACAGGTCTAAGATTGAATCATACTACACTGGCTCTGACGCTCGCCGGATGTGGCAGGGCTTGAAAACTATTACAGACTACAAAGGGAAGCACAGCCGCGAGCTGCCCAGTGACACAAGCCTACCAGACGAGCTAAACCACTTCTATGCTCGCTTCGAGGCAAGCAACACTGAAGCATGCATGAGAGCACCAGCTGTTCCGGACGACTATGTGATCACGCTCTCCGTAGCCGATGTGAGGTGAGTAAGACTTTTAAGCAGGTCAACATTCACAAGGCCGCAGGGCCAGACGGATTACCAGGACGTGTACTCCGAGCATGTGCTGACCAACTGGCAAGTGTCTTCACTGACATTTTCAACATGTCCCTGACTGAGTCTGTAATACCAACATGTTTCAAGCAGACCACCATAGTCCCCGTGCCCAAGAACTCTAAGATAACCTGCCTAAATGACTACCGACCCGTGGCACTGACGTCTGTAGCCATGAAGTGCTTTGAAAGACTGGTCATGGCTCACATCAACAGCATAATCCCAGAAACCCTAGACCCACTCCAATTTGCATACCGCCCCAACAGATCCACAGATGATGCAATCTCTATCGCACTCCACACTGCCCTTTCCCACCTGGACAAGAGGAACACCTACGTGAGAATGCTATTCATTGACTACAGCTCAGCATTCAACACCATAGTGCCCTCAAAGCTCATCACTAAGCTAAGGATCCTGGGACTAAACACCTCACCTCCCTCTGCAACTGGATCCTGGACTTCCTGACGGGCCGCCCCCAGGTGGTAAGGGTAGGTAACAACACATCTGCCACACTGATCCTCAACACGGGGGCCCCTCAGGGGTGCGTGCTCAGTCCCCTCTTGTACTCTCTGTTCACCCATGACTGCATGGCCAGGCACGACTCCAACACCATCATTAAGTTTGCCGACGACACAACAGTGGTAGGCCTGATCACCGACAACGATGAGACAGCCTATAGGGAGGAGGTCAGAGATCTGGCCGTGTGGTGCCAGGACAACAACCTCTCCCTCAACGTGACCAAGACAAAGGAGATGATTGTGGACTACAGGAAAAAAAAGAGGACTGAGCACGCCCCCATTCTCATCGACGGGGCTGTAGTGGAACAGGTTGAGAGCTTCAAGTTCCTTGGTGTCCACATCACCAACGAACTATCATGGTCCAAACACACCAAGACAGTCGTGAAGAGGGCACGACAAAGCCTATTCCCTTCCCCCTCAGGAGACTAAAAAGATTTGGCATGGGTCCTCAGATCCTCAAAAAATTCTACAGCTGCACCATCGAGAGCATCCTGACTGGTTGCATCACCGCCTGGTATGGCAACTGCTTGGCCTCTGACCGCAAGGCACTACAGAGGGTAGTGCGTACGGCCCAGTACATCACAGGGGCAAAGCTCCCTGCCATCCAGGACCTCTATACCAGGCGGTGTCAGAGGAAGGCCCTCAAAATTGTCAAAGACTCCAGTCACCCTAGTCATAGACTGTTCTCTCTGCTACCGCACGGCAAGCGGTACCGGAGTGCCAAGTCTAGGTCCAAAAGACTTCTCAACAGCTTCTACCCCCAAGCCATAAGACTCCTGAACAGCTAATCATGGCTACCCGGACTATTTGCACTGCCCCCCCACCCCATACTTTTTACGCTGCTGCTACTCTGTTAAGTATTTATGCATAGTCACTTTAACTCTACCCACATGTACATATTACCTCAACTACCTCAACTAGCCGGTGCCCCCGCACATTGACTATGCAACGGTACCCCCCTGTATATATAGCCTCCCTACTGTCACTTTATTCTATTGTGTATATATAGCCTCCCTACTGTCACTTTATTTTTACTTCTGCTCTTTTTTTCTCAACACTTTTTTTGTTGTTGTTTTATTCTTACTTTTTTTGTTTAAAATAAATGCACTGTTGGTTAAGGGCTGTAAGTAAGCATTTCACTGTAATGTCTGCACCTGTTGTATTCGGCGCATGTGACCAATAAAATTAGATTTGATTTGATTTGATTTGATTTGGTGGAGTGCTGCAGAGATGGTTGTCCTTCTGGAAGGTTCTCCCATCTCCACAGAGGAACTCTGGAGTGACCATTGGATTCTTGGTCACCTCCCTGACCAAAGTCCTTCTCCCCCGATTGCTCAGTTTGGCCGTGCGGCCAGCTCTAGGAAGAGTCTTGGTGGTTCCAAACTTCTTCCATTTAAGAATGATGTGATGGAGCCACTGTGTTCTTGGGGACCTTCAATGCTGCAGAATTATTTTGGTTACCCTTCCCCAGATCTGTGCCTCGACACCATCCTGTCTCGGAGCTCTACGGAATAGGGTCTGAATATTTACACTTCCAATCAAAAGTTAGGCCACTCCTACTCATTCAAGGGTTCTTCTTAATTTTTACATTGTAGAATATTTACATTTACATCATTTAGCAGACGCTCTTATCCAGAGCGACTTACAAATTGGTGCATTCAACTTATGATAGCCATGATATTATTATTTTTATGGGGGGGGATGGGGGGGGGGGGGGGGGGGGGGTGGTAGAAGGATTACTTTATCCTATCCCAGGTATTCCTTAAAGAGGTGGGGTTTCAAGTGTCTCCGGAAGGTGGTCAGTGACTCCGCTGTCCTGGCATCGTGGGGAAGCTTGTTCCACCATTGGGGTGCCAAAGCAGCAAATAGCTTTGACTGGGCTGAGCGGGAACTGTGCTGTGCTTTCGTAGAGGAAGGGGAGCTAGCAGGCCAAAGGTCCTAAACGATATTATAACCGCGATTGATAATAGACAGTACTGTGCAGCCGTCTTCATCGACCTGGCCAAGGCTTTCGACTCTGTCAACCACCGCATTCTTATTGGCAGACTAAATAGCCTTGGTTTCTCAAATGACTGCCTCGCCTGGTTCACCAACTACTTCTCAGATAGAGTTCAGTGTGTCAAATCGGAGGGCCTGTTGTCTGGACCTATGGCAGTCTCTATGGGGGTGCCACAGGGTTCAATTCTTGGGCCGACACTTTTCTCCGTGTATATCAATGATGTCGCTCTTGCTGCTGGTGACTCTCAGATCCACCTCTACGCAGACGACACCATTTTGTATACATCTGGCCCTTCATTGGACACTGTGTTAACAAACCTCCAAACGAGCTTCAATGCCATACAACAATCCTTCAGTAGCCTCCAACTGCTCTTAAACACTAGTAAAACTAACTAAATGCATGCTTTTCAATCGAACGCTGCTGGCACCCGCCCACCCGACTAGAATCACCACTCTCGACGGGTCTGACCTAGAGTATGTGGACAACTACAAATACCTAGGTGTCTGGTTAGACTGTAAACTCAACTTCCAGACTCACATAAAGAATCTCCAATCCAAAGTTAAATCTAGAATCGGCTTCCTATTTCGCAATAAAGCCTCCTTCACTCATGCTGCCAAACATGCCCTCGTAAAACTGACTATCCTACCGATCCTTGACTTCGGCGATGTAATTTACAAAATAGCCTCCAACACTCTACTCAGCAAATTGGATGTAGTCTATCACAGTGCCATCCGTTTTGTCTCCAAAGCCCCATACACTACCCACCACTGTGACCTGTACGCTCTTGTTGGCTGGTCCTCACTACATGTTCGTCGTCAAACCCACTGGCTCCAGGCCATCTATAAATCACTGCTAGGCAAATCCCCGCCTTATCTTAGCTCATCTCATTGGTCACCATAGCAGCACCCACCCGTAGTCTGCGCTCCAGCAGGTATATCTCACTGGTCATTCCCAAAGCCAACACCTCCTTTGGCCGCCATTCCTTCCAGTTCTCTGCTGCCAATGACTGGAACGAATTGCAAAAATCTCTGAAGCTGGAGACTCTTATCTCCCTCAATAACTTTAAGCATCAGTTGTCAGAGCACCTTACCGATCACTGCACCTGTACACAGCCCATCCGAAATTAGCCCACCCAACTACCTCATCCCTATATTGTTATTTATTTTGCTCTTTTGCACCCCAGTATCTCTATTTGCACATAATCTCTTGCACATCTAGCATTCCAGTGTTAATACTATTGTAATTATTCTGCACTATAGCCTATTTATTGCCTTACCTCCATAACTTGCTACATTTGCACACACTGTATATATATTTTCTGTTGTATTTCTGACTTTTTTTTTTTTTTTTTACCCCATATGTAACTCTGTGTTGTTTTTATTGCACTACTTTGCTTTATCTTGGCCAGGTCGCAGTTGTAAATGAGAACCTGTTCTCAACTGGCTTACCTGGTTAAATAAAGGTGAAAAAAAAAAAAAAAAAAAAAAGGTGGATGAACGCAGTGCCCTCGTTTGGGTGTAGGGTCTGATTTACATTTTTTACATTTTAGTCATTTAGCAGACGCTCTTATCCAGAGCGACTTACAGTTAGTGAATACATATTTTTTTTATACTGGCCCCCTGTGGGAATCGAACCCACAACCCTGGCGTTGCAAACGCCATGCTCTATCAACTGAGCTACATCCCGGCCGGCCATTCCCTCCCCTACCCTGGACGACGCTGGGCCAATTGTGCGCCGCCCATGAGTCTCCCGGTCGCGGCCGGCTGCGACAGAGCCTGGATTCGAACCAGGATCTCTAGTGACACAGTTAGCACTGCGATGCAGTGCCTTAGACCACTGCGCCACTCAGGCGTACAAGGTAAGGAGGTGCCGTTCCCCTCACAGCTCCGTAGGCAAGCACCATGGTCTTGTAGTAGATGCGAGCCTCAACTGGAAGCCAGTGGAGTGTGCGGAGGAGCCGGGTGCATGAGAGAACTTGGGAAGGTTGAACACCAGACGGGCTGCAGCGTTCTGGATAAGTTGTAGGGGTTTAATGGCACAGGCAGGGAGCCCAGCCAACAGCGAGTTGCAGTAATCCAGACGATGACAAGTGCCTGGATTAGGACCTGTGCCGCTTTCTGTGTAAGGTAGGGTCGTACTCTGTGAATGTTGTTGAGTAATAGTGAAGATATCAAAGCATCAAAGCTATGACATAACACATATGGAATCATGTAGTAACCAAAAAAGTGTTAAACAAATCCAAATATATTTCATATTTGAGATTCTTCAAAGTAGCCACCCTTTGCCTTGATGACAGCTTTGCACACTCTTGGCATTCTCTCAACCAGCTTCATGAGGTAGTCACCTGTAATGCATTTCAATTTACAGGTGTGCCTTCCCTTCTTAAAAGTTAATTTGTGGAATTTCTTTCTTAATGCATTTGAGCCAATCAGTTGTGTTTTGACAAGGTAGGGGGGTATATTTTTTTTATATAAATTTCTCTCAGCTTATCATCAGACATTCAGACATGTAAGCGCTGTGCTTGTTTAATGTCCTTCCTTATAAGCGTGCTGAAAGTCTGTTGTCAATTTGTTTACTGTAAAATAGCATTGTATCTAGTCAAACCATTTTTTTCAAAGGTTTACTAAGGGTTGGTAACAGGCTGATTGGTCGGCTATTTGAGCCAGTAAAGGGGGCTTTATTATTCTTAGGTAGGGGAATGACTTTTGCTTCCCTCCAGGCCTGAGGGAACACACTTTCTAGTAGGCTTAAATTGAAGATATGGCAAATAAGAGTGGCAATATCGTCCGCTATTATCCTCAGTAATTTTCCATCCAAGTGGTCAGACCCCGGTGGCTTGTCATTGTTGATAGACAACAATCATTTTTTCTTTTCACCTCTTCCATGTTTCACCTTTTTCACAGAATTCAACATTACAATGCTTGTTTTCATAATTTGGTCATATATACAGTACCAGTCTAATGTTAGGACACACCTACTCATTCAAGGGTTTTTCTTTATTTTTACTATTTTCTACATTGTAGAATAATAGTGAAGACATCAAAACTATGAAATAACACATATGGAATCATGTAGTAACCAAAAAAGTGTTAAACAAAAAAATATATATTTGAGATTTTAGATACTTCAAAGTAGTCACCCAAACTGGCATGTCATGCCTAATCTTGCCAAAGAAAACGTAGCTGACAATATCAGTGGGTTTTGTGATGAATGAGCCATCTGATTCTACATTTAATTTAAGGTGCTCCAAAGCTTTTTACTATCATTCTTTAGATCATTTATCTTCAAATCAAATCAAACTATATTTGTCACATGCGCCGAATACAACAGGTGTAGACCTTACCGTGAAATGCTTACTTACAAGCCCTTAACCAACAATGCAGTTCAAAAAATAGAGTTAAGAAAATATTTACTAATGTAAATAGTCCGGGTGGCCATTTGATTAACCTTCGTTTCATAGTTATTCATTATTATTATTATTATTATAGTGTAGTTTCTTCTTTTTATTAAGTTTTGTCACATGATTTCTCAATTTGCAGTACGTTTGCCAATCGGTTGTGCTGCCAGATATGCCATACCATTTGCCTCATCCCCCTCAACCATTTAATTGTTCAATTACTCATCAATTCAAAGGGATTTACCCGTTTTTACAGTCACAACCATACAACCATACAACCACAGACCACACAACCACAGACCACACCAGGCCAGGACCTCCACATGCGTCTTCTTCCCCTGTGGGATCGTCTGAGACCGGCCACCCAGACAACCGATGAAACTGTGGGTTTGCACAACCCAAGAATTTCAGCAGTGTCAGAAACCGTCTCAGCGAAGCTCATTTTGCTCTTCATCCTCACCAGGGTCTTGACCTGACTGCAGTTCGGCGTCGTCGCCGACTTCAAGGGGCAAATTATCACCTTGATGGCCTCTGTCAATCAGGAGGTGTGCTCTTAACGGATGAATCCCGGTTTCAACTGTACCGGCAGATGGCAGACAGCGTGTATGGTGTCGTGTGGCCGAGCAGTTTGCTGATGTCAACGTTGTGAACAGAGTGCCCCATGGTGGCGGTGGGGTTATGGTATGGGCAGGCATAAGCTACAATGCATTTTATCGATGACAATTAGAATGCACAGACATAACGTGAAGAGATCCTGAGGCCCATTGTAGTGCCATTCATCCGCCGCCTTCGTGTTTCAGCATGATAATGCACAGCCCCATGTTGCGATGGATCTGTACACAATTACTGGAAGCTGAACATGTCCCAGTTCTTCCATGGCCTGCATACTCACCAGACATGTCACCCATTGAGCATGTTTGGGATGCTCTGGATCCTACGTGTATTGTATGACAGCTTGTTCTAGTTCCTGCCAATATCCAGCAACTTCACACAGCCATTGAAGAGGAGTGAGACAACATTCCACAGGCCACAATCAACAGCCTGATCAACTCTATGTGAAGGAGATGTGTCGCGCTGCATGAGGCAAATGGTGGTCACACCAGATACTGACTGGTTTCTGATCCACACCCCTACCCTTTAAAAAAAAAAAGGTATCTATGACCAACAGATTAATATCTGTATTCCCAGTCATGTGAAATCCATAGATTAGGGCCTAATGAATTTATTTCAATTGACTGATTACTTCATATGAACTGTAACTCAGTAAAATCTTAGAAATTGTTGCATATTGTGTTTATATTTTTGTTCAGTGTATTAAGTTAACTGCCTAAAGTGTGCTAAATTGTATTCCAGGGCGTGTTCTCAGAGCATGTGCAGAACAGCTGGCAGGTACAGTGGAGAGAACAAGTATTTGATACACTGCCGATTTTGCAGGTTTTCCTACTTACAAAGCATGTAGAGGTCTGTAATTTTTATCATAGGTACACTTCAACTGTGAGAGACAGAATCTAAAAATCCAGAAAATCACATTGTATAATTTGCATTTTATTGCATGACATAAGTATTTGATCACCTACCAACCATTAATACACACACTCACAGGGCCCTGCACACTGATACTCCAACACACATACAAACACTCACTCCATCATTTGCTCACACACACATAATGTGCACATACTTTAATACTGACTCTACACACACACACACACACACACAGACACACACAATCATCATATACACTGCTGCTACTCAGTTTATCATATATCCTGATGCCTAGTCACCTTACCACTACACACTATCAACAAGGCAGGTCCTTCAGGCCCTAGTTTTGTCGCACCTGGACTACTGTTCAGTCGTGTGGTCCTTAAATGTACATGGAGAGCTAACATTAATAATATGCATGTATATCTCTCCTGGCTCAAAGTGGAGGAGAGATTGACTTCATTGCTACTTGTTTTTGTAAGAAGTGTTGACATGCTGAGTGCACCGAGGTGTCTGTTTAAACTACTAGCACACAGCTCGGACACCCATGCATACCACACAAGACATGCCACCAGAGGTCTCTTCACAGTCCAGAACAGACTATGGGAGGTGCACAGTACTACATAGAGCCATGACTACATGGAACTCTATTCCACATCAAGTAACTGATGCCAGCAGTAAAAGTAGATTTAAAGAAAAACAGATAAAAATACACCTTATGGAACAGTGGGGACTGTGAAGAGACACACACAAGGGTATAGACACACATACACATAAGACACGCACTCTACACACATGTACACATGGCTTTTGTGTTGTAGAGTAGAGTGGTGGCCTGAGGGAACACACTTAATGTGTTGTGAAAAGTGTTATGAAATGTAATGTCATGTAATATTTTAAATTGTAAATAACTGCCTTAATGTTGCTGGACCCCAGGAAGAGTAGCTGCTGCCTTGGCAGGAACTAATGGGGATCCATAATAAACCCCAGGAAGAGTAGCTGCTGCCTTGGCAGGAACTAATGGGAATCCATAATAAACCCCAGGAAGAGTGTCTGCTGCCTTGGCAGGAACTAATGGGGATCCATAATAAATACAAATACCTCCATCACTCCAGTATCCCTGCACATTGTTAATATGGTATTGAACTGACCCTGTATATAGTCACCTTACCCCTATACATATCTACCATCATCATCATATCATCATATACCTCCATCACTCCAGTATCCCTGACCCTGACCCTGTATACAGTATTCTAACCCTAACCCCTGACCCCTGACCCTGTATACAGTATGCTAACCCTGACCCTAACCCCTGACCCTGTATACAGTATGCTAACCCTGACCCTAACCCCTGACCCTGTATACAGTATGCTAACCCTAACCCTAACCCCTGACCCTGTATACAGTATGCTAACCCTAACCTGACCCTGTATACAGTATGCTAACCCTGACCCTAACCCCTGACCCTGTATACAGTATGCTAACCCTAACCCCTGACCCTGTATACAGTATGCTAACCCTGACCCTAACCCCTGACCCTGTATACAGTATTCTAACCCTAACCCTGTATACAGTATGCTAACCCTAACCCCTGACCCTGTATACAGTATTCTAACCCTAACCCCTGACCCCTGACCCTGTATACAGTATGCTAACCCTGACCCTAACCCCTGACCCTGTATACAGTATGCTAACCCTGACCCTAACCCCTGACCCTGTATACAGTATTCTAACCCTAACCCTGTATACAGTATGCTAACCCTAACCCCTGACCCTGTATACAGTATGCTAACCCTGACCCTAACCCCTGACCCTGTATACAGTATGCTAACCCTGACCCTAACCCCTGACCCTGTATACAGTATGCTAACCCTGACCCTAACCCTGTATACAGTATTCTAACCCTAACCCCTGACCCTGCTGTATACAGTATTCTAACCCTAACCCCTGACCCTGTATACAGTATGCTAACCCTAACCCTAACCCCTGACCCTGTATACAGTATGCTAACCCTAACCCCTGACCCCTGACCCTGTATACAGTATGCTAACCCTGACCCTAACCCCTGACCCTGTATACAGTATGCTAACCCTAACCCCTGACCCTGTATACAGTATGCTAACCCTGACCCTAACCCCTGACCCTGTATACAGTATGCTAACCCTAACCCTAACCCCTGACCCTGTATACAGTATGCTAACCCTAACCCCTGACCCTGTATACAGTATGCTAACCCTGACCCTAACCCCTGACCCTGTATACAGTATGCTAACCCTAACCCCTGACCCTGTATACAGTATGCTAACCCTGACCCTAACCCCTGACCCTGTATACAGTATTCTAACCCTAACCCTGTATACAGTATGCTAACCCTAACCCCTGACCCTGTATACAGTATTCTAACCCTAACCCCTGACCCCCTGACCCTGTATACAGTATGCTAACCCTGACCCTAACCCCTGACCCTGTATACAGTATGCTAACCCTGACCCTAACCCCTGACCCTGTATACAGTATTCTAACCCTAACCCTGTATACAGTATGCTAACCCTAACCCCTGACCCTGTATACAGTATGCTAACCCTGACCCTAACCCCTGACCCTGTATACAGTATGCTAACCCTGACCCTAACCCCTGACCCTGTATACAGTATGCTAACCCTGACCCTAACCCTGTATACAGTATGCTAACCCTAACCCCTGACCCTGTATACAGTATTCTAACCCTAACCCCTGACCCTGTATACAGTATGCTAACCCTAACCCTAACCCCTGACCCTGTATACAGTATGCTAACCCTAACCCCCTGACCCTGTATACAGTATGCTAACCCTAACCCCTGACCCTGTATACAGTATGCTAACCCTGACCCTAACCCCTGACCCTAACCCCTGACCCTGTATACAGTATTCTAACCCTACCTAACCCCTGACCCTGTATACAGTATGCTAACCCTGACCCTAACCCCTGACCCTGTATACAGTATTCTAACCCTAACCCCTGACCCTGTATACAGTATGCTAACCCTAACCCTAACCCCTGACCCTGTATACAGTATGCTAACCCTAACCCCCTGACCCTGTATACAGTATGCTAACCCTAACCCCTGACCCTGTATACAGTATTCTAACCCTAACCCCTGACCCTGTATACAGTATGCTAACCCTGACCCTAACCCCTGACCCTAACCCCTGACCCTGTATACAGTATTCTAACCCTAACCCCTGACCCTGTATACAGTATTCTAACCCTAACCCCTGACCCTGTATACAGTATGCTAACCCTAACCCCCTGACCCTGTATACAGTATTCTAACCCTAACCCCTGACCCTGTATACAGTATGCTAACCCTGACCCCTGACCCTGTATACAGTATGCTAACCCTGACCCTAACCCCTGACCCTGTATACAGTATGCTAATAACCCTGACCCTAACCCCTGACCCTGTATACAGTATGCTAACCCTAACCCCTGACCCTGTATACAGTATGCTAACCCTAACCCCTGACCCTGTATACAGTATGCTAACCCTGACCCTAACCCCTGACCCTGTATACAGTATGCTAACCCTGACCCTAACCCCTGACCCTGTATACAGTATTCTAACCCTAACCCCTGACCCTGTATACAGTATTCTAACCCTGACCCTAACCCCTGACCCTGTATACAGTATGCTAACCCTGACCCTAACCCCTGACCCTGTATACAGTATGCTAACCCTGACCCTAACCCCTGACCCTGTATACAGTATGCTAACCCTAACCCCTGACCCTGTATACAGTATGCTAACCCTAACCCCTGACCCTGTATACAGTATGCTAACCCTGACCCTAACCCCTGACCCTGTATACAGTATGCTAACCCTAACCCTGTATACAGTATTCTAACCCTAACCCCTGACCCTGTATACAGTATGCTAAGCTAACCCTAACCCCTGACCCTGTATACAGTATGCTAACCCTAACCCCTGACCCTGTATACAGTATTCTAACCCTAACCCCTGACCCTGTATACAGTATGCTAACCCTAACCCCTGACCCTGTATACAGTATGCTAACCCTAACCCTAACCCCTGACCCTGTATACAGTATGCTAACCCTAACCCCCTGACCCTGTATACAGTATGCTAACCCTAACCCCTGACCCTGTATACAGTATGCTAACCCTGACCCTAACCCCTGACCCTAACCCCTGACCCTGTATACAGTATTCTAACCCTAACCCCTGACCCTGTATACAGTATGCTAACCCTGACCCTAACCCCTGACCCTGTATACAGTATTCTAACCCTAACCCCTGACCCTGTATACAGTATGCTAACCCTGACCCTAACCCCTGACCCTGTATACAGTATGCTAACCCTGACCCTAACCCCTGACCCTGTATACAGTATTCTAACCCTAACCCCTGACCCTGTATTGTATACAGTATTCTAACCCTGACCCTAACCACTGACCCTGTATACAGTATGCTAACCCTGACCCTAACCCCTGACCCTGTATACAGTATGCTAACCCTGACCCTAACCCTGTATACAGTATGCTAACCCTGACCCTGTATACAGTAAGCTAACCCTAACCCCTGACCCTGTATACAGTATGCTAACCCTAACCCCTGACCCTGTATACAGTATGCTAACCCTAACCCCTGACCCTGTATACAGTATGCTAACCCTGACCCTAACCCCTAACCCTGTATACAGTATGCTAACCCTGACCCTAACCCCTGACCCTGTATACAGTATGCTAACCCTAACCCCTGACCCTGTATACAGTATGCTAACCCTGACCCTAACCCCTGACCCTGTATACAGTATGCTAACCCTAACCCCTGACCCTGTATACAGTATTCTAACCCTAACCCCTGACCCTGTATACAGTATGCTAACCCTAACCCCTGACCCTGTATACAGTAATGCTAACCCTAACCCCTGACCCTGTATACAGTATTCTAACCCTAACCCCTGACCCTGTATACAGTATGCTAACCCTAACCCCTGACCCTGTATACAGTATGCTAACCCTAACCCTAACCCCTGACCCTGTATACAGTATGCTAACCCTAACCCTAACCCCTGACCCTGTATACAGTATAATAACCCTAACCCCTGACCCTGTATACAGTATGCTAACCCTGACCCTAACCCCTGACCCTGTATACAGTATTCTAACCCTAACCCCTGACCCTGTATACAGTATGCTAACCCTGACCCTAACCCCTGACCCTGTATACAGTATTCTAACCCTAACCCCTGACCCTGTATACAGTATGCTAACCCTGACCCTAACCCCTGACCCTGTATACAGTATGCTAACCCTGACCCTAACCCCTGACCCTGTATACAGTATTCTAACCCTAACCCCTGACCCTGTATACAGTATTCTAACCCTGACCCTAACCACTGACCCTGTATAATACAGTATGCTAACCCTGACCCTAACCCCTGACCCTGTATACAGTATGCTAACCCTGACCCTAACCCTGTATACAGTATGCTAACCCTGACCCCTGACCCTGTATACAGTATGCTAACCTTAACCACTGACCCTGTATACAGTATGCTAACCCTAACCCCTGACCCTGTATACAGTATGCTAACCCTAACCCCTGACCCTGTATACAGTATGCTAACCCTGACCCTAACCCCTGACCCTGTATACAGTATGCTAACCCTAACCCCTGACCCTGTATACAGTATGCTAACCCTAACCCCTGACCCTGTATACAGTATGCTAACCCTGACCCTAACCCCTGACCCTGTATACAGTATGCTAACCCTGACCCTAACCCCTGACCCTGTATACAGTATGCTAACCCTGACCCTAACCCCTGACCCTGTATACAGTATTCTAACCCTAACCCTGTATACAGTATGCTAACCCTAACCCCTGACCCTGTATACAGTATGCTAACCAACCCTGACCCTAACCCCTGACCCTGTATACAGTATGCTAACCCTGACCCTAACCCCTGACCCTGTATACAGTATGCTAACCCTGACCCTAACCCTGTATACAGTATGCTAACCCTAACCCTAACCCCTGACCCTGTATACAGTATGCTAACCCTAACCCTAAATACAGTATGCTAACCCTAACCCCTGACCCTGTATACAGTATGCTAACCCTAACCCCTAACCCCTGACCCTGTATACAGTATGCTAACCCTAACCCCTGACCCTGTATACAGTATGCTAACCCTGACCCTAACCCCTGACCCTGTATACAGTATGCTAACCCTAACCCCTGACCCTGTATACAGTATTCTAACCCTAACCCCTGACCCTGTATACAGTATGCTAACCCTAACCCCTGACCCTGTATACAGTATGCTAACCCTAACCCTAACCCCTGACCCTGTATACAGTATGCTAACCCTAACCCTAACCCCTGACCCTGTATACAGTATGCTAACCTAACCCTAACCCCTGACCCTGTATACAGTATTCTAACCCTGACCCTAACCCCTGATCCTGTATACAGTATGCTAACCCTAACCCCTGACCCTGTATACAGTATGCTAACCCTAACCCTAACCCCTGACCCTGTATACAGTATGCTAACCCTGACCCTAACCCCTGACCCTGTGTACAGTATGCTAACCCTGACCCTAACCCTGTATACAGTATGCTAACCCTGACCCTGTATACAGTATGCTAACCCTAACCCCTGACCCTGTATACAGTATGCTAACCCTAACCCCTGACCCTGTATACAGTATGCTAACCCTAACCCCTGACCCTGTATACAGTATGCTAACCCTGACCCTAACCCCTGACCCTGTATACAGTATGCTAACCCTGACCCTAACCCCTGACCCTGTATACAGTATGCTAACCCTAACCCCTGACCCTGTATACAGTATGCTAACCCTGACCCTAACCACTGACCCTGTATACAGTATGCTAACCCTGCCTGACCCTAACCCCTGACCCTGTATACAGTATGCTAACCCTGACCCTAACCCCTGACCCTGTATACAGTATTCTAACCCTAACCCTGTATACAGTATGCTAACCCTAACCCCTGACCCTGTATACAGTATTCTAACCCTGACCCTAACCCCTGACCCTGTATACAGTATGCTAACCCTGACCCTAACCCCTGACCCTGTATACAGTATGCTAACCCTGACCCTAACCCTGTATACAGTATGCTAACCCTAACACTAACCCCTGACCCTGTATACAGTATGCTAACCCTAACCCTAACCCCTGACCCTGTATACAGTATGCTAACCCTAACCCCTGACCCTGTATACAGTATGCTAACCCTAACCCCTAACCCCTGACCCTGTATACAGTATGCTAACCCTAACCCCTGACCCTGTATACAGTATGCTAACCCTGACCCTAACCCCTGACCCTGTATACAGTATGCTAACCCTAACCCCTGACCCTGTATACAGTATGCTAACCCTAACCCTAACCCCTGACCCTGTATACAGTATGCTAACCCTAACCCTAACCCCTGACCCTGTATACAGTATTCTAACCCTAACCCCTGACCCTGTATACAGTATGCTAACCCTAACCCTAACCCCTGACCCTGTATACAGTATGCTAACCCTAACCCTAACCCCTGACCCTGTATACAGTATTCTAACCCTAACCCCTGACCCTGTATACAGTATGCTAACCCTGACCCTAACCCCTGACCCTGTATACAGTATTCTAACCCTAACCCCTGACCCTGTATACAGTATGCTAACCCTGACCCTAACCCCTGACCCTGTATACAGTATGCTAACCCTGACCCTAACCCCTGACCCTGTATACAGTATTCTAACCCTAACCCCTGACCCTGTATACAGTATTCTAACCCTGACCCTAACCACTGACCCTGTATACAGTATGCTAACCCTGACCCTAACCCCTGACCCTGTATACAGTATGCTAACCCTGACCCTAACCCAACCCTGTATACAGTATGCTAACCCTGACCCCTGACCCTGTATACAGTATGCTAACCTTAACCCCTGACCCTGTATACAGTATGCTAACCCTAACCCCTGACCCTGTATACAGTATGCTAACCCTAACCCCTGACCCTGTATACAGTATGCTAACCCTGACCCTAACCCCTGACCCTGTATACAGTATGCTAACCCTGACCCTAACCCCTGACCCTGTATACAGTATGCTAACCCTAACCCCTGACCCTGTATACAGTATGCTAACCCTGACCCTAACCCCTGACCCTGTATACAGTATGCTAACCCTGACCCTAACCCCTGACCCTGTATACAGTATGCTAACCCTAACCCCTGACCCTGTATACAGTATGCTAACCCTGACCCTAACCCCTGACCCTGTATACAGTATGCTAACCCTGACCCTAACCCCTGACCCTGTATACAGTATTCTAACCCTAACCCTGTATACAGTATGCTAACCCTAACCCCTGACCGACCCTGTATACAGTATTCTAACCCTGACCCTAACCCCTGACCCTGTATACAGTATGCTAACCCTGACCCTAACCCCTGACCCTGTATACAGTATGCTAACCCTGACCCTAACCCTGTATACAGTATGCTAACCCTAACACTAACCCCTGACCCTGTATACAGTATGCTAACCCTAACCCTAACCCCTGACCCTGTATACAGTATGCTAACCCTAACCCCTGACCCTGTATACAGTATGCTAACCCTAACCCCTAACCCCTGACCCTGTATACAGTATGCTAACCCTAACCCTAACCCCTGACCCTGTATACAGTATGCTAACCCTGACCCTAACCCCTGACCCTGTATACAGTATGCTAACCCTAACCCCTGACCCTGTATACAGTATTCTAACCCTAACCCCTGACCCTGTATACAGTATGCTAACCCTAACCCCTGACCCTGTATACAGTATGCTAACCCTAACCCCTGACCCTGTATACAGTATTCTAACCCTAACCCTAACCCCTGACCCTGTATACAGTATGCTAACCCTAACCCCTGACCCTGTATACAGTATGCTAACCCTAACCCTAACCCCTGACCCTGTATACAGTATGCTAACCCTAACCCTAACCCCTGACCCTGTATACAGTATGCTAACCCTAACCCCTGACCCTGTATACAGTATGCTAACCCTGACCCTAACCCCTGACCCTGTATACAGTATTCTAACCCTAACCCCTGACCCTGTATACAGTATGCTAACCCTGACCCTAACCCCTGACCCTGTATACAGTATTCTAACCCTAACCCCTGACCCTGTATACAGTATGCTAACCCTGACCCTAACCCCTGACCCTGTATACAGTATGCTAACCCTGACCCTAACCCCTGACCCTGTATACAGTATTCTAACCCTAACCCCTGACCCTGTATACAGTATTCTAACCCTGACCCTAACCACTGACCCTGTATACAGTATGCTAACCCTGACCCTAACCCCTGACCCTGTATAGTATACAGTATGCTAACCCTGACCCTAACCCTGTATACAGTATGCTAACCCTGACCCCTGACCCTGTATACAGTATGCTAACCTTAACCACTGACCCTGTATACAGTATGCTAACCCTAACCCCTGACCCTGTATACAGTATGCTAACCCTAACCCCTGACCCTGTATACAGTATGCTAACCCTGACCCTAACCCCTGACCCTGTATACAGTATGCTAACCCTAACCCCTGACCCTGTATACAGTATGCTAACCCTAACCCCTGACCCTGTATACAGTATGCTAACCCTGACCCTAACCCCTGACCCTGTATACAGTATGCTAACCCTGACCCTAACCCCTGACCCTGTATACAGTATGCTAACCCTGACCCTAACCCCTGACCCTGTATACAGTATGCTAACCCTGACCCTAACCCCTGACCCTGTATACAGTATTCTAACCCTAACCCTGTATACAGTATGCTAACCCTAACCCCTGACCCTGTATACAGTATTTCTAACCCTGACCCTAACCCCTGACCCTGTATACAGTATGCTAACCCTGACCCTAACCCCTGACCCTGTATACAGTATGCTAACCCTGACCCTAACCCTGTATACAGTATGCTAACCCTAACCCTAACCCCTGACCCTGTATACAGTATGCTAACCCTAACCCTAACCCTGTATACAGTATGCTAACCCTAACCCCTGACCCTGTATACAGTATGCTAACCCTAACCCCTAACCCCTGACCCTGTATACAGTATGCTAACCCTAACCCCTGACCCTGTATACAGTATGCTAACCCTGACCCTAACCCCTGACCCTGTATACAGTATGCTAACCCTAACCCCTGACCCTGTATACAGTATTCTAACCCTAACCCCTGACCCTGTATACAGTATGCTAACCCTAACCCCTGACCCTGTATACAGTATGCTAACCCTAACCCTAACCCCTGACCCTGTATACAGTATGCTAACCCTAACCCTAACCCCTGACCCTGTATACAGTACAGTATGCTAACCCTAACCCCTGACCCTGTATACAGTATTCTAACCCTGACCCTAACCCCTGATCCTGTATACAGTATGCTAACCCTAACCCCTGACCCTGTATACAGTATGCTAACCCTAACCCTAACCCCTGACCCTGTATACAGTATGCTAACCCTGACCCTAACCCCTGACCCTGTGTACAGTATGCTAACCCTGACCCTACCCCTGTATACAGTATGCTAACCCTGACCCTGTATACAGTATGCTAACCCTAACCCCTGACCCTGTATACAGTATGCTAACCCTAACCCCTGACCCTGTATTCAGTATGCTAACCCTAACCCCTGACCCTGTATACAGTATGCTAACCCTGACCCTAACCCCTGACCCTGTATACAGTATGCTAACCCTGACCCTAACCCCTGACCCTGTATACAGTATGCTAACCCTAACCCCTGACCCTGTATACAGTATGCTAACCCTGACCCTAACCCCTGACCCTGTATACAGTATGATGCTAACCCTGACCCTAACCCCTGACCCTGTATACAGTATGCTAACCCTGACCCTAACCCCTGACCCTGTATACAGTATTCTAACCCTAACCCTGTATACAGTATGCTAACCCTAACCCCTGACCCTGTATACAGTATTCTAACCCTGACCCTAACCCCTGACCCTGTATACAGTATGCTAACCCTGACCCTAACCCCTGACCCTGTATACAGTATGCTAACCCTGACCCTAACCCCTGACCCTGTATACAGTATTCTAACCCTAACCCCTGACCCTGTATTCCGTATGCTAACCCTGACCCTAACCCCTGACCCTGTATACAGTATTCTAACCCTAACCCCTGACCCTGTATACAGTATGCTAACCCTGACCCTAACCCCTGACCCTGTATACAGTATGCTAACCCTGACCCTAACCCCTGACCCTGTATACAGTATTCTAACCCTAACCCCTGACCCTGTATACAGTATTCTAACCCTGACCCTAACCACTGACCCTCCCTGTATACAGTATGCTAACCCTGACCCTAACCCCTGACCCTGTATACAGTATGCTAACCCTGACCCTAACCCTGTATACAGTATGCTAACCCTGACCCCTGACCCTGTATACAGTATGCTAACCTTAACCACTGACCCTGTATACAGTATGCTAACCCTAACCCCTGACCCTGTATACAGTATGCTAACCCTAACCCCTGACCCTGTATACAGTATGCTAACCCTGACCCTAACCCCTGACCCTGTATACAGTATGCTAACCCTAACCCCTGACCCTGTATACAGTATGCTAACCCTAACCCCTGACCCTGTATACAGTATGCTAACCCTGACCCTAACCCCTGACCCTGTATACAGTATGCTAACCCTGACCCTAACCCCTGACCCTGTATACAGTATGCTAACCCTGACCCTAACCCCTGACCCTGTATACAGTATTCTAACCCTAACCCTGTATACAGTATGCTAACCCTAACCCCTGACCCTGTATACAGTATTATTCTAACCCTGACCCTAACCCCTGACCCTGTATACAGTATGCTAACCCTGACCCTAACCCCTGACCCTGTATACAGTATGCTAACCCTGACCCTAACCCTGTATACAGTATGCTAACCCTAACCCTAACCCCTGACCCTGTATACAGTATGCTAACCCTAACCCTAACCCTGTATACAGTATGCTAACCCTAACCCCTGACCCTGTATACAGTATGCTAACCCTAACCCCTAACCCCTGACCCTGTATACAGTATGCTAACCCTAACCCCTGACCCTGTATACAGTATGCTAACCCTGACCCTAACCCCTGACCCTGTATACAGTATGCTAACCCTAACCCCTGACCCTGTATACAGTATTCTAACCCTAACCCCTGACCCTGTATACAGTATGCTAACCCTAACCCCTGACCCTGTATACAGTATGCTAACCCTAACCCTAACCCCTGACCCTGTATACAGTATGCTAACCCTAACCCTAACCCCTGACCCTGTATACATACAGTATGCTAACCCTAACCCCTGACCCTGTATACAGTATTCTAACCCTGACCCTAACCCCTGATCCTGTATACAGTATGCTAACCCTAACCCCTGACCCTGTATACAGTATGCTAACCCTAACCCTAACCCCTGACCCTGTATACAGTATGCTAACCCTGACCCTAACCCCTGACCCTGTGTACAGTATGCTAACCCTGACCCTAACCCTGTATACAGTATGCTAACCCTAACCCCTGACCCTGTATACAGTATGCTAACCCTGACCCTAACCCCTGACCCTGTATACAGTATGCTAACCCTGACCCTAACCCCTGACCCTGTATACAGTATGCTAACCCTGACCCTAACCCCTGACCCTGTATACAGTATTCTAACCCTAACCCTGTATACAGTATGCTAACCCTAACCCCTGACCCTGTATACAGTATTCTAACCCTGACCCTAACCCCTGACCCTGTATACAGTATGCTAACCCTGACCCTAACCCCTGACCCTACCCTGTATACAGTATGCTAACCCTGACCCTAACCCTGTATACAGTATGCTAACCCTAACACTAACCCCTGACCCTGTATACAGTATGCTAACCCTAACCCTAACCCCTGACCCTGTATACAGTATGCTAACCCTAACCCCTGACCCTGTATACAGTATGCTAACCCTAACCCCTAACCCCTGACCCTGTATACAGTATGCTAACCCTAACCCTAACCCCTGACCCTGTATACAGTATGCTAACCCTGACCCTAACCCCTGACCCTGTATACAGTATGCTAACCCTAACCCCTGACCCTGTATACAGTATTCTAACCCTAACCCCTGACCCTGCATACAGTATGCTAACCCTAACCCCTGACCCTGTATACAGTATGCTAACCCTAACCCCTGACCCTGTATACAGTATTCTAACCCTAACCCCTGACCCTGTATACAGTATGCTAACCCTAACCCCTGACCCTGTATACAGTATGCTAACCCTAACCCTAACCCCTGATGACCCTGTATACAGTATGCTAACCCTAACCCTAACCCCTGACCCTGTATACAGTATTCTAACCCTAACCCCTGACCCTGTATACAGTATGCTAACCCTAACCCTAACCCCTGACCCTGTATACAGTATGCTAACCCTAACCCTAACCCCTGACCCTGTATACAGTATTCTAACCCTAACCCCTGACCCTGTATACAGTATGCTAACCCTGACCCTAACCCCTGACCCTGTATACAGTATTCTAACCCTAACCCCTGACCCTGTATACAGTATGCTAACCCTGACCCTAACCCCTGACCCTGTATACAGTATGCTAACCCTGACCCTAACCCCTGACCCTGTATACAGTATTCTAACCCTAACCCCTGACCCTGTATACAGTATTCTAACCCTGACCCTAACCACTGACCCTGTATACAGTATGCTAACCCTGACCCTAACCCCTGACCCTGTATACAGTATGCTAACCCTGACCCTAACCCTGTATACAGTATGCTAACCTAACCCTGACCCCTGACCCTGTATACAGTATGCTAACCTTAACCCCTGACCCTGTATACAGTATGCTAACCCTAACCCCTGACCCTGTATACAGTATGCTAACCCTAACCCCTGACCCTGTATACAGTATGCTCACCCTGACCCTAACCCCTGACCCTGTATACAGTATGCTAACCCTAACCCCTGACCCTGTATACAGTATGCTAACCCTGACCCTAACCCCTGACCCTGTATACAGTATGCTAACCCTGACCCTAACCCCTGACCCTGTATACAGTATGCTAACCCTGACCCTAACCCCTGACCCTGTATACAGTATTCTAACCCTAACCCTGTATACAGTATGCTAACCCTAACCCCTGACCCTGTATACAGTATTCTAACCCTGACCCTAACCCCTGACCCTGTATACAGTATGCTAACCCTGACCCTAACCCCTGACCCTGTATACAGTATGCTAACCCTGACCCTAACCCTGTATACAGTATGCTAACCCTAAACCCCTGACCCTGTATACAGTATGCTAACCCTAACCCCTGACCCTGTATACAGTATGCTAACCCTAACCCCTAACCCCTGACCCTGTATACAGTATGCTAACCCTAACCCCTGACCCTGTATACAGTATGCTAACCCTGACCCTAACCCCTGACCCTGTATACAGTATGCTAACCCTAACCCCTGACCCTGTATACAGTATTCTAACCCTAACCCCTGACCCTGTATACAGTATGCTAACCCTAACCCCTGACCCCTGACCCTGTATACAGTATGCTAACCCTAACCCTAACCCCTGACCCTGTATACAGTATGCTAACCCTAACCCCTGACCCTGTATACAGTATTCTAACCCTGACCCTAACCCCTGATCCTGTATACAGTATGCTAACCCTAACCCCTGACCCTGTATACAGTATGCTAACCCTAACCCTAACCCCTGACCCTGTATACAGTATGCTAACCCTAACCCCTGACCCTGTATACAGTATGCTAACCCTACCCTAACCCCTGACCCTGTATACAGTATGCTAACCCTAACCCTAACCCCTGACCCTGTATACAGTATGCTAACCCTAACCCTAACCCCTGACCCTGTATACAGTATGCTAACCCTAACCCTAACCCCTGACCCTGTATACAGTATTCTAACCCTGACCCTAACCCCTGATCCTGTATACAGTATGCTAACCCTGACCCTAACCCCTGACCCTGTATACAGTATGCTAACCCTAACCCCTGACCCTGTATACAGTATGCTAACCCTAACCCCTGACCCTGTATACAGTATGCTAACCCTGACCCTAACCCCTGACCCTGTATACAGTATGCTAACCCTAACCCCTGACCCTGTATACAGTATGCTAACCCTAACCCCTGACCCTGTATACAGTATGCTAACCCTGACCCTAACCCCTGACCCTGTATTCAGTATGCTAACCCTAACCCCTGACCCTGTATACAGTATGCTAACCCTGACCCTAACCCCTGACCCTGTATACAGTATGCTAACCCTGACCCTAACCCCTGACCCTGTATACAGTATGCTAACCCTGACCCTAACCTCTGACCCTGTATACAGTATGCTTACTTACTTTACCATGTTCTTCTTATATCTTTTGTTCTACCCTGTTATTTTTGGTGTTACATTGTTAGATGACTACTGCATTGTTGGGGTTAGAGCTTGCAAGAAAGGCATTTCATTGTACATGTGCATGTGACATAAAACATTTCATACTTGAAACTTAAAATCCTCTGCAGTTGTGCATTTGGTTTGCTAATTTAGTAGCTATATGGCTATGTGATTAGCTTCTTCCAAAAATCAAGCATTTATTTACTTATTAAAAATATCAAATCAAACTTTATTTGTCACATGTGCAGAGTAAACCTTACCATGAAATGCTGATTTATAAGCCCTTAACCAACAATGCAGTTCAAGAAAGAGTTAAGAAAATATGCAAATAGTCCGGGTGGCCATTTGATTAATAGTTCAGCAGTCTTTATGGCTTGGGGGTAGAAGCTGTTAAGGCAGTGCTTCTCAATTATTTTCTGTTACGCCCCCCCCCTAGGAAGAAGTAAACATTTCGCGCCCCCCAACTTTCCGCCGTGACTGTAAATAGTATAATTTGTCTATAAAATTGTTATAAGTACACCTCTGCATAACATTGTATCCTTATTAACATTAAAGAAAACAAAACAAAAATAAAGAAAGAAATATAGATCAACTTACAACAAAGAATAACTTTATTAACATTGTTTTTTAGTCTGTAACAGAAAATACTTAATGAGGAAGTCAGGATTAATGGCTACAATGAGCACGTTTTGCAGTGCAAAGCTTTTCGAAATGGGGTTTGAAGCATGATACTGCAACTCTCAGCTCCTGCTCAATGTTTAGCTGGGACCTGTACTTGGTCTTCAGTGCAGCAACAGCAGAGAAGCCAGTCTCACAAAGATAAGATGTTTCAAAAGGAAGAAGAATGCCCATGGCCCTCTGCCCTAAGAGAGTGGATACTGCCTCTCTACACTCAGCCAGAATTCACTCGGTCTGTGATGTGAACCTCAGTCTCAATGTGGAGTCAGACGTCATATCAATAAACTGGTCCTCCTCTGCAGAGCTGAAACCAGTTGGAGCTGGTGCATTGAAAGGATCTCTCACCCAGTCATATTGGGAACTGTTTTCAGGGAAGTACTTTTTAAAGAATCCCATCAGTGATGAAATATGCTCTTTAATATATGGAATCACTGAGGTAGCATCATAGTCAGTAGTGTCAACAAATTCATGCAGGTTCTCGAATCAATCAGTATTTCCTTCATCAAGTCGCCTGCCCCACATTGCAAGCTTTCGAGTGAAAGAGCTGATCTTGTCTGTGACCTGAGGGAGGTGTTTATCTTTCCCTTGAAGCTGTAGATTTAGTTCATTTAGCTTTCCAAATATGTCACTCAGGTAGGCCAGTTTTGCCAGGATGTTCTCATCACTAAATTTTTCTGCGAGGTCATACTTTACTTGTGCTCCTGCTCCGAAAACATTCTTATCTGCTCTTTGAGCTCAAAAACTTGGGACAAGACTTTTCCTCGTGACAGCCACCTTGCTTCACTGTGAAACAGCACAGCTTGATGTTCAGCTCCCATCTCCTCACAGATAGCAGAGAATACTCTTGTTTTTAGTGGTCTGGTCTTTATAAAATTGACTACACCTACAATGTCAGTCATAACCTCACTTAATTCAGAGGAAAGGTGCCTTGATGCCAGTGCTTCTCTGTGTATAACACAGTGTGTCCACTCAGCATTAGGTGAGGCCTTCTTGATGAGTGCCCAAAGTCCTTTTCTCATCCCTGCCATGGTCTGTGCACCATCACTGCAAACACCAATGCAGTTCTCCCACTTTAGCCCATTCTCAGTCAGGAAGCAGTCCAGCATTTTGAATAGCTCTTCAGCTGTGGCTCTGTCTGAGACATATTTACAAAAAAGTAGATCCTCACACGGGGAGTTTGTCATGTCAAAACGTACATAAGCGATAAACAAACAGTCTGTTGTTGTCAGTTGCTTCATCGAACTGTACGGCAAAACGTTTGTCTTTGAGTTTATCTACCAGCTGTTCTTTAAGATCGTTAGCAATGTCATTTATACACGTCTGGCGACAGTGTCATTGGACAGAGGGATAGTTTTTTTTGTTGCACTGAGCAATTTGGTACGCTACCTTATATGATGCTAACAGTGCTCGCTGGTTTACTGAAGTAGCATTCACAAAGCGGGACGATTGTTGGCCATATTCGGCACGTTTTCGCTGAAAAAACTCAAGTGGCTTATCAGCGTGATTGGGGTGTAATGTCTTTAAGTGACGCCTTAATTTATTTGGCTTCATGCTGTCCGCTGCCAACATTTTTAGACACAGTAAACATACCAGTCTTTCCTCTTCTCCCACCGTAGTCACAGTGAAGCCAAGCGCTACATACGCTTCGTCATATTTCCTCGTCTTAGCTTTCGGGAGACTTACGTTTTGTCTCATTATCTCCGTCTCTCTCCACCTTTCTTTTAATCCCTGTTAAATATGTTTCCATGGTGTCTCTTAAGGGTTTGTTATCTGCACTTCATATGTCCTGCTCTGTGCTCTTGTTCGGTGCAAAGAAAAACCTACTCCCTGCGGCAAAAAAAAGCATGTTTCCCGGGGTCACACGCGCCCCCCCTGGCATCGCTTCGAGCCCCCCCAGGGGGGAGCGCCCCACTATTTGAGAAGGACTGTGTTAAGGAGACTTTTGGTCCTAGACTTGGCGTAACAGGACAAATATAAGCACCCCCAAAAATATTATTATTGTATTACTCACCGGCTCCCAGTAGTTGTAGGTCTCGTCACAGTCGGAGATGTTGCTAAGCAACGCAGCACAGAACCGGGCTGACAGGAGACATTTAAATGCCGTGGAACCTTCCGGAGCCCACACCTGGCCTCCTCTGCTGACACAACTACACACACACACACACACACACACACCGAGAGAGTGATGAGTCTACAGCTACCCTCCACCAGACCCACAGAGCAGCTACCCTCCACCAGACCCACAGAGCAGCTACCCTCCACCAGACCCACAGAGCAGCTACCCTCCACCAGACCCACAGAGCAGCTACTGTCGTAGTAAATATATTTGTTATAGTCAATATGGAATATGATATGTTGAGTAAAATGTTGTGCTAAGATCTATTTAGGTCAGGAGCTGGTTATAAGTTCTGTTCCTATCCAATAACAATGGACAAAAGGGTCCTATCTTGTCAGCCTTGTAAGCAGGTGGCCAAGGACAACACCCACGCCATAGGCCTCTCAGTTCTTCCAACTCACGAGTTCTTGCTCTGAGGACACACACACACACACATCATCACTGATAACACACACACACACACATCATCACTGTTAAACACACACACACACACACACATCATCACTGATAACACACACACACACACACACACATCATCACTGTTAAACACACACACACACACACACAAAATCCCCTCCTTTAGGCTGAACATTTGAAGACAGAGAACCCGACTCAGAGCCAAATGCAACAGTGACACTAGCCTGAAGGGGACCTCGCCCAACTCATCAGGACCAATCAGAAGATCAGAACTACTAGATTCAACCTACTTCATTTATTGCATAAAATGTCTGCACACAATGTTTCGGGGCTCTCTTCAGATAGCTCCCTACGAGTTTGACGAACGAGTCCGTGCACGCGATTCCAGATATCTTTACCTCTGAATAAACTGCCTTTATTATACCATATCCACCCTGTCCAAAGTCTCTACTTGGTCTCAGTTCTCCAGTAAACTTGTGATTATCAACACTACCCTCCACCAGACCCACAGAGCAGCTACCCTCCACCAGACCCACAGAGCAGCTCCACATCACCAGACCCACAGAGCAGCTACCCTCCACCAGACCCACAGAGCAGCTCCACATCACCAGACCCACAGAGCAGCTACCCTCCACCAGACCCACAGCACAGAGCAGCTACCCTCCACCAGACCCACAGAGCAGCTACCTTCCACCAGACCCACAGAGCAGCTACCCTCCACCAGACCCACAGAGCAGCTACCCTCAACCAGACCCACAGAGCAGCTACACATCACCAGACCCACAGAGCAGCAACACATCAAAGGTATTCAACACACACAATATTATCTCTATGGAGGCTCCAGCTACTATGGATGAGAGGGGCTCATCACACGTGTCGTTATTATTGCAGGTGTGGAGAGTCACTTGGAACACGTCATCCTAAACATGCACTATACTAGTGTCTTTGACTAGACTAGCTGTAAAACTGGAGGTAAAAATAAATACACACACTGACCTCAGAGTTACAAGATCAACTGTAGAAGCTGGCTGTGTCTGTCTGTCAGAGGAATCGGCTAGCTATAGCTAAACTCAGTGTAGACGGAAGCAGCGACAGACAGAATAACTGAACTGAAGACGAGTGACAAAGAGAAAGATAGCTAACTACTGACTGTGGCTAACTAGCTCCGAGACTGACTGATAAACTACAGTTCACACGTCCTGTCACGCTCAGTGTTTCACAAGGAGTACTGTCACTTTTAGCAACAGATGGGTTGGTTGTCAGTGCAGTGCAGTGAGCCAACGTTAGCTAGCTAAGTTAGCATTGACCCGGTAGTATCCCCTGTAACTGTAGCTCCCGGTAACAGGTACTGTACTCACTCAGTCCGTGTGTCGGAGGTTTTGGTCTCCTCGCCGGCCTTCTCCTCTCTCTGCGCCCGGGTGTCGCTCAGCAGATTCAGGCTGTTATTAGCATCTTGTCTGCTGCCTCGCCGCGGTCTCTGCTTACCTCCCTTAGCCGCCATGTCTACTACTGGCGCTGCTGAGCCTCGCCTCGCCCTCACTATGGTGTTTTGTGTTGAAAGCGCTGAGATAGGGCAAAAGGCTCCGCCATGTTTAGTGATGGCAAGTTGACACGTGTGCGCTGTGCTTGACATCCCTGAGAGCTATAATGAAGCAAGAAGCCAGGAGAAGGTGTGTATATGATGGTGTCATTTCTGTCTCATCATTAAAAAAAAAAAGTAGGGAGTAATGTTGAGTACGGGTGGAGAGAGTTGAGTTTCCATAAAACATTTATAGGAGATGATCATGTTGAGGAGCTGAGACACAGAGAAAAATGTTGAGTGGAAATGAGAACAAGACATTAAGTGTCCCTGCTCATGGTATACTTGCTTGCACTCTTTCGAAATTCACCTGCGCTTGCACAGGTTGCAACCCAGTCCCTCATTAATTAAGTACAAATAAGTACAATGTTTTTATGTACTAATTGCACAAACTCATGGCACATCGAACGCCATCAATGCCACGCCCCTTCTGAAACCTTTAACTTGATGTTCTCAGAGTTTGTGCAATTAGTACAAATTAACATAACTGCTTATTTGGACGTAGCTTGCTATTTTACAGTGAAAGCGAGGTAAGTTATCAGATAAGAAATGACCAATACAATAATCTAGTATTTTCTGTATTTCGGCCCGCATAATTCTAGACTATTATTTTATGTTAATCAGTTATGTGTATTGCTTTATTATCTTGTAGATAGGAAGTTATCTTTATTCGCCCTGGCCAACATTGTTGTTGTATGCTAACGTTAGAGTGTTGGTTCCTGGAAGCCTGCAGGCCTTTTATTTCTTTTATTTTTATCTATTTCCCCTTTATTTAACCAGGTAAGAAGCCAGTTGAGAATAAGTTCTCATTTACAACTGCGACCTGGCCAAGATAAAGCAAAGCAGTGCGATAAAAACAACAACAACACAGAGTTACATATGGAATAAACAAAACATACAGTCAATAACACAATAGAAAATCTATATACAGTGTGTGCAAATGTAGTAAGTTATGGAGGTAAGGCAATAAATAGGCCATAGTGCAAAATATTTACAATTTAGTATTAACACTGGAGTGATAGATGTGCAGAAGATGATGTGCAAATAGAGATACTGGGGTGCAAATGAGCAAAATAAATAACAATGTAAATAACAATATGGGGATGAGGTAGTTGGGTGGGCTAATTTCAGATGGGCTGTGTACAGGTGCAGTGATCAGTAAGGTGCTCTGACAACTGATGCTTAACGTTAGTGAGGGAGATAAGAGTCTCCAGCTTCAGAGATATTTGCAATTCGTTCCAGTCATTGGCAGCAGAGAACTGGAAGGAATGGCGGCCAAAGGAGGTGTTGGCTTTGGGGATGACCAGTGAGATATACCTGCTGGAGCGCATACTACGGGTGGGTGTTGCTATGGTGACCAATGATCTAAGATAAGGCTGGGATTTGCCTAGAAGTGATTTATAGATGGCCTGGAGCCAGTGGGTTTGGTGACGAATATGTAGTGAGGGCCAGCCAACGAGAGCGTACAGGTCACAATGGTGGATAGTATATGGGGCTTTGGTGACAAAACGGAGGGCACTGTGATAGACTACATCCAATTTGCTGAGTAGAGTGTAGTGTTGGAGGCTATTTTGTAAATGACATCGCCAAAGTCAAGGATCGGTAGGATAGTCAGTTTTACGAGGGCATGTTTAACAGCATGAGTGAAGGAGGCTTTGTTTGCGAAATAGGAAGCCGATTCTAGATTTAACTTTGGATTGGAGATGCTTAATGTGTGACTGGAAGTAGAGTTTAACCCTGTGGCACCCCCAGACAACAGGCCCTCCGATTTGACACATTGAACTCTATCTGAGAAGTAGTTGGTAAATAAACTTCAGTTAGTGCTAAATACGGCTGCTAGAATCCTGACTAGAACCAAGAAATTTGATCATATTACTCCAGTGCTAGCTTCCCTACACTGGCTTCCTGTTAAGGCAAGGGCTGATTTCAAGGTTTTACTGTTAACCTATAAAGCGTTACATGGGCTTGCTCCTACCTATCTTTCCGAGTTGGTCCTGCCGTACATACCAATACGTACGCTACGGTCACAAGACGCAGGCCTCCTAATTGTCCCTACCCTAGAATTTCTAAGCAAACAGCGGGAGGCAGGGCTTTCTCCTATAGATCTCCATTTTTATGGAACAGTCTGCCTACCCATGTGAGAGACGCAGACTCGGTCTCAACCTTTAAGTCTTTACTGAAGACTTATCTCTTCAGTAGGTCATATGATTGAGTGTAGTCTGGCCCAGGAGTGTGAAGGTGAACGGAAAGGCTGGAGCAACGAACAGCCCTTGCTGTCTCTGCCGGGCCGGTTCCCCTCTCCACTGGGGTTCTCTGCCTCTAACCCTGTTGCAGGGGCTGAGTCACTGGCTTGCTGGTGCTCTTTCATGCCGTCCCTGGGAGGGGTGCGTCACTTGAGTGGGTTGAGTTACTGACGTGATCTTCCTGTCTGGGTTGGCGCCCCCCCCTTGGTTTGTGCTGTGGTGGAGACCTCTGTGGGCTATACTCGGCCTTGTCTCAGGATTGTAAGTTGGTGGTTGGGGATATCCCTCTAGTGGTGTGGGGGCTGTGCTGTGCTTTGGCGGAGTGGGTGGGGTTATATCCTTCCTGTTTGGCCCTGTCCGGGGGTTTCTTCGGATGGGGCCACAGTGTCTCCGGACCGCTCCTGTCTCAGCCTCCAGTATTTATGCTGCAGTAGTTTATGTGTCGGGGGGCTGGGGTTAGTTGGTTATACCTGGAGTACTTCTCCTGTCTTATCCAGTGTCCTGTGTGAATTTAAGTATGCTCTCTCTAATTCTCTCGTTCTCTCTTTCTCTCTGAGAACCTGAGCCCTAGGACCATACGTCAGGACTACCGGGCATGATGACACCTTGCTGTCCCCAGTCCGCCTGGCCTTGCTGCTATTCCAGTTTCAACTGTTCTGCCTGCGGCTACGAAACCCCTACCTGTCCCAGACCTGCTGTTTTCAACTCTTTAATGATCGGCTATGAAAAGCCAACTGAGAGACCTGAGCCCTAGGACCATACGTCGGGACTACCGGCCGTGGTGACTCCTTGCTGTCCCCAGTCCGCTCCGCCTGGCCTTGCTGCTATTCCAGTTTCAACTGTTCTGCCTGCGGTTATGGAACCCCTACCTGTCCCAGACCTGCTGTTTTCAACTCTTAATGATCGGCTATGAAAAGCCAACTGAGATTTATTCCTGATTATTATTTGACCATGCTTGTCACTTATGAACATTTTTGAACATCTTGGCATGGTTCTGTTATAATCTCCACCCGGCACAGCCAGAAGAGGACTGGCCACCCCTCATAGCCTGGTTCCTCTCTAGGTTTCTTCCTAGGTTTTCGCCTTTCTAGGGAGTTTTTCCTAGCCACCGTGCTTCTACACCTGCATTACTAGCTGTTTGGGGTTTTAGGCTGGGTTTCTGTACAGCACTTCGAGATATTAGCTGATGTAAGAAGGGCTATATAAAATAAAATTGATTGATTGAAATTGATTGGTGAACCAGGCGAGGCAGTCATTTGAGAAACCAATGCTAATTACTCTGCCAATAAGAATGCGGTGATTGACAGAGTCGAAAGCCTTGGCCAGGTCGATGAAGACCGCTGCACAGTACTGTCTATTATCGATCGCGGTTATTATATCGTTTAGCTAGCTGTTTAAACATCTACTCGCTGTTGTTATCATTTATGTAAAAAGACAATCAATAATATCAATTGTGTAAGCACATGGAAATACTTTTTAGCAAATTATTTATTTATTACTCTGTATCTATTACTCTGCATCTATTACCCTGTATCTATTTCTCTGTATCTATTACTCTGCATCTATTATTCTGCATCTATTACTCTGCATCTATTACTCTGCATCTATTACTCTGTATATATTACTCTGTATCTATTACTCTGTATATATTACTCTGCATATATTACTCTGCATCTGTTACTCTGTATCTATTACTCTGTATCTATTACTCTGTATCTATTACTCTGTATCTATTACTCTGCATCTGTTACTCTGTATCTGTTACTCTGTATCTATTACTCTGCATATATTACTCTGCATATATTACTCTGTATATATTACTCTGCATATATTACTCTGTATCTATTACTCTGTATCTATTACTCTGCATATATTAGCATCTATTACTCTGCATCTATTACTCTGTATCTATTACTCTGCATATATTACTCTGCATCTATTACTCTGCATCTATTACTCTGTATCTATTACTCTGTATCTATTACTCTGTATCTATTACTCTGTATCTATTATTCTGTAACTATTACTCTTCATCTATTACTCTGCATCTATTACTCTGCATCTGCTTCTCTGCATCTGTTACTCTGTATCTATTACTCTGCATATATTAGCATATATTACTCTGCATCTGTTACTCTGTATCTATTACTCTGCATATATTATCATCTATTACTCTGCATCTGTTTCTCTGTATCTATTACTCTGTATCTATTACTCTGTATCTATTACTCTGTATATATTACTCTGTATATATTACTCTGTATATATTACTCTGTATCTATTACTCTGTATCTATTACTCTGTATCTATTACTCTGTATCTATTACTCTGCATATATTATCATCTATTACTCTGCATCTGTTTCTCTGTATCTATTACTCTGTATCTATTACTCTGTATATATTACTCTGCATATGTTACTCTGTATCTATTACTCTGTATCTATTTCTCTGTATCTATTACTCTGTATCTATTACTCTGTATCTATTACTCTGTATCTATTACTCTGTATCTATTACTCTGTATCTATTACTCTGTATCTATTACTCTGCATATATTATCATCTATTACTCTGCATCTGTTTCTCTGTATCTATTACTCTGTATCTATTACTCTGTATATATTACTCTGCATATGTTACTCTGTATCTATTACTCTGTATCTATTTCTCTGTATCTATTACTCTGTATCTATTACTCTGTATCTATTACTCTGTATCTATTACTCTGTATCTATTACTTTACATCTATTACTCTGTATCTATTACTCTGCATCTGCTTCTCTGCATCTATTACTCTGTATCTATTACTCTGCATCTATTACTCTGTATCTATTACTCTGTATCTATTACTCGGTATATATTACTCTGTATCTATTACTCTGCATATATTAGCATCTATTACTCTGCATCTGTTTCTCTGTATCTATTACTTTGTATCTATTACTCTGTATCTATTACTCTGCATCTATTACTCTGCATCTGCTTCTCTGCATCTATTACTCTGTATATATTACTCTGTATATATTACTCTGTATATATTACTCTGTATATATTACTCTGTATATATTACTCTGTATATATTACTCTGCAACTATTACTCTGTATCTATTACTCTGCATATATTAGCATCTATTACTCTGCATATGTTACTCTGTATCTATTACTCTGCATCTATTACTCTGCATATGCTTCTCTGCATCTATTACTTTGTATCTATTACTCTGCATATATTAGCATCTATTACTCTGCATATATTACTCTGCATCTATTTCTCTGTATATATTACTCTGCATCTATTACTCTGTATCTATTACTCTGTATCTATTACTCTGTATATATTACTCTGCATCTGCTTCTCTGTATCTATTACTCTGTATCTATTACTCTGCATCTATTACTCTGCATCTATTACTCTGTATCTGTTACTCTGTATCTATTACTCTGTATATATTACTCTGCATCTGCTTCTCTGTATCTATTACTCTGTATCTATTACTCTGTATCTATTACTCTGCATCTATTACTCTGCATCTGCTTCTCTGCATCTATTACTCTGTATCTATTACTCTGTATCTATTACTCTGTATATATTACTCTGTATCTATTACTCTGCATCTATTACTCTGCATCTATTACTCTGTATCTATTACTCTGCATCTATTACTCTGTATCTATTACTATGTATCTATTGCTCTGTATCTATTACTCTGCATCTGCTTCTCTGCATGTATTACTCTGTATCTATTACTCTGCATATATTAGCATCTATTACTCTGCAGATGTTACTCTGTATATATTACTCTGCATATATTAGCATATATTACTCTGCATCTGTTTCTCTGTATCTATTACTCTGCATCTATTATTCTGCATCTATTACTCTGCATCTATTACTCTGCATCTATTACTCTGTATATATTACTCTGTATCTATTACTCTGTATATATTACTCTGCATATATTAGCATATATTACTCTGCATCTGTTACTCTGTATCTATTACTCTGTATCTATTACTCTGTATCTATTACTCTGCATCTGTTACTATGTATCTGTTACTCTGTATCTATTACTCTGCATATATTACTCTGCATATATTACTCTGTATATATTACTCTGCATATATTACTCTGTATCTATTACTCTGTATCTATTACTCTGCATATATTAGCATCTATTACTCTGCATCTATTACTCTGTATCTATTACTCTGCATATATTACTCTGCATCTATTACTCTGCATCTATTACTCTGTATCTATTACTCTGTATCTATTACTCTGTATCTATTACTCTGTATCTATTATTCTGTATCTATTACTCTTCATCTATTACTCTGCATCTATTACTCTGCATCTGCTTCTCTGCATCTGTTACTCTGTATCTATTACTCTGCATATATTAGCATATATTACTCTGCATCTGTTACTCTGTATCTATTACTCTGCATATATTACTTTGTATCTATTACTCTGCATATATTAGCATCTATTACTCTGCATATATTACTCTGCATCTATTTCTCTGTATATATTACTCTGCATCTATTACTCTGTATCTATTACTCTGTATATATTACTCTGCATCTGCTTCTCTGTATCTATTACTCTGTATCTATTACTCTGTATCTATTACTCTGCATCTATTACTCTGTATCTATTACTCTGCATCTATTACTCTGCATCTGCTTCTCTGCATCTATTACTCTGTATCTATTACTCTGTATCTATTACTCTGTATCTATTACTCTGCATCTATTACTCTGTATCTATTACTCTGCATCTATTACTCTGCATCTGTTACTCTGTATCTATTACTCTGTATATATTACTCTGTATATATTACTCTGCATATGCTTCTCTGTATCTATTACTCTGTATATATTACTCTGTATCTATTACTCTGCATCTATTACTCTGCATCTGCTTCTCTGCATCTATTACTCTGTATCTATTACTCTGTATCTATTACTCTGTATATATTACTCTGCATATATTAGCATATATTACTCTGCATCTGTTTCTCTGTATCTATTACTCTGTATCTATTACTCTGCATCTATTACTCTGTATCTATTACTATGTATCTATTACTCTGTATCTATTACTCTGCATCTGCTTCTCTGCATCTATTACTCTGTATCTATTACTCTGCATATATTAGCATCTATTACTCTGCATATGTTACTCTGTATATATTACTCTGCATATATTAGCATATATTACTCTGCATCTGTTTCTCTGTATCTATTACTCTGTATCTATTACTCTTCTGCATCTATTACTATATATCTATTACTCTGTATCTATTACTCTGTATCTATTACTCTGCATATGTTACTCTGTATATATTACTCTGCATATATTAGCATCTATTACTCTGCATCTGTTTCTCTGTATCTATTACTCTGTATCTATTACTCTGCATATATTACTCTCTATCTATTACTCTGTATTTATTACTCTGTATCTATTACTCTGCATATATTACTCTGTATCTAGTACTCTGCATCTATTTCTCTGTATCTATTACTCTGTATCTATTACTCTGTATATATTACTCTGTATCTATTACTCTGCATATATTAGCATCTATTACTCTGCATATGTTACTCTGTATCTATTACTCTGTATCTATTTCTCTGCATCTATTATTCTGTATCTATTACTCTGTATCTATTACTCTACATATATTACTCTGCATCAATTACTCTGCATCTGCTTCTCTGCATCTATTACTATGTATCTATTACTCTGTATCTATTACTCTGTATCTATTACTCTGTATCTATTACTCTGTATTTATTACTCTGTACCTATTACTCTGCATATATTACTTTGTATCTATTACTCTACATCTATTACTCTGCATCTGCTTCTCTGCATATATTACTCTGCATCTGTTTCTCTGTATCTATTACTCTGTATCTATTACTCTGCATCTATTACTATGTATCTATTACTCTGTATCTATTACTCTGTATCTATTACTCTGCATATGTTACTCTGTATATATTACTCTGCATATATTAGCATCTATTACTCTGCATCTGTTTCTCTGTATCTATTACTCTGTATCTATTACTATGCATATATTACTCTCTATCTATTACTCTGTATTTATTACTCTGTATCTATTACTCTGCATATATTACTCTGTATCTAGTACTCTGCATCTATTTCTCTGTATCTATTACTCTGTATCTATTACTCTGTATATATTACTCTGTATCTATTACTCTGCATATATTAGCATCTATTACTCTGCATATATATGTTACTCTGTATCTATTACTCTACATATATTACTCTGCATCAATTACTCTGCATCTGCTTCTCTGCATCTATTACTATGTATCTATTACTCTGTATCTATTACTCTGTATCTATTACTCTGCATCTGTTTCTCTGTATCTATTACTCTGTATCTATTACTCTGCATCTATTACTCTGTATCTATTACTATGTATCTATTACTCTGTATCTATTACTCTGCATCTGCTTCTCTGCATCTATTACTCTGTATCTATTACTCTGCATATATTAGCATCTATTACTCTGCATATGTTACTCTGTATATATTACTCTGCATATATTAGCATATATTACTCTGCATATATTAGCATCTATTACTCTGCATCTGTTTCTCTGTATCTATTACTCTGTATCTATTACTCTGCATATATTACTCTCTATCTATTACTCTGTATTTATTACTCTGTATCTATTACTCTGCTCTGCATATATTACTCTGTATCTAGTACTCTGCATCTATTTCTCTGTATCTATTACTCTGTATCTATTACTCTGTATATATTACTCAGTATCTATTACTCTGCATATATTAGCATCTATTACTCTGCATATGTTACTCTGTATCTATTACTCTGTATCTATTACTCTGTATCTATTTCTCTGCATCTATTATTCTGTATCTATTACTCTGTATCTATTACTCTACATATATTACTCTGCATCAATTACTCTGCATCTGCTTCTCTGCATCTATTACTATGTATCTATTACTCTGTATCTATTACTCTGTATCTATTACTCTGTATCTATTACTCTGTATCTATTACTCTGTACCTATTACTCTGCATATATTACTTTGTATCTATTACTCTACATCTATTACTCTGTATCTATTACTCTGCATCTGCTTCTCTGCATATATTACTCTGCATCTGTTTCTCTGTATCTATTACTCTGTATCTATTCTATTACTCTGCATCTATTACTCTGTATCTATTACTCTGTATCTATTACTCTGTATCTATTACTCTGCATATGTTACTCTGTATATATTACTCTGCATATATTAGCATCTATTACTCTGCATCTGTTTCTCTGTATCTATTACTCTGTATCTATTACTCTGCATATATTACTCTCTATCTATTACTCTGTATTTATTACTCTGTATCTATTACTCTGCATATATTACTCTGTATCTAGTACTCTGCATCTATTTCTCTGTATCTATTACTCTGTATCTATTACTCTGTATATATTACTCTGTATCTATTACTCTGCATATATTAGCATCTATTACTCTGCATATGTTACTCTGTATCTATTACTCTACATATATTACTCTGCATCAATTACTCTGCATCTGCTTCTCTGCATCTATTACTATGTATCTATTACTCTGTATCTATTACTCTGTATCTATTACTCTGCATCTGTTTCTCTGTATCTATTACTCTGTATCTATTACTCTGCATCTATTACTCTGTATCTATTACTATGTATCTATTACTCTGTATCTATTACTCTGCATCTGCTTCTCTGCATCTATTACTCTGTATCTATTACTCTGCATATATTAGCATCTATTACTCTGCATATGTTACTCTGTATATATTACTCTGCATATATTAGCATATATTACTCTGCATATATTAGCATCTATTACTCTGCATCTGTTTCTCTGTATCTATTACTCTGTATCTATTACTCTGCATATATTACTCTCTATCTATTACTCTGTATTTATTACTCTGTATCTATTACTCTGCATATATTACTCTGTATCTAGTACTCTGCATCTATTTCTCTGTATCTATTACTCTGTATCTATTACTCTGTATATATTACTCAGTATCTATTACTCTGCATATATTAGCATCTATTACTCTGCATATGTTACTCTGTATCTATTACTCTGTATCTATTACTCTGTATCTATTTCTCTGCATCTATTATTCTGTTCTGTATCTATTACTCTGTATCTATTACTCTACATATATTACTCTGCATCAATTACTCTGCATCTGCTTCTCTGCATCTATTACTATGTATCTATTACTCTGTATCTATTACTCTGTATCTATTACTCTGTATCTATTACTCTGTATCTATTACTCTGTACCTATTACTCTGCATATATTACTTTGTATCTATTACTCTACATCTATTACTCTGTATCTATTACTCTGCATCTGCTTCTCTGCATATATTACTCTGCATCTGTTTCTCTGTATCTATTACTCTGTATCTATTACTCTGCATCTATTACTATGTATCTATTACTCTGTATCTATTACTCTGTATCTATTACTCTGCATATGTTACTCTGTATATATTACTCTGCATATATTAGCATCTATTACTCTGCATCTGTTTCTCTGTATCTATTACTCTGTATCTATTACTCTGCATATATTACTCTCTATCTATTACTCTGTATTTATTTTATTACTCTGTATCTATTACTCTGCATATATTACTCTGTATCTAGTACTCTGCATCTATTTCTCTGTATCTATTACTCTGTATCTATTACTCTGTATATATTACTCTGTATCTATTACTCTGCATATATTAGCATCTATTACTCTGCATATGTTACTCTGTATCTATTACTCTGTATCTATTACTCTGTATCTATTTCTCTGCATCTATTATTCTGTATCTATTACTCTGTATCTATTACTCTACATATATTACTCTGCATCAATTACTCTGCATCTGCTTCTCTGCATCTATTACTATGTATCTATTACTATGTATCTATTACTCTGTATCTATTACTCTGTATCTATTACTCTGCATCTGTTTCTCTGTATCTATTACTCTGTATCTATTACTCTGCATCTATTACTCTGTATCTATTACTATGTATCTATTACTCTGTATCTATTACTCTGCATCTGCTTCTCTGCATCTATTACTCTGTATTGTATCTATTACTCTGCATATATTAGCATCTATTACTCTGCATATGTTACTCTGTATATATTACTCTGCATATATTAGCATATATTACTCTGCATCTGTTTCTCTGTATCTATTACTCTGTATCTATTACTCTGCATCTATTACTATGTATCTATTACTCTGTATCTATTACTCTGTATCTATTACTCTGCATATGTTACTCTGTATATATTACTCTGCATATATTAGCATCTATTACTCTGCATCTGTTTCTCTGTATCTATTACTCTGTATCTATTACTCTGCATATATTACTCTCTATCTATTACTCTGTATTTATTACTCTGTATCTATTACTCTGCATATATTACTCTGTATCTAGTACTCTGCATCTATTTCTCTGTATCTATTACTCTGTATCTATTACTCTGTATATATTACTCTGTATCTATTACTCTGCATATATTAGCATCTATTACTCTGCATATGTTACTCTGTATATATTACTCTGCATATATTAGCATATATTACTCTGCATCTGTTTCTCTGTATCTATTACTCTGTATCTATTACTCTGCATCTATTACTCTGCATCTGTTTCTCTGTATCTATTACTCTGTATCTATTACTCTGCATCTATTACTATGTATCTATTACTCTGTATCTATTACTCTGTATCTATTACTCTGCATATGTTACTCTGTATATATTACTCTGCATATATTAGCATCTATTACTCTGCATCTGTTTCTCTGTATCTATTACTCTGTATCTATTACTCTGCATATATTACTCTCTATCTATTACTCTGTATTTATTACTCTGTATCTATTACTCTGCATATATTACTCTGTATCTAGTACTCTGCATCTATTTCTCTGTATCTATTACTCTGTATCTATTACTCTGTATATATTACTCTGTATCTATTACTCTGCATATATTAGCATCTATTACTCTGCATATGTTACTCTGTATCTATTACTCTGTATATATTACTCTGTATCTCTTTCTCTGCATCTATTATTCTGTATCTATTACTCTGTATCTATTACTCTACATATATTACTCTGCATCAATTACTCTGCATCTGCTTCTCTGCATCTATTACTATGTATCTATTACTCTGTATCTATTAATCTGTATCTATTACTCTGTATCTATTACTCTGTATTTATTACTCTGTACCTATTACTCTGCATATATTACTTTGTATCTATTACTCTACACCTATTACTCTGTATCTATTACTCTGCATCTGCTTCTCTGCATATATTACTCTGCATCTGTTTCTCTGTATCTATTACTCTGTATCTATTACTCTGCATCTATTACTATGTATCTATTACTCTGTATCTATTACTCTGTATCTATTACTCTGCATATGTTACTCTGTATATATTACTCTGCATATATTAGCATCTATTACTCTGCATCTGTTTCTCTGTATCTATTACTCTGTATCTATTACTCTGCATATATTACTCTCTATCTATTACTCTGTATTTATTACTCTGTATCTATTACTCTGCATATATTACTCTGTATCTAGTACTCTGCATCTATTTCTCTGTATCTATTACTCTGTATATATTACTCTGTATCTATTACTCTGCATATATTAGCATCTATTACTCTGCACATGTTACTCTGTATCTATTACTCTGTATCTATTACTCTGTATCTATTTCTCTGCATCTATTATTCTGTATCTATTACTTTGTATCTATTACTCTACATATATTACTCTGCATCAATTACTCTGCATCTGCTTCTCTGCATCTATTACTATGTATCTATTACTCTGTATCTATTACTCTGTATCTATTACTCTGTATCTATTACTCTGTATTTATTACTCTGTACCTATTACTCTGCATATATTACTTTGTATCTATTACTCTACATCTATTACTCTGTATCTATTACTCTGCATCTGCTTCTCTGCATATATTACTCTGTATCTATTACTCTGCATATATTAGCATCTATTACTCTGCATATGTTACTCTGTATATATTACTCTGCATATATTAGCATCTATTACTCTGCATCTGTTTCTCTGTATCTATTACTCTGTATCTGTTACTCTGCATCTATTACTCTGTATATATTACTCTGTATATATTACTCTGTATCTATTACTCTGCATATGTTACTCTGTATATATTTCTCTGCATATATTAGCATCTATTACTCTGCATCTGTTTCTCTGTATCTATTACTCTGTATCTATTACTCTGCATATATTACTCTCTATCTATTACTCTGTATTTATTACTCTGTATCTATTACTCTGCATATATTACTCTGTATCTAGTACTCTGCATCTGTTACTCTGCATATATTAGCATCTATTACTCTGCATCTGCTTCTCTGCATATATTACTCTGTATCTATTTCTCTGTATCTATTACTCTGTATCTATTACTCTGCATCTATTTCTCTGTATCTATTACTCTGTATCTATTACTCTGTATCTATTACTCTGTATCTATTACTTTACATCTATTACTCTGTATCTATTACTTTGCATCTGCTTCTCTGCATCTATTACTCTGTATCTATTACTCTGCATCTATTACTCTGTATCTATTACTCTGTATCTATTACTCGGTATATATTACTCTGTATCTATTACTCTGCATATATTAGCATCTATTACTCTGTATCTATTACTCTGCATCTATTACTCTGCATCTGCTTCTCTGCATCTATTACTCTGTATATATTACTCTGTATATATTACTCTGTATATATTACTCTGTATATATTACTCTGTATATATTACTCTGCAACTATTACTCTGTATCTATTACTCTGCATATATTAGCATCTATTACTCTGCATATGTTACTCTGTATCTATTACTCTGCATCTATTACTCTGCATATGCTTCTCTGCATCTATTACTTTGTATCTATTACTCTGCATATATTAGCATCTATTACTCTGCATATATTACTCTGCATCTATTTCTCTGTATATATTACTCTGCATCTATTACTCTGTATCTATTACTCTGTATCTATTACTCTGTATATATTACTCTGCATCTGCTTCTCTGTATCTATTACTCTGTATCTATTACTCTGTATCTATTACTCTGCATCTATTACTCTGTATCTATTACTCTGCATATATTACTCTGCATCTATTACTCTGTATCTATTACTCTGTATCTATTACTCTGCATCTATTACTCTGCATCTATTACTCTGCATCTATTACTCTGTATCTGTTACTCTGTATCTATTACTCTGTATATATTACTCTGCATCTGCTTCTCTGTATCTATTACTCTGCATCTATTACTCTGCATCTATTACTCTGTATCTATTACTCTGTATCTATTACTCTGTATCTATTACTCTGCATATATTAGCATATATTACTCTGCATCTGTTTCTCTGTATCTATTACTCTGCATCTATTACTCTGTATCTATTACTATGTATCTATTGCTCTGTATCTATTACTCTGCATCTGCTTCTCTGCATCTATTACTCTGTATCTATTACTCTGCATATATTAGCATATATTACTCTGCATATGTTACTCTGTATATATTACTCTGCATATATTAGCATATATTACTCTGCATCTGTTTCTCTGTATCTATTACTCTGTATCTATTACTCTGCATCTATTACTATGTATCTATTACTCTGTATCTATTACTCTGTATCTATTACTCTGCATATGTTACTCTGTATATATTACTCTGCATATATTAGCATATATTACTCTGCATCTGTTTCTCTGTATCTATTACTCTGTATCTATTACTCTGCATATATTACTCTCTATTAATTACTCTGTATTTATTACTCTGTATCTATTACTCTGCATATATTACTCTGTATCTAGTACTCTGCATCTGTTACTCTGTATATATTAGCATCTATTACTCTGCATCTGCTTCTCTGCATCTATTACTCTGTATCTATTACTCTGCATCTATTACTCTGTATCTATTACTCTGCATCTATTACTCTGCATCTATTACTCTGTATCTGTTACTCTGTATATATTACTCTGCATATATTAGCATATATTACTCTGCATCTGTTTATCTGTATCTATTACTCTGTATCTATTACTCTGCATCTATTACTCTGTATCTATTACTATGTATCTATTGCTCTGTATCTATTACTCTGCATCTGCTTCTCTGCATCTATTACTCTGTATCTATTACTCTGCATATATTAGCATCTATTCCTCTGCATATGTTACTCTGTATATATTACTCTGCATATATTAGCATATATTACTCTGCATCTGTTTCTCTGTATCTATTACTCTGTATCTATTACTCTGCATCTATTACTATGTATCTATTACTCTGTATCTATTACTCTGTATCTATTACTCTGCATATGTTACTCTGTATATATTACTCTGCATATATTAGCATCTATTACTCTGCATCTGTTTCTCTGTATCTATTACTCTGTATCTATTACTCTGCATATATTACTCTATCTATTACTCTGTATTTATTACTCTGTATCTATTACTCTGCATATATTACTCGGTATCTAGTACTCTGCATCTGTTACTCTGTATATATTAGCATCTATTACTCTGCATCTGCTTCTCTGCATATATTACTCTGTATCTATTACTCTGTATCTATTTCTCTGTATCTATTACTCTGTATCTATTACTCTGTATATATTACTCTGTATCTATTACTCTGCATATATTAGCATCTATTACTCTGCATATGTTACTCTGTATCTATTACTCTGTATCTATTACTCTGTATCTATTTCTCTGCATCTATTATTCTGTATCTATTACTCTGCATCTATTACTCTGAATCAATTACTCTGCATCTGCTTCTCTGCATCTATTACTATGTATCTATTACTCTGTATCTATTACTCTGTATCTATTACTCTGTATCTATTACTCTGTATTTATTACTCTGTACCTATTACTCTACATATATTACTTTGTATCTATTACTCTACATCTATTACTCAGTATCTATTACTCTGCATCTGCTTCTCTGCATATATTACTCTGTATCTATTACTCTGCATATATTAGCATCTATTACTCTGCATATGTTACTCTGTATGTATTACTCTGCATATATTAGCATATATTACTCTGCATCTGTTTCTCTGTATCTATTACTCTGTATCTGTTACTCTGCATCTATTACTCTGTATATATTACTCTGTATATATTACTCTGTATCTATTACTCTGCATATGTTACTCTGTATATATTTCTCTGCATATATTAGCATCTATTACTCTGCATCTGTTTCTCTGTATCTATTACTCTGTATCTATTACTCTGCATATATTACTCTCTATCTATTACTCTGTATTTATTACTCTGTATCTATTACTCTGCATATATTATATTACTCTGTATCTAGTACTCTGCATCTGTTACTCTGCATATATTAGCATCTATTACTCTGCATCTGCTTCTCTGCATATATTACTCTGTATCTATTTCTCTGTATCTATTACTCTGTATCTATTACTCTGCATCTATTTCTCTGTATCTATTACTCTGTATCTATTACTCTGTATCTATTACTCTGTATCTATTACTCTGTATCTATTACTCTGTATCTATTACTTTACATCTATTACTCTGTATCTATTACTCTGCATCTGCTTCTCTGCATCTATTACTCTGTATCTATTACTCTGCATCTATTACTCTGTATCTATTACTCTGTATCTATTACTCGGTATATATTACTCTGTATCTATTACTCTGCATATATTAGCATCTATTACTCTGCATCTGTTTCTCTTCTCTGTATCTATTACTTTGTATCTATTACTCTGTATATATTACTCTGTATATATTACTCTGTATATATTACTCTGTATATATTACTCTGCAACTATTACTCTGTATCTATTACTCTGCATATATTAGCATCTACTACTCTGCATATGTTACTCTGTATCTATTACTCTGCATCTATTACTCTGCATATGCTTCTCTGCATCTATTACTTTGTATCTATTACTCTGCATATATTAGCATCTATTACTCTGCATATATTACTCTGCATCTATTTCTCTGTATATATTACTCTGCATCTATTACTCTGTATCTATTACTCTGTATATATTACTCTGTATATATTACTCTGCATCTGCTTCTCTGTATCTATTACTCTGTATCTATTACTCTGTATCTATTACTCTGCATATATTACTCTGTATCTATTACTCTGCATATATTACTCTGCATCTGCTTCTCTGCATCTATTACTCTGTATCTATTACTCTGTATCTATTACTCTGCATCTATTACTCTGTATCTATTACTCTGCATCTATTACTCTGCATCTATTACTCTGTATCTGTTACTCTGTATCTATTACTCTGTATATATTACTCTGCATCTGCTTCTCTGTATCTATTACTCTGTATCTATTACTCTGTATCTATTACTCTGCATCTATTACTCTGCATCTGCTTCTCTGCATCTATTACTCTGTATCTATTACTCTGTATCTATTACTCTGTATATATTACTCTGCATATATTAGCATATATTACTCTGCATCTGTTTCTCTGTATCTATTATTCTGTATCTATTACTCTGCATCTATTACTCTGTATCTATTACTATGTATCTATTGCTCTGTATGTATTACTCTGCATCTGCTTCTCTGCATCTATTACTCTGTATCTATTACTCTGCATATATTAGCATCTATTACTCTGCATATGTTACTCTGTATATATTACTCTGCATATATTAGCATATATTACTCTGCATCTGTTTCTCTGTATCTATTACTCTGCATCTATTATTCTGCATCTATTACTCTGCATCTATTACTCTGCATCTATTACTCTGTATATATTACTCTGTATCTATTACTCTGCATATATTAGCATATATTACTCTGCATCTATTACTCTGTATCTATTACTCTGTATCTATTACTCTGCATCTGTTACTCTGCATCTGTTACTCTGTATCTATTACTCTGCATATATTACTCTGCATATATTACTCTGCATATATTACTCTGTATATATTACTCTACATATATTACTCTGTATCTATTACTCTGTATCTATTACTCTGCATATATTAGCATCTATTACTCTGCATCTGTTACTCTGTATCTATTATTCTGTATCTATTACTCTTCATCTATTACTCTGCATCTATTACTCTGCATCTGCTTCTCTGCATCTGTTACTCTGTATCTATTACTCTGCATATATTAGCATATATTACTCTGCATCTGTTACTCTGTATCTATTACTCTGCATATATTATCATCTATTACTCTGTATCTGTTTCTCTGTATCTATTACTCTGTATCTATTACTCTGTATCTATTACTCTGTATCTATTACTCTGTATATATTACTCTGTATCTATTACTCTGTATATATTACTCTGTATCTATTACTCTGTATCTATTACTCTGTATCTATTACTCTGCATATATTAGCATCTATTACTCTGCATATGTTACTCTGTATCTATTACTCTGCATCTATTACTCTGCATCTGCTTCTCTGCACCTATTACTCTGTATCTATTACTCTGCATCTATTACTCTGTATCTATTTCTCTGTATATATTACTCTGCATCTATTACTCTGTATCTATTACTCTGTATCTATTACTCTGTATATATTACTCTGCATCTGCTTCTCTGTATCTATTACTCTGTATCTATTACTCTGTATCTATTACTCTGCATATATTAGCATCTATTACTCTGCATATATTACTCTGCATCTATTTCTCTGTATATATTACTCTGCATCTATTACTCTGTATCTATTACTCTGCATCTATTACTCTGTATCTATTTCTCTGTATATATTACTCTGCATCTATTACTCTGTATCTATTACTCTGTATCTATTACTCTGTATCTATTACTCTGCATCTATTAGTCTGTATCTATTACTCTGCATCTATTACTCTGCATCTGCTGCTCTGCATCTATTACTCTGTATCTATTACTCTGTATCTATTACTCTGCATCTATTACTCTGTATCTATTACTCTGCATCTATTACTCTGCATCTGTTACTCTGTATCTATTACTCTGCATCTATTACTTTGTATCTATTACTCTGCATCTATTACTCTGCATCTGCTTCTCTGCATCTATTACTCTGTATCTATTACTCTGTATCTATTACTCTGTATATATTACTCTGCATCTATTACTCTGTATCTATTACTATGTATCTATTGCTCTGTATCTATTACTCTGCATCTGCTTCTCTGCATCTATTACTCTGTATCTATTACTCTGCATATATTAGCATCTATTACTCTGCATATGTTACTCTGTATATATTACTCTGCATATATTAGCATATATTACTCTGCATCTGCTTCTCTGCATCTATTACTCTGTATCTATTACTCTGCATATATTAGCATCTATTACTCTGCATATGTTACTCTGTATATATTACTCTGCATATATTAGCATATATTACTCTGCATCTGTTTCTCTGTATCTATTACTCTGTATATATTACTCTGCATCTATTACTATGTATCTATTACTCTGTATCTATTACTCTGTATCTATTACTCTGCATATGTTACTCTGTATATATTACTCTGCATATATTAGCATCTATTACTCTGCATCTGTTTCTCTGTATCTATTACTCTGTATCTATTACTCTGCATATATTACTCTCTATCTATTACTCTGTATCTATTATTCTGTATCTATTACTCTTCATCTATTACTCTGCATCTATTACTCTGCATCTGCTTCTCTGCATCTGTTACTCTGTATCTATTACTCTGCATATATTAGCATATATTACTCTGCATCTGTTACTCTGTATCTATTACTCTGCATATATTATCATCTATTACTCTGCATCTGTTTCTCTGTATCTATTACTCTGTATCTATTACTCTGTATCTATTACTCTGTATATATTACTCTGTATCTATTACTCTGTATATATTACTCTGTATCTATTACTCTGTATCTATTACTCTGTATCTATTACTCTGTATCTATTACTCTGCATATATTAGCATCTATTACTCTGCATATGTTACTCTGTATCTATTACTCTGCATCTATTACTCTGCATCTGCTTCTCTGCATCTATTACTCTGTATCTATTACTCTGCATCTATTACTCTGTATCTATTCTATTTCTCTGTATATATTACTCTGCATCTATTACTCTGTATCTATTACTCTGTATCTATTACTCTGTATATATTACTCTGCATCTGCTTCTCTGTATCTATTACTCTGTATCTATTACTCTGTATCTATTACTCTGCATATATTAGCATCTATTACTCTGCATATATTACTCTGCATCTATTTCTCTGTATATATTACTCTGCATCTATTACTCTGTATCTATTACTCTGTATCTATTACTCTGTATATATTACTCTGCATCTATTACTATGTATCTATTACTCTGTATCTATTACTCTGTATCTATTACTCTGTATCTATTACTCTGTATCTATTACTCTGCATCTATTACTCTGTATCTATTACTCTGCATATATTACTCTGTATCTATTACTCTGCATCTATTACTCTGCATCTATTACTCTGTATCTGTTACTCTGTATCTATTACTCTGTATATATTACTCTGCATCTGCTTCTCTGTATCTATTACTTTACTCTGTATCTATTACTCTGTATCTATTACTCTGCATCTATTACTCTGCATCTGCTTCTCTGCATCTATTACTCTGTATCTATTACTCTGTATCTATTACTCTGTATATATTACTCTGCATATATTAGCATATATTACTCTGCATCTGTTTCTCTGTATCTATTACTCTGTATCTATTACTCTGCATCTATTACTCTGTATCTATTACTATGTATCTATTGCTCTGTATCTATTACTCTGCATCTGCTTCTCTGCATCTATTACTCTGTATCTATTACTCTGCATATATTAGCATCTATTACTCTGCATATGTTACTCTGTATATATTACTCTGCATATATTAGCATATATTACTCTGCATCTGTTTCTCTGTATCTATTACTCTGCATCTATTACTCTGTATATATTACTCTGTATCTATTACTCTGTATATATTACTCTGCATATATTAGCATATATTACTCTGCATATGTTACTCTGTATCTATTACTCTGTATCTATTACTCTGTATATATTACTCTGCATCTGTTACTCTGTATCTGTTACTCTGTATCTATTACTCTGCATATATTACTCTGCATATATTACTCTGTATATATTACTCTGCATATATTACTCTGTATCTATTACTCTGTATCTATTACTCTGCATATATTAGCATCTATTACTCTGCATCTATTACTCTGTATCTATTACTCTGTATCTATTACTCTGTATCTATTACTCTGTATCTATTATTCTGTATCTATTACTCTTCATCTATTACTCTGCATCTATTACTCTGCATCTGCTTCTCTGCATCTGTTACTCTGTATCTATTACTCTGCATATATTAGCATATATTACTCTGCACCTGTTACTCTGTATCTATTACTCTGCATATATTAGCATATATTACTCTGCATCTGTTTCTCTGTATCTATTACTCTGTATCTATTACTCTGCATCTATTACTATGTATCTATTACTCTGTATCTATTACTCTGTATCTATTACTCTGCATATGTTACTCTGTATATATTACTCTGCATATATTAGCATCTATTACTCTGCATCTGTTTCTCTGTATCTATTACTCTGTATCTATTACTCTGCATATATTACTCTCTATCTATTACTCTGTATTTATTACTCTGTATCTATTACTCTGCATATATTACTCTGTATCTAGTACTCTGCATCTGTTACTCTGTATATATTAGCATATATTACTCTGCATCTGCTTCTCTGCATATATTACTCTGTATCTATTACTCTGTATCTATTTCTCTGTATCTATTACTCTGTATCTATTACTCTGCATCTATTTCTCTGTATCTATTACTCTGTATCTATTACTCTGTATATATTACTCTGTATCTATTACTCTGTATCTATTACTCTGTATCTATTACTCTGCATATATTAGCATATATTACTCTGCATATGTTACTCTGTATCTATTACTCTGTATCTATTACTCTGTATATATTACTCTGCATCTGTTACTCTGTATCTGTTACTCTGTATCTATTACTCTGCATATATTACTCTGCATATATTACTCTGTATATATTACTCTGCATATATTACTCTGTATCTATTACTCTGTATCTATTACTCTGTATCTATTACTCTGCATCTATTACTCTGTATCTATTACTCTGCATCTATTACTCTGCATCTGCTTCTCTACATCTATTACTCTGTATCTATTACTCTGTATCTATTACACTGTATCTATTACTCTGCATCTATTACTCTGCATCTGTTACTCTGTATCTATTACTCTGCATCTATTACTCTGCATCTATTACTCTGTATCTATTACTCTGCATCTATTACTCTGCATCTGTTACTCTGTATCTATTACTCTGCATCTATTACTTTGTATCTATTACTCTGCATCTATTACTCTGCATCTGCTTCTCTGCATCTATTACTCTGTATCTATTACTCTGTATCTATTACTCTGTATATATTACTCTGCATATATTAGCATATATTACTCTGCATCTGTTTCTCTGTATCTATTACTCTGTATCTATTACTCTGCATCTATTACTCTGTATCTATTACTATGTATCTATTGCTCTGTATCTATTACTCTGCATCTGCTTCTCTGCATCTATTACTCTGTATCTATTACTCTGCATATATTAGCATCTATTACTCTGCATATGTTACTCTGTATATATTACTCTGCATATATTAGCATATATTACTCTGCATCTGTTTCTCTGTATCTATTACTCTGTATCTATTACTCTGCATCTATTACTATGTATCTATTACTCTGTATCTATTACTCTGTATCTATTACTCTGCATATGTTACTCTGTATATATTACTCTGCATATATTAGCATCTATTACTCTGCATCTGTTTCTCTGTATCTATTACTCTGTATCTATTACTCTGCATATATTACTCTCTATCTATCTATTACTCTGTATTTATTACTCTGTATCTATTACTCTGCATATATTACTCTGTATCTAGTACTCTGCATCTGTTACTCTGTATATATTAGCATATATTACTCTGCATCTGCTTCTCTGCATATATTACTCTGTATCTATTACTCTGTATCTATTTCTCTGTATCTATTACTCTGTATCTATTACTCTGCATCTATTTCTCTGTATCTATTACTCTGTATCTATTACTCTGTATATATTACTCTGTATCTATTACTCTGTATCTATTACTCTGTATCTATTACTCTGTATCTATTACTCTGTATCTATTACTCTGTATCTATTACTCTGTATCTATTACTCTGTATCTATTACTCTGTATTTATTACTCTGTACCTATTACTCTACATATATTACTTTGTATCTATTACTCTACATCTATTACTCAGTATCTATTACTCTGCATCTGCTTCTCTGCATATATTACTCTGTATCTATTACTCTGCATATATTATATTAGCATCTATTACTCTGCATATGTTACTCTGTATGTATTACTCTGCATATATTAGCATATATTACTCTGCATCTGTTTCTCTGTATCTATTACTCTGTATCTGTTACTCTGCATCTATTACTCTGTATATATTACTCTGTATATATTACTCTGTATCTATTACTCTGCATATGTTACTCTGTATATATTTCTCTGCATATATTAGCATCTATTACTCTGCATCTGTTTCTCTGTATCTATTACTCTGTATCTATTACTCTGCATATATTACTCTCTATCTATTACTCTGTATTTATTACTCTGTATCTATTACTCTGCATATATTACTCTGTATCTAGTACTCTGCATCTGTTACTCTGCATATATTAGCATCTATTACTCTGCATCTGCTTCTCTGCATATATTACTCTGTATCTATTTCTCTGTATCTATTACTCTGTATCTATTACTCTGCATCTATTTCTCTGTATCTATTACTCTGTATCTATTACTCTGTATCTATTACTCTGTATCTATTACTCTGTATCTATTACTCTGTATCTATTACTCTGTATCTATTACTTTACATCTATTACTCTGTATCTATTACTCTGCATCTGCTTCTCTGCATCTATTACTCTGTATCTATTACTCTGCATCTATTACTCTGTATCTAATACTCTGTATCTATTACTCGGTATATATTACTCTGTATCTATTACTCTGCATATATTAGCATCTATTACTCTGCATCTGTTTCTCTGTATCTATTACTTTGTATCTATTACTCTGTATATATTACTCTGTATATATTACTCTGTATATATTACTCTGTATATATTACTCTGCAACTATTACTCTGTATCTATTACTCTGCATATATTAGCATCTACTACTCTGCATATGTTACTCTGTATCTATTACTCTGCATCTATTACTCTGCATATGCTTCTCTGCATCTATTACTTTGTATCTATTACTCTGCATATATTAGCATCTATTACTCTGCATATATTACTCTGCATCTATTTCTCTGTATATATTACTCTGCATCTATTACTCTGTATCTATTACTCTGTATATATTACTCTGTATATATTACTCTGCATCTGCTTCTCTGTATCTATTACTCTGTATCTATTACTCTGTATCTATTACTCTGCATATATTACTCTGTATCTATTACTCTGCATATATTACTCTGCATCTGCTTCTCTGCATCTATTACTCTGTATCTATTACTCTGTATCTATTACTCTGCATCTATTACTCTGTATCTATTACTCTGCATCTATTACTCTGCATCTATTACTCTGTATCTGTTACTCTGTATCTATTACTCTGTATATATTACTCTGCATCTGCTTCTCTGTATCTATTACTCTGTATCTATTACTCTGTATCTATTACTCTGCATCTATTACTCTGCATCTGCTTCTCTGCATCTATTACTCTGTATCTATTACTCTGTATCTATTACTCTGTATATATTACTCACTCTGCATATATTAGCATATATTACTCTGCATCTGTTTCTCTGTATCTATTATTCTGTATCTATTACTCTGCATCTATTACTCTGTATCTATTACTATGTATCTATTGCTCTGTATGTATTACTCTGCATCTGCTTCTCTGCATCTATTACTCTGTATCTATTACTCTGCATATATTAGCATCTATTACTCTGCATATGTTACTCTGTATATATTACTCTGCATATATTAGCATATATTACTCTGCATCTGTTTCTCTGTATCTATTACTCTGCATCTATTATTCTGCATCTATTACTCTGCATCTATTACTCTGCATCTATTACTCTGTATATATTACTCTGTATCTATTACTCTGTATATATTACTCTGCATATATTAGCATATATTACTCTGTATCTATTACTCTGCATCTGTTACTCTGCATCTGTTACTCTGTATCTATTACTCTGCATCTGTTACTCTGTATCTATTACTCTGCATATATTACTTTACTCTGCATATATTACTCTGCATATATTACTCTGTATATATTACTCTACATATATTACTCTGTATCTATTACTCTGTATCTATTACTCTGCATATATTAGCATCTATTACTCTGCATCTGTTACTCTGTATCTATTATTCTGTATCTATTACTCTTCATCTATTACTCTGCATCTATTACTCTGCATCTGCTTCTCTGCATCTGTTACTCTGTATCTATTACTCTGCATATATTAGCATATATTACTCTGCATCTGTTTCTCTGTATCTATTACTCTGTATCTGTTACTCTGCATCTATTACTCTGTATATATTACTCTGTATATATTACTCTGTATCTATTACTCTGCATATGTTACTCTGTATATATTTCTCTGCATATATTAGCATCTATTACTCTGCATCTGTTTCTCTGTATCTATTACTCTGTATCTATTACTCTGCATATATTACTCTCTATCTATTACTCTGTATTTATTACTCTGTATCTATTCTATTACTCTGCATATATTACTCTGTATCTAGTACTCTGCATCTGTTACTCTGCATATATTAGCATCTATTACTCTGCATCTGCTTCTCTGCATATATTACTCTGTATCTATTTCTCTGTATCTATTACTCTGTATCTATTACTCTGCATCTATTTCTCTGTATCTATTACTCTGTATCTATTACTCTGTATCTATTACTCTGTATCTATTACTCTGTATCTATTACTCTGTATCTATTACTTTACATCTATTACTCTGTATCTATTACTCTGCATCTGCTTCTCTGCATCTATTACTCTGTATCTATTACTCTGCATCTATTACTCTGTATCTATTACTCTGTATCTATTACTCGGTATATATTACTCTGTATCTATTACTCTGCATATATTAGCATCTATTACTCTGCATCTGTTTCTCTGTATCTATTACTTTGTATCTATTACTCTGTATATATTACTCTGTATATATTACTCTGTATATATTACTCTGCTCTGTATATATTACTCTGCAACTATTACTCTGTATCTATTACTCTGCATATATTAGCATCTACTACTCTGCATATGTTACTCTGTATCTATTACTCTGCATCTATTACTCTGCATATGCTTCTCTGCATCTATTACTTTGTATCTATTACTCTGCATATATTAGCATCTATTACTCTGCATATATTACTCTGCATCTATTTCTCTGTATATATTACTCTGCATCTATTACTCTGTATCTATTACTCTGTATATATTACTCTGTATATATTACTCTGCATCTGCTTCTCTGTATCTATTACTCTGTATCTATTACTCTGTATCTATTACTCTGCATATATTACTCTGTATCTATTACTCTGCATATATTACTCTGCATCTGTTTCTCTGCATCTATTACTCTGTATCTATTACTCTGTATCTATTACTCTGCATCTATTACTCTGTATCTATTACTCTGCATCTATTACTCTGCATCTATTACTCTGTACTGTATCTGTTACTCTGTATCTATTACTCTGTATATATTACTCTGCATCTGCTTCTCTGTATCTATTACTCTGTATCTATTACTCTGTATCTATTACTCTGCATCTATTACTCTGCATCTGCTTCTCTGCATCTATTACTCTGTATCTATTACTCTGTATCTATTACTCTGTATATATTACTCTGCATATATTAGCATATATTACTCTGCATCTGTTTCTCTGTATCTATTATTCTGTATCTATTACTCTGCATCTATTACTCTGTATCTATTACTATGTATCTATTGCTCTGTATGTATTACTCTGCATCTGCTTCTCTGCATCTATTACTCTGTATCTATTACTCTGCATATATTAGCATCTATTACTCTGCATATGTTACTCTGTATATATTACTCTGCATATATTAGCATATATTACTCTGCATCTGTTTCTCTGTATCTATTACTCTGCATCTATTATTCTGCATCTATTACTCTGCATCTATTACTCTGCATCTCATCTATTACTCTGTATATATTACTCTGTATCTATTACTCTGTATATATTACTCTGCATATATTAGCATATATTACTCTGTATCTATTACTCTGCATCTGTTACTCTGCATCTGTTACTCTGTATCTATTACTCTGCATCTGTTACTCTGTATCTATTACTCTGCATATATTACTCTGCATATATTACTCTGCATATATTACTCTGTATATATTACTCTACATATATTACTCTGTATCTATTACTCTGTATCTATTACTCTGCATATATTAGCATCTATTACTCTGCATCTGTTACTCTGTATCTATTATTCTGTATCTATTACTCTTCATCTATTACTCTGCATCTATTACTCTGCATCTGCTTCTCTGCATCTGTTACTCTGTATCTATTACTCTGCATATATTAGCATATATTACTCTGCATCTGTTACTCTGTATCTATTACTCTGCATATATTATCATCTATTACTCTGCATCTGTTTCTCTGTATCTATTATATTACTCTGTATCTATTACTGTGTATCTATTACTCTGTATCTATTACTCTGTATATATTACTCTGTATCTATTACTCTGTATATATTACTCTGTATCTATTACTCTGTATCTATTACTCTGTATCTATTACTCTGCATATATTAGCATCTATTACTCTGCATATGTTACTCTGTATCTATTACTCTGCATCTATTACTCTGCATCTGCTTCTCTGCACCTATTACTCTGTATCTATTACTCTGCATCTATTACTCTGTATCTATTTCTCTGTATATATTACTCTGCATCTATTACTCTGTATCTATTACTCTGTATCTATTACTCTGTATATATTACTCTGCATCTGCTTCTCTGTATCTATTACTCTGTATCTATTACTCTGTATCTATTACTCTGCATATATTAGCATCTATTACTCTGCATATATTACTCTGCATCTATTTCTCTGTATATATTACTCTGCATCTATTACTCTGTATCTATTACTCTGCATCTATTACTCTGTATCTATTTCTCTGTATATATTACTCTGCATCTATTACTCTGTATCTATTACTCTGTATCTATTACTCTGTATCTATTACTCTGCATCTATTAGTCTGTATCTATTACTCTGCATCTATTACTCTGCATCTGCTGCTCTGCATCTATTACTCTGTATCTATTACTCTGTATCTATTACTCTGCATCTATTACTCTGTATCTATTACTCTGCATCTATTACTCTGCATCTATTACTCTGCATCTGTTACTCTGTATCTATTACTCTGCATCTATTACTTTGTATCTATTACTCTGCATCTATTACTCTGCATCTGCTTCTCTGCATCTATTACTCTGTATCTATTACTCTGTATCTATTACTCTGTATATATTACTCTGCATCTATTACTCTGTATCTATTACTATGTATCTATTGCTCTGTATCTATTACTCTGCATCTGCTTCTCTGCATCTATTACTCTGTATCTATTACTCTGCATATATTAGCATAGCATCTATTACTCTGCATATGTTACTCTGTATATATTACTCTGCATATATTAGCATATATTACTCTGCATCTGCTTCTCTGCATCTATTACTCTGTATCTATTACTCTGCATATATTAGCATCTATTACTCTGCATATGTTACTCTGTATATATTACTCTGCATATATTAGCATATATTACTCTGCATCTGTTTCTCTGTATCTATTACTCTGTATATATTACTCTGCATCTATTACTATGTATCTATTACTCTGTATCTATTACTCTGTATCTATTACTCTGCATATGTTACTCTGTATATATTACTCTGCATATATTAGCATCTATTACTCTGCATCTGTTTCTCTGTATCTATTACTCTGTATCTATTACTCTGCATATATTACTCTCTATCTATTACTCTGTATTTATTACTCTGTATCTATTACTCTGTATCTATTATTCTGTATCTATTACTCTTCATCTATTACTCTGCATCTATTACTCTGCATCTGCTTCTCTGCATCTGTTACTCTGTATCTATTACTCTGCATATATTAGCATATATTACTCTGCATCTGTTACTCTGTATCTATTACTCTGCATATATTATCATCTATTACTCTGCATCTGTTTCTCTGTATCTATTACTCTGTATCTATTACTCTGTATCTATTACTCTGTATATATTACTCTGTATCTATTACTCTGTATATATTACTCTGTATCTATTACTCTGTATCTATTACTCTGTATCTATTACTCTGCATATATTAGCATCTATTACTCTGCATATGTTACTCTGTATCTATTACTCTGCATCTATTACTCTGCATCTGCTTCTCTGCATCTATTACTCTGTATCTATTACTCTGCATCTATTACTCTGTATCTATTTCTCTGTATATATTACTCTGCATCTATTACTCTGTATCTATTACTCTGTATCTATTACTCTGTATATATTACTCTGCATCTGCTTCTCTGTATCTATTCTATTACTCTGTATCTATTACTCTGTATCTATTACTCTGCATATATTAGCATCTATTACTCTGCATATATTACTCTGCATCTATTTCTCTGTATATATTACTCTGCATCTATTACTCTGTATCTATTACTCTGTATCTATTACTCTGTATATATTACTCTGCATCTATTACTATGTATCTATTACTCTGTATCTATTACTCTGTATCTATTACTCTGTATCTATTACTCTGTATCTATTACTCTGCATCTATTACTCTGTATCTATTACTCTGCATATATTACTCTGTATCTATTACTCTGCATCTATTACTCTGCATCTATTACTCTGTATCTGTTACTCTGTATCTATTACTCTGTATATATTACTCTGCATCTGCTTCTCTGTATCTATTACTCTGTATCTATTACTCTGTATCTATTACTCTGCATCTATTACTCTGCATCTGCTTCTCTGCATCTATTACTCTGTATCTATTACTCTGTATCTATTACTCTGTCTGTATATATTACTCTGCATATATTAGCATATATTACTCTGCATCTGTTTCTCTGTATCTATTACTCTGTATCTATTACTCTGCATCTATTACTCTGTATCTATTACTATGTATCTATTGCTCTGTATCTATTACTCTGCATCTGCTTCTCTGCATCTATTACTCTGTATCTATTACTCTGCATATATTAGCATCTATTACTCTGCATATGTTACTCTGTATATATTACTCTGCATATATTAGCATATATTACTCTGCATCTGTTTCTCTGTATCTATTACTCTGCATCTATTATTCTGCATCTATTACTCTGCATCTATTACTCTGCATCTATTACTCTGTATATATTACTCTGTATCTATTACTCTGTATATATTACTCTGCATATATTAGCATATATTACTCTGCATATGTTACTCTGTATCTATTACTCTGTATCTATTACTCTGTATATATTACTCTGCATCTGTTACTCTGTATCTGTTACTCTGTATCTATTACTCTGCATATATTACTCTGCATATATTACTCTGTATATATTACTCTGCATATATTACTCTGTATCTATTACTCTGTATCTATTACTCTGCATATATTAGCATCTATTACTCTGCATCTATTACTCTGTATCTATTACTCTGTATCTATTACTCTGTATCTATTACTCTGTATCTATTATTCTGTATCTATTACTCTTCATCTATTACTCTGCATCTATTACTCTGCATCTGCTTCTCTGCATCTGTTACTCTGTATCTATTACTCTGCATATATTAGCATATATTACTCTGCACCTGTTACTCTGTATCTATTACTCTGCATATATTATCATCTATTACTCTGCATCTGTTTCTCTGTATCTATTACTCTGTATCTATTACTCTGTATCTATTACTCTGTATCTATTACTCTGTATATATTACTCTGTATCTATTACTCTGTATATATTACTCTGTATCTATTACTCTGTATCTATTACTCTGTATCTATTACTCTGCATATATTAGCATCTATTACTCTGCATATATTACTCTGCATCTATTTCTCTGTATATATTACTCTGCATCTATTACTCTGTATCTATTACTCTGTATCTATTACTCTGTATATATTACTCTGCATCTGCTTCTCTGTATCTATTACTCTGTATCTATTACTCTGTATCTATTACTCTGCATCTATTACTCTGTATCTATTACTCTGCATCTATTACTCTGCATCTGCTTCTCTACATCTATTACTCTGTATATATTACTCTGTATCTATTACTCTGCATCTATTACTCTGTATCTATTACTCTGTATCTATTACTCTGCATCTATGACTCTGCATCTATTACTCTGTATCTATTACTCTGTATCTATTACTCTGTATCCAATACTCTGTATCTATTACTCTGTATCTATTACTCTGCATCTATTACTCTGCATCTGCTTCTCTGCATCTATTACTCTGCATCTATTACTCTGCATCTATTACTCTGCATCTATTACTCTGCATCTATTACTCTGCATCTATTACTCTGCATCTATTACTCTGCATCTATTACTCTGTATCTTTTACTATGTATATATTACTCTGTATCTATTACTCTGTATATATTACTCTGTATCTATGACTCTGCATCTATTACTCTGTATCTATTACTCTGCATCTATTACTCTGCATCTATTACTCTGCATCTATTACTCTGTATCTATTACTCTGCATCTATTACTCTGCATCTATTACTCCGCATCTATTACTCTGCATATATTACTCTGCATCTGCTTCTCTGCATATATTACTCTGTATCTATTACTCTGCATCTATTACTCTGCATCTATTGCTCTGTATCTATTACTCTGTATCTATTACTCCGTATCTATTACTCTGTATCTATTAATCTGTATCTATTACTCTGTATTTATTGCTCTGTATCTATTACTCTGTATCTATTGCTCTGTATCTATTGCTCTGTATCTATTACTCTGTATCTATTACTCTGCATCTATTACTCTGCATATGCTTCTCTGCATCTATTACTCTGTATATATTACTATGTATCTATTACTCTGCATATGTTATCATATATTACTCTACATCTATTACTCTGTATCTATTACTCTGTATCTATTACTCTGTATATATTACTCTGTATATATTACTCTGTATATATTACTCTGTATCTATTACTCTGCATATCTTACTCTGTATCTATTGCTCTCTATATATTACTCTGCATATATTAGCATATATTACTCTGTATCTATTACTGTGTACATATTACTCTGCATATATTAGCATATATTACTCTATATGTATTACTCTGCATCTATTACTCTGTATCTATTACTCTGTATCTGCTTCTCTGCATCTATGACTCTGTATCTATTACTCTGTATCTATTACTCTGCATCTATTACTCTGCATCTGCTTCTCTGCATCTATTACTATGTATCTATTACTCTGCATCTATTACTCTGCATATATTACTCTGCATATATTGCTCTGTATCTATTACTCTGTATCTATTACTCTGTATCTATTGCTCTGTATCTATTGCTCTGTATCTATTACTCTATATCTATTACTCTGTATCTACTACTCTGTATATATTACTCTGTATCTATTACTCTGCATCTATTACTCTGTATCTATTACTCTGTATCTATTGCTCTGTATCTATTACTCTGTATCTATTACTCTGTATATATTACTCTGTATCTATTACTCTGTATCTATTACTCTGCATATGTTATCATATATTATTCTGTATCTGTTACTCTGTATATGTTGCTCTGCATCTATTACTCTGTGTATATTACTCTGTATCTATTACTCTGTATCTATTACTCTGTATCTATTACTCTGTATATATTACTCTACATCTATTACTCTGCATATATTACTCTGTATCTATTACTCTGTATCTATTACTCTGTATCTATTACTCTCTCTATATTACTCTGCATATATTAGCATATATTACTCTGTATCTATTACTCTATATATTACTCTGCATATATTACTCTGCATATATTAGCATATATTACTCTGTATCTATTACTCTGCATATATTACTCTGTATCTATTACTCTGTATCTGCTTCTCTGCATCTATGACTCTGCATCTATTACTCTGTATCTATTACTCTGTATCTATTACTCTGTACCCAATACTCTGTATCTATTACTCTGCATCTATTACTTTGTATCTATTACTCTGTATCTATTACTCTGTATCTATTACTCTGTATCTATTACTCTGCATCTATTACTCTGTATCTATTACTCTCTATCTATTACTCTGTATATATTACTCTGTATCTATTACTCTGTATCTATTACTCTGTATCTATTACTCTGCATCTATTACTCTGTATCTATTACTCTGTATCTATTACTCTGTATCTATTACTCTGCATCTATTACTCTGTATATATTACTCTGTATCTATTACTCTGCATCTATTACTCTGTATCTATTACTCTGTATCTATTACTCTGCATCTATGACTCTGCATCTATTACTCTGTATCTATTACTCTGTATCTATTACTCTGTATCCAATACTCTGTATCTATTACTCTGCATCTATTACTTTGTATCTATTACTCTGTATATATTACTCTGTATCTATTACTCTGTATCTATTACTCTGTATCTATTACTCTGTATCTATTACTCTGTATATATTACTCTGTATATATTACTCTGTATCTATTACTCTGTATCTATTACTCTGCATCTGCTTCTTTGCATCTATTACTCTGTATCTATTACTCTGCATCTGCTTCTCTGCATCTATTACTCTGTATCTATTACTCTGCATCTATTACTCTGCATTTGCTTCTCTGCATATATTACTCTGTATCTATTACTCTGTATATATTACTCTGCATATATTAGCATATATTACTCTGTATCTATTACTCTGTATCTATTACTCTGCATATATTACTCTGCATATATTAGCATATATTACTCTGTATCTATTACTCTGTATCTATTACTCTGTATCTATTACTCTGTCTCTATTACTCTG
>CM062485.1:60389686-60412186 GCA_031479575.1 Coregonus ussuriensis | reverse complement strand
TGTTGTTACGTTTCAGCCTTATTCTAAAATGGATTAAATAGTTTTTTTCCCCCTCATCAATCTACACACAATACCCCAAAATGACAAAGCAAAAACAGGTTTTTAGACAAAAAAAACCCTGAAATATCACATTTACATAAGTATTCAGACCCCTTACTCAGTACTTTGTTGAAGCACCTTTGGCAGCGATTACAGCCTCAAGCCTTCTTGGGTATGACGCTACTAGCTTGGCACACCTGTATTTGGATAGTTTCTCCCATTCTTCTCTGTAGATCCTCTCATGCTCTGTCAGGTTGGATGGGGAGCATCGCTGCACAGCTATTTTCAGGTCTCTCCAGAGATGTTCGATCGGGTTCAAGTCCGGGCTCTGGCTGGGCCACTCAAGGACATTCAGAGACTTGTCCCGAAGCCACTCCTGCATTGTCTTGGCTGTGTGCTCAGGGTTGTTGTGCTGTTAGAAGGTGAACCTTCACCCCAGTCTGAGGTCCTGAGCGCTCTGGAGCAGGTTTTCATCAAGGATCTCTCTGTACTTTGCTTTGTACATATTTTCCTCGATCCTGACTAGTCCCTTCTGCTGAAAAACATCCCACAGCATGATGCTGCCACCACCATGCTTCACCTTAGGGATGGTGCCAGGTTTCCTCCAGATGTGACGCTTGGCATTCAGGCCGAAGAGTTCAATCTTGGGTTCATCAGACAATAAAATCTTGTTTATCATGGTCTGAGAGTCCTTTAGGTGCCTTTTGGAAAACTCCAAGCTGGCTGTCATGTGCCTTTTACTGAGGAGTGGCTTCCGTCTGGCCACTCTACCATAAAGGCCTGATTGGTGGAGTGCTGCAGAGATGGTTGTCCTTCTGGAAGGTTCTCCCATCTCCACAGAGGAACTCTGGAGCTCTGTCAGAGTGACCATCGGGTTCTTGGTCACCTCCCTGACCAAGGCCCTTCTCCCCCGATTGCTCAGTTTGGCTGGTGGCCCGCTCTAGGAAGAGTCTTGGTGGTTCCAAACTTCTTCCATTTAAGAATGATGGAGGCCACTGTGTTCTAGGGGACCTTCAATGCTGCAGAAATGTTTTGGTACCCTTCCCCAGATCTCTGCCTCGACACAATCCTGTCTCTGAGCTCTACGGACAATTCCTTCGACCTCATGGCTTGGTTTTTGCTCTGACATGCACTGTCACCTGTGGGACCTTATATAGACAGGTGTGTGCCTTTTCCAAATCATGTCCAATCAATTGAATTTACCACAGGTGGACTCCAATGAAGTTGTAGAAACATCTCAAGGATGATCAATGGGAAACAGGATGTAACTGAGCTGAATTCGAGTCTCATAGCAAAAGGTCTGAATACTTATATAATAAGGTATTTCAATTTTTTAGATTTTTAATACATTTGCAAAAATGTCTAAAAACCTTTTTTCGCTTCATCATTATGGGGTATTATGAGGAAAATTATGAGGAATATTATGAGGATAAACATATTTAATAAATGTTAGAATAAGGATGTAACGTAACAAAATGTGGAAAAGGGAAGAGGTCTGAATACTTTCTGAATGTCCCAATAAAACAAAAATATAAACGTAACATGCAACAATTTCAACGATTTAACTGAGTTACAGTTCATGTAAGGATATCAGTCAATATAAATACATTCATTAGGCCCTAATCTATGGAGTTCACATGACTGGGCAGGGGCGCAGCCATTGGTGGGCCTGGGAGGTGTGATATGCCATACCTGTCAGGTGGATGGATTATCTTGGCAAAGGGGAAATGCTCACTAACAGGGATGTAAACAACTTTGTGCACAAAATCTGAGAGAAGTAAGCTTTTTGTGCGTACAGAAAATATATTTTATTTCAGCTCATGAAACATGGGACCAGCACTTTACATGTTGTGTTTATATTTGTGTTCAGTATATAGAGAACATACAACCCTTGTAGATGGCAATACCATTTAAAAATATATATATTTTCCCCCGGGCTGCTAAAGAAAGAAATATGTGCAGCACATGCGCTAGTAAGCAACGCCCCCTCAAGTACAGGACAACCTGTGATTTAGCCTGTGACTTTGGTTCAGGTGAAGACTGGAGCTGACTGGGACAACATCTGGTGAAGACTGGAGCTGACTGGGGACAACATCTGGTGAAGACTGGAGCTGACTGGGACAACATCTGGTGAAGACTGGAGCTGACTGGGGACAACATCTGGGGAAGACTGGAGCTGACTGGGGACAACATCTGGTGAAGACTGGAGCTGACTGGGGACAACATCTGGTGAAGACTGGAGCTGACTGGGACAACATCTGGTGAAGACGGTTCTACAAACAAGGAGCTATTACTCCTCGGCCTGAAGTCTTAGAATGAAACTAACATGATCTGCTTGAAGGTAATTATCTATTTTATATGTGTACATGATTTTTGTTGGTAAAAGGCATAAACTTGGCATTGCTAGCTGGCTTCTGACTTATTCACGCTACTTTACTAGCAACTGGCAAGCTGTATTAGGCAGATTTACATGCCAGGGGAAAACAAATAGCTATATTTGCTAAGCAATCCATGTGATTGATAAAGTTGGTAATAATGCCATTAGCTAGCTAGCTAGCTAGATTGAAACTGCTGGGGGAAAGTTAGCTAACGTTACCTAACTCCCACGATCAGTCTGAGTTCACCACCTTAGCTAGCTAAGTGGACTGTTGTTAGGTTTCTAGAAAATAACAACTACTGTATACAGTACCAGTCAAAAGTTTGGACACACCTACTCATTCAAGGGTTTTTCTTTATTTTCACTATTTTCTACATTGTAGAATAATAGTGAAGACATCAAAACTATGAAATAACACATATGGAATCATGTAGCAATCAAAAAAGTGTTAAACAAATCTAAATATATTTTACATTTGAGATTCTTCAAAGTAGCCACCCTTTGCCTTGATGACAGCTTTGCACACTCTTGGCATTCTCTCAACCAGCTTCACCTGGAATGCTTTTCCAACCGTCTTGATGGAGTTCCCACATATGCTGAGCACTTGTTGGCTGATTTTCCTTCACTCTGCGGTCCGACTCATCCCAAACCATTTCAATTTGGTTGAGGTCGGGGGATTGTGGAGGCCAGGTCATCTGATGCAGCACTCCATCACTCTCCTTCTTGGTAAAATAGCCCTTACACAGCCTGGAGGTGTGTTGGGTCATTGTCCTGTTGAAAAACAAATGATAGTCCCACTAAGCCCAAACCAGATGGGATGGCGTATCGCTGCAGAATGCTGTGGTAGCCATGCTGGTTAAGTGTGCCTTGAAATCTAAATAAATCACAGACAGTGTCACTAGCAAAGCACCCCCACACCATAACACCTACCCCTCCATGCTTCACGGTGGGAACTACACATGCGGAGATCATCCGTTCACCCACACCGTGTCTCACAAAGACACGGTGGTTGGAACCAAAAATCTTCAATTTGGACCAAAGGACACATTTCAACGGGTCTAATGTCCATTGCTCGTGTTTCTTGGCCTAAGCAGGTCTCTTCTTCTTATTGGTGTCCTTTAGTAGTGGTTTCTTTGCAGGAATTCGACCATGAAGGCCTGATTCACACAGTCCCCTCTGAACAGTTGTTGTTGAGATGTGTCTGTGACTTGAACTCTGTGAAGCATTTATTTGGGCTGCAATTTCTGAGGCTGGTAACTCTAATGAACTTATCCTCTGCAGCAGAGGTAACTCTCTGTCTTCCTTTCCTGTGGCGGTCCTCATGAGAGCCAGTTTCATCATAGCGCTTGATGGTTTTTGCGACAGCACTTGAAGAAACTTTCAAAGTTCTTGAACTTTTCCGGATTGACTGACCTTCATGTCTTAAAGTAATGATGGACGGTCGTTTCTCTTTGCTTATTTGAGCTGTTCTTGCCATAATATGGACTTGGTCTTTTACCAAATAGGGCTATCTTCTGTATACCCCCCTACCTTGTCACAACACAACTGATTGGCTCAAACGCATTAAGATGGAAAGAAATTCCACAAATTAACTTTTAAGAAGGCACTTTTAACATCATAGTGTTGATGTCTTCACTATTATTCTACAATGTAGAAAATAGTAAAAATAAAGAAAAACCTTTGAATGAGTAGGTGTGTCGAAACTTTTGACTAGTAGTATATATTTTCCAGCTATAATACCGACTATTGTGAGAAAAGAATAGTCTAACTACTTAATTCCTGCTTATTGATGCACTGGTGACTGAAACATGCCCCTCTATGATTTCCCTGCAAATAGGCTGTGTTGTTTTGGTACAATTTGGATGAAAAGGCTTGTGCACGTTTACATTAGTGTTTCATTAGTTAACTAAGTTACTGACTGACTAATTAACTTAACTAACTAACTAACCCCGGCTAATTCTTATTCATGTTTTTGCTGTTGTTGCATTTCAGATGAAGAGGGAGTCACTGGACAGCAGCATGCAGACAGACCAGGGACCGTACAGGCCAGCATGCAGACAGACCAGGGACCGTACAGGCCAGCATGCAGACAGACCAGGGACCGTACAGGCCAGCATGCAGACAGACCAGGGACCGTACAGGCCAGCATGCAGACAGACCAGGGACCGTACAGGCCAGCATGCAGACAGACCAGGGACCGTACAGGCCAGCATGCAGACAGACTAGGGACCGTACAGGCCAGCATGCAGACAGACCAGGGACCGTACAGGCCAGCATGCAGACAGACCAGGGACCGTACAGGCCAGCATGCAGACAGACCAGGGACCGTACAGGCCAGCATGCAGACAGACCAGGAACCGTACAGGCCAGCATGCAGACAGAACAGGGCCCGTACAGGCCAGCATGCAGACAGACCAGGGACCGTACAGGCCAGCATGCAGACAGACCAGGGACCGTACAGGCCAGCATGCAGACAGACCAGGGACCGTACAGGCCAGCATGCAGACAGACCAGGGACCGTACAGGCCAGCATGCAGACAGACCAGGGACCGTACAGGCCAGCATGCTGACAGACCAGGGACCGTACAGGCCAGTATGGTATGCTGACAGACCAGGGACCGTACAGGCCAGCATGCAGACAGACCAGGGACCGTACAGGCCAGCATGCAGACAGACCAGGGACCGTACAGGCCAGCATGCAGACAGACCAGGGACCGTACAGGCCAGCATGCAGACCAGAGACCGTACAGGCCAGCATGCAGACCAGGGACCGTACAGGCCAGCATGCAGACAGACCAGAGACCGTACAGGCCAGCATGCAGACCAGGGACCGTACAGGCCAGCATGCAGACAGACCAGGGACCGTACAGGCCAGCATGCAGACAGACCAGGGACCGTACAGGCCAGCATGCAGACAGACCAGGGACCGTACAGGCCAGCATGCTGACAGACCAGGGACCGTACAGGCCAGCATGCTGACAGACCAGGGACCGTACAGGCCAGCATGCAGACAGACCAGGGACCGTACAGGCCAGCATGCAGACAGACCAGGGACCGTACAGGCCAGCATGCAGACAGGGCAGGGACCGTACAGGCCAGCATGCAGACAGACCAGGGACCGTACAGGCCAGCATGCAGACCAGAGACCGTACAGGCCAGCATGCAGACCAGGGACCGTACAGGCCAGCATGCAGACAGACCAGAGACCGTACAGGCCAGCATGCAGACCAGGGACCGTACAGGCCAGCATGCAGACAGACCAGGGACCGTACAGGCCAGCATGCAGACAGACCAGGGACCGTACAGGCCAGCATGCAGACAGACCAGGGACCGTACAGGCCAGCATGCAGACAGACCAGGGACCGTACAGGCCAGCATGCAGACAGACCAGGGACCGTACAGGCCAGCATGCAGACAGACCAGGGACCGTACAGGCCAGCATGCAGACAGACTAGGGACCGTACAGGCCAGCATGCAGACAGACCAGGGACCGTACAGGCCAGCATGCAGACAGACCAGGGACCGTACAGGCCAGCATGCAGACAGACCAGGGGGACCGTACAGGCCAGCATGCAGACAGACCAGGGACCGTACAGGCCAGCATGCAGACAGACCAGGGACCGTACAGGCCAGCATGCTGACAGACCAGGGACCGTACAGGCCAGTATGCTGACAGACCAGGGACCGTACAGGCCAGCATGCAGACAGACCAGGGACCGTACAGGCCAGCATGCAGACAGACCAGGGACCGTACAGGCCAGCATGCAGACAGACCAGGGACCGTACAGGCCAGCATGCAGACAGGGCAGGGACCGTACAGGCCAGCATGCAGACAGACCAGGGACCGTACAGGCCAGCATGCAGACCAGAGACCGTACAGGCCAGCATGCAGACCAGGGACCGTACAGGCCAGCATGCAGACAGACCAGAGACCGTACAGGCCAGCATGCAGACCAGGGACCGTACAGGCCAGCATGCAGACAGACCAGGGACCGTACAGGCCAGCATGCAGACAGACCAGGGACCGTACAGTACAGGCCAGCATGCAGACAGACCAGGGACCGTACAGGCCAGCATGCTGACAGACCAGGGACCGTACAGGCCAGCATGCTGACAGACCAGGGACCGTACAGGCCAGCATGCAGACAGACCAGGGACCGTACAGGCCAGCATGCAGACAGACCAGGGACCGTACAGGCCAGCATGCAGACAGGGCAGGGACCGTACAGGCCAGCATGCAGACAGACCAGGGACCGTACAGGCCAGCATGCAGACCAGAGACCGTACAGGCCAGCATGCAGACCAGGGACCGTACAGGCCAGCATGCAGACAGACCAGAGACCGTACAGGCCAGCCTGCAGACCAGGGACCGTACAGGCCAGCATGCAGACAGACCAGGGACCGTACAGGCCAGCATGCAGACAGACCAGGGACCGTACAGGCCAGCATGCAGACAGACCAGGGACCGTACAGGCCAGCATGCTGACAGACCAGGGACCGTACAGGCCAGCATGCCATGCTGACAGACCAGGGACCGTACAGGCCAGCATGCAGACAGACCAGGGACCGTACAGGCCAGCATGCAGACAGACCAGGGACCGTACAGGCCAGCATGCAGACAGACCAGGGACCGTACAGGCCAGCATGCAGACAGACCAGGGACCGTACAGGCCAGCATGCAGACAGACCAGGGACCGTACAGGCCAGCATGCAGACAGACCAGGGACCGTACAGGCCAGCATGCAGACAGACCAGGGACCGTACAGGCCAGCATGCTGACAGACCATGGACCGTACAGGCCAGCATGCAGACAGACCAGGGACCGTACAGGCCAGCATGCAGACAGACCAGGGACCGTACAGCCCAGCATGCAGACAGACCAGGGACCGTACAGGCCAGCATGCAGACAGACCAGGGACCGTACAGGCCAGCATGCAGACAGACCAGGGACCGTACAGGCCAGCATGCAGACAGACCAGGGACCGTACAGGCCAGCATGCAGACAGACCAGGGACCGTACAGGCCAGCATGCAGACAGACCAGGGACCGTACAGGCCATCATGCAGACAGACCAGGGACCGTACAGGCCAGCATGCAGACAGACCAGGGACCGTACAGGCCAGCATGCAGACAGACCAGGGACCGCATTCACAAAGCATCTCAGAGTAGGAGTACTGATTTAGGATCAGTTTTGCGTTTTATCTCACAATGAATACGATTACATTGACAAGAGGAGCTGGTCCCAGATCACTATTCCTACTCTGAAGACTCTTTGTGAATACGAGCCTGGGAGGAAAGCTGTTGCCCAATACCTTGCTCAGCAGTCTTTCACCACAGGACCCCAGTATTACTGTCACTGCTTATCAACTGAATATTTGTATGTGAATTTCCATATATCAATGACACTGACAAAAGGGTTGAATTGTTGATCAACATGTGCAGTAAATGCTAACGTCTTTGGTGATGAAAGATACATCATGTATTTATTGTCATCTCCCCATCAGGCCCCTGCATGCTGTTACATGGACTTGGATGGTGACACATCGTCTTCAAGCTGCCTGTCTGAATACTGGGACCTTCCAGAAGCAAGGTCCTTACCTGGGAGTACAGCAACACTCTCTCTGTCTCACAGCCATTCTGTCGGATAGAGGTAGAGAGACCTGACCTCCTACTGGCCCAGGGCCTTACCTGGGAGTACAGCAACACTCTCTCTGTCTCACAGCCATTCTGTCGGATAGAGGTAGAGAGACCTGACCTCCTACTGGCCCAGGGCCTTACCTGGGAGTACAGCAACACTCTCTCTGTCTCACAGCCATTCTGTCGGATAGAGGTAGAGAGACCTGACCTCCTACTGGCCCAGGGCCTTACCTGGGAGTACAGCAACACTCTCTCTGTCTCACAGCCATTCTGTCAACATGTATTGTATGTAACCACTCAAATTCACACCAACTGCTACAGACGCAATCATCGACTTACATTCTTCAATCTTGTTCTACATATATATTTTACACCTGTATGATATACGTTAATAAACATGTATTCTCTCTGGACATGAGACTTGCATTTATTTTAGACCTTTTAAATCAGAAGCTCTAAGTGTATTTGTCTGGATGTTGAAGTTTTCACAGAAGTTCATAAAAAATTGAAGACCAACATGTCAAATATGCTATGAAAAAGTTATTGTTTTGTAATCTTACAATACAAATATGAAAATGAATTGTTTATACAAAACTGTATTGCTTTTGGTCATCCCCAAAATGTGTCCTTTGAAACAGTGGCAGGTCTGTTGATGTGCTGCTCTATACTGCCATAGCCCAGCAGACTAGAGGAAAGGGGGATGGACACGTTTTGATACGTCTGGGAGACTTTTACAGGGAGGAGAGAGCATGAGTTGGAGGGAGTACAGTAACTCCAATCCAGCCCTTGATAATATGCTAGCATCACACAAGCAGACTGCCACAGTGGAGGAGGTTTACAGAGTATACTGTTATGAGTGGAGCTTACATCTCTGTGTTTTGGAGAGATCGCAGCTAGTTGGTCAGATGTCTCTGTAGCACCTGGAGAGAGACGGATAGAGGTAGAGAGTTCTAGAAAGAGAGAGACCTGACTAGTATACCTCCCACTGGCCCAGGGCCTCCTGGCTAGTATACCTCCCACTGGCCCAGGGCCTCCTGGCTAGTATACCTCCCACTGGCCCAGGGCCTCCTGGCTAGTATACCTCCCACTGGCCCAGGGCCTCCTGGCTAGTATACCTCCCACTGGCCCAGGGCCTCCTGGCTAGTATACCTCCCACTGGCCCAGGGCCTCCTGGCTAGTATACCTCCCACTGGCCCAGGGCCTCCTGGCTAGTATACCTCCCACTGGCCCAGGGCCTCCTGGCTAGTATACCTCCCACTGGCCCAGGGCCTCCTGGCTAGTATACCTCCCACTGGCCCAGGGCCTCCTGGCTAGTATACCTCACACTGGCCCAGGGCCTCCTGGCTAGTATACCTCCCACTGGCCCAGGGCCTCCTGGCTAGTATACCTCCCACTGGCCCAGGGCCTCCTGGCTAGTATACCTCCCACTGGCTAACCTTCTCATCACAGTCTCTCTGACAAGGAGTTGCTCCAGAGTTGCTCCAGGAGTAGACCGTTGTTTGGTGCATAAGACTTCTCCACTTCTTATATGAGTGCAGTATTAGCTCTTGAAATGGTATAATGCAATGTAAAGGAAAATATAATATCATAACTTACTGGCAAGTTCCATGTTCCTGCTGATCGCAAACTTCAACCTGGATGCATGATTCATGCCTGTAAATGACAGCAGTGTTTGTCACTAGTTACCACAGCCACAAAGTCATACATCCCACATATTTATCCAAATTCTCTTCATAAAATCTGATTTTAAACCTAAGCCTAACCTAACCACGCTGATAACCTTATACCTAACCTTAAATTAAGACCAAAAAAGCAAATGTTTGTTTTCATTAATTTTTACGACTAAATAACAACCCTATTAATTCTAGAAGTATCGACTATTGCTTAATTCAGAAAGTAGGCTTCACCCCCGAGATACATCTGTAGGCATTAGCTCGCTCGTTAGCTAGCGTGACCTAGCTAACGTGAGTTAGCTAGCCAACATGTATTGTTTCTGACATGCCACGATCCTGCTTACTCTACATCTGACAGATATTTAGCTACTGTAGCTACCTGGATAATAAAGGTTTATGATAATTGGTTCATTATCTAGCTAGCTGTGTTTTACACTTAAATAGCTAGCTAACCAACTAGGCAGTTATCAAAGACACTCACTCTGTAACTTCTCATACCTTTCTGACCAACTAGACATTACTTTAGCCAACCTGCCGTCTATAGGTCTTCTAGGTTCAAAAATATATGGCTGTAGTCCGACGTTCGTTGTCAAAAGAAACCCACTCGTACACTGCCATCTGGTGCAGCCAGGCAGTCAATGACTACGTCAAGCGTCAAGGACGATGTTCTATTTCATATTTTTATGGTGCGCGTGCAGCCCAGGAGTGTATAATCGATCATATCTCCAATGTACAATGTTGGATAAAAATAAATAAAAAAAGTGACATATCAGATTCATACATACAAATAGCCTACATATCAATACATACAGTGCCTTCAGAAAGTATTCAGACCCCTTGACTTTTTCCACATTTTGTTACGTTACAGCCTTATTCTAAAATTGATTAAAAAAAAAAAAAATTTCATCAATCTACACACAATAACCCATAATGACAAAGCAAAATGGAAATATCACATTTACATAAGTATTCAGACCCTTTACTCAGTACTTTGTTGAAGCACCTTTGGCAGCGATTACTGCATCGAGTCTTCTTGGGTATGACGCTACAAGCTTGGCACACCTGTATTTGGGGAGTTTCTCCCATTCTTCTCTGCAGATCCTCTCAAGCTCTATCAGGTTGGATGGGGAGCGTCGCTGCACAGCTATTTTCAGGTCTCTCTAGTGGTGTTCGATCGGGTTCAAGTCCAGGCTATGGCTGGGCCACTCAAGGACATTCAGAGACTTGTCCCGAAGCCACTCCTGCATTGTCTTGGCTGTGTGCTTAGGGTCGTTGTCCTGTTGGAAGGTGAATCTTCACCCCAGTCTGAGGTCCTGAGCACTCTGGAGCAGGTTTTCATCAAGGATCTCTCTGTACTTTGCTCCGTTAATCTTTTCCTCGATCCTGACTAGTCTCCCAGTCCCTAATGTTGAATTTTATGTTCCTTTTGATGGCATAGAAGGCCCTTCTTGCCTCTCAGATTGTTCACAGCTTTGTGGAAGTTACCTGTGGTGCTGATGTTTAGGCCGAGGTAGGTATGTTTTTTTTGTGCTTTAGGGCAACGGTGTCTAGATGGAATTTGGTTTGTGGTTCTGGCAACTGGACCTTTTTTGGAAAGACATTATTTTTGTCTTACTGAGATTTACTGTCAGGGCTCAGGTCTGACATAATCTGTGCAGAAGATCTAAGTGCTGCTGTAGGCCCTCCTTGGTTGGGGACAGAAGCACCAGATCATCAGCAAACAGTAGACATTTGACTTCAGATTCTAGTAGGGTGAGGCCGGGTGCTGCAGACTGTTCTAGTGCCCTCGCCAATTTGTTGATATATATATTGAAGAGGGTGGGGCTTAAGCTGCATCCCTGTCTCATCCCACGGCCCTGTGGAAAGAAATGTGTTTAACCGCACACTTGTTTGTGTACATGGATTTTATAATGCTGTATGTTTTTCCACCAACACCGCTTTCCATCAATTTGTATAGCAGACCCTCATGCCAAATTGAGTCAAAACCTTTTTTGAAATCAACAAAGCATGAGAAGACTTTGTTTTGTTTGTTTGTCAATAAGGGTGTGCAGGGTGAATACGTGGTCTGTCATATGGTAATTTGGTAAAAAGCCAATTTGACATTTGTTCAGTACATTGTTTTCATTGAGCATTTTCCCAAAGTTTACATTCATTCATTCATTCAAGTCATTTAGCAGACGCTCTTATCCAGAGCGACTTACATGAGCAATTAGGGTTAAGTGCCTGTTGAAGTTGCTGTTGATGGATATCAAATCAAATTGTATTTGCCACATGCTCCGAATACAGCAGGTGTAGACATTACAGTGAAATGCTTACTTACAAGCCCTTAACCAACAATGCAGTTTTTTAAAGGAAAAGTAAAATAAAAATAAATATAAAAAAGGGTTAAGTAAAGAAATAAAAGCGAATAACTAAAGAGCAGCAGTAAAATAAATAACAGTAGGGAGGCTATATACAGGGGGTACCGGTACAGAGTCAATGGGAAATAACTGTAGGGAGGCTATATACAGGGGGGTACCGGGACAGAGTCAATGGGAAATAACAGTAGAGAGGCTATATACAGGGGGTACCGGGACAGAGTCAATGGGAAATAACAGTAGGGAGGCTATATACAGGGGGTACCGGTACAGAGCCAATGTGAAATAACAGTAGGGAGGCTATATACAGGGGGTACCGGTACAGAGTCAATGGGAAATAACAGTAGGGAGGCTATATATATTACATTTTACATTTTAGTCATTTAGCAGACGCTCTTATCCAGAGCGACTTACAGGAGCAATTAGGGTTAAGTGCCTTGCTCAAGGGCACATTAACGTCATTTAGCAGACGCTCTTAGCCAGAGCGACTCGCAAATTGGTGCGTTCACCCTATAGCCAGTGGGATAACCACTTTACAATTTGGGGGGGGGGGGGGGTAGAAGGAACACTTTATCCTATCCCGGGTATTCCTTAAAGAGGTGGGGTTTCAAATGTCTCCGGAAGGTGGTGAGTGACTCCGCTGTCCTGGCGTCGTGAGGGAGCTTGTTCCACCATTGGGGTGCCAGAGCAGCGAACAGTTTTGACTGGGCTGAGCGGGAGCTATGCTTCCGCAGAGGAAGGGGAGCCAGCAGGCCAGAGGTGGATGAACGTAATGCCCTCGTTTGGGTGTAGGGACTGATCAGAGCCTGAAGGTACAGAGGTGCCGTTCCCCTCACTGCTCCATAGGCAAGCACCATGGTCTTGTAGCGGATGCGAGCTTCAACTGGAAGCCAGTGGAGTGTGCGGAGGAGGGGGGTGACGTGAGAGAACTTGGGAAGGTTGAACACCAGACGGGCTGCGGCATTCTGGATGAGTTGTAGGGGTTTAATGGCACAGGCAGGGAGGCCAGCCAACAGCGAGTTGCAGTAGTCCAGACGGGAGATGACAAGTGCCTGGATTAGGACCTGTGCCGCTTCCTGTGTAAGGCAGGGTCGTACTCTCCGAATGTTGTAGAGCATGAACCTGCAGGAGCGGGTCACCGCCTTGATGTTGGCGGAGAACGACAGGGTGTTGTCCAGGGTCACGCCTAGGCTCTTCGCACTCTGGGAGGAGGACACAGCGGAGTTGTCAACCGTGATGGCGAGATCATGGAACGGGCAGTCCTTCCCCGGGAGGAAGAGCAGCTCCGTCTTGCCAGGGTTCAGCTTGAGGTGGTGATCCGTCATCCATACTGATATGTCTGCCAGACATGCAGAGATGCGATTCGCCACCTGGTTATCAGAAGGGGGAAAGGAGAAGATTAGTTGTGTATCGTCAGCGTAGCAATGATAGGAAAGGCCATGTGAAGATATGACAGAGCCAAGTGACTTGGTGTATAGGGAGAAAAGGAGAGGGCCTAGAACTGAGCCCTGGGGGACACCAGTGGTGAGAGCACGTGGTGCGGAGACAGCTTCTCGCCACGCCACTTGGTAGGAGCGACCGGTCAGGTAGGACGCAATCCAGGAGTGAGCCGCGCCGGAGATGCCCAGCTCGGAGAGGGTGGAGAGGAGGATCTGAGGATAACAGTAGGGAGGCTATATACAGGGGGTACCGGTACAGAGTCAATGTGAAATAACAGTAGGGAGGCTATATACAGGGGGTACCGGCACAGAGTCAATGTGAAATAACAGTAGGGAGGCTATATACAGGGGGTACCGGTACAGAGTCAATGTGAAATAACAGTAGGGAGGCTATATACAGGGGGGTACCGGTACAGAGTCAATGTGAAATAACAGTAGGGAGGCTATATACAGGGGGTACCGGTACAGAGTCAATGTGAAATAACAGTAGGGAGGCTATATACAGGGGGTACCAGTACAGAGTCAATGTGAAATAACAGTAGGGAGGCTATATACAGGGGGTACCGGTACAGAGTCAATGGGAAATAACAGTAGGGAGGCTATATACAGGGGGTACCGGTACAGAGTCAATGTGAAATAACAGTAGGGAGGCTATATACAGAGGGGTACCGGTACAGAGTCAATGTGAAATAACAGTAGGGAGGCTATATACAGGGGGTACCGGTACAGAGTCAATGTGAAATAACAGTAGGGAGGCTATATACAGGGGGGTACCGGTACAGAGTCAATGTGAAATAACAGTAGGGAGGCTATATACAGGGGGTACCGGTACAGAGTCAATGGGAAATAACAGTAGGGAGGCTATATACAGGGGGTACCGGTACAGAGTCAATGTGAAATAACAGTAGGGAGGCTATATACAGGGGGTACCGGTACAGAGTCAATGGGAAATAACAGTAGGGAGGCTATATACAGGGGGTACCGGTACAGAGTCAATGTGAAATAACAGTAGGGAGGCTATATACAGGGGGTACCGGTACAGAGTCAATGTGAAATAACAGTAGGGAGGCTATATACAGGGGGTACCGGTACAGAGTCAATGTGAAATAACAGTAGGGAGGCTATATACAGGGGGTACCGGTACAGAGTCAATGTGAAATAACAGTAGGGAGGCTATATACAGGGGGGTACCGGTACAGAGTCAATGTGAAATAACAGTAGGGAGGCTATATACAGGGGGTACCGGTACAGAGTCAATGTGAAATAACAGTAGGGAGGCTATATACAGGGGGTACCGGTACAGAGTCAATGTGAAATAACAGTAGGGAGGCTATATACAGGGGGTACCGGTACAGAGTCAATGTGAAATAACAGTAGGGAGGCTATATACAGAGGGGTACCGGTACAGAGTCAATGTGAAATAACAGTAGGGAGGCTATATACAGGGGGTACCGGTACAGAGTCAATGTGAAATAACAGTAGGGAGGCTATATACAGGGGGTACCGGTACAGAGTCAATGTGAAATAACAGTAGGGAGGCTATATACAGGGGGTACCGGTACAGAGTCAATGTGAAATAACAGTAGGGAGGCTATATACAGGGGGGTACCGGTACAGAGTCAATGTGAAATAACAGTAGGGAGGCTATATACAGGGGGTACCGGTACAGAGTCAATGTGAAATAACAGTAGGGAGGCTATATACAGGGGGTACCAGTACAGAGTCAATGTGAAATAACAGTAGGGAGGCTATATACAGGGGGTACCGGTACAGAGTCAATGGGAAATAACAGTAGGGAGGCTATATACAGGGGGTACCGGTACAGAGTCAATGTGAAATAACAGTAGGGAGGCTATATACAGAGGGTACCGGTACAGAGTCAATGTGAAATAACAGTAGGGAGGCTATATACAGGGGGTACCGGTACAGAGTCAATGTGAAATAACAGTAGGGAGGCTATATACAGGGGGGTACCGGTACAGAGTCAATGTGAAATAACAGTAGGGAGGCTATATACAGGGGGTACCGGTACAGAGTCAATGGGAAATAACAGTAGGGAGGCTATATACAGGGGGTACCGGTACAGAGTCAATGTGAAATAACAGTAGGGAGGCTATATACAGGGGGTACCGGTACAGAGTCAATGTGAAATAACAGTAGGGAGGCTATATACAGGGGGTACCGGTACAGAGTCAATGTGAAATAACAGTAGGGAGGCTATATACAGGGGGTACCGGTACAGAGTCAATGTGAAATAACAGTAGGGAGGCTATATACAGGGGGTACCGGTACAGAGTCAATGTGAAATAACAGTAGGGAGGCTATATACAGGGGGTACCGGTACAGAGTCAATGTGAAATAACAGTAGGGAGGCTATATACAGGGGGGTACCGGTACAGAGTCAATGTGAAATAACAGTAGGGAGGCTATATACAGGGGGTACCGGTACAGAGTCAATGTGAAATAACAGTAGGGAGGCTATATACAGGGGGTACCGGTACAGAGTCAATGTGAAATAACAGTAGGGAGGCTATATACAGGGGGTACCGGTACAGAGTCAATGTGAAATAACAGTAGGGAGGCTATATACAGGGGGTACCGGTACAGAGTCAACGTGAAATAACAGTAGGGAGGCTATATACAGAGGGTACCGGTACAGAGTCAATGTGAAATAACAGTAGGGAGGCTATATACAGGGGGTACCGGTACAGAGTCAATGTGAAATAACAGTAGGGAGGCTATATACAGGGGGGTACCGGTACAGAGTCAATGTGAAATAACAGTAGGGAGGCTATATACAGGGGGTACCGGTACAGAGTCAATGTGAAATAACAGTAGGGAGGCTATATACAGGGGGTACCGGTACAGAGTCAATGTGAAATAACAGTAGGGAGGCTATATACAGGGGGTACCGGTACAGAGTCAATGTGAAATAACAGTAGGGAGGCTATATACAGGGGGTACCGGTACAGAGTCAATGTGAAATAACAGTAGGGAGGCTATATACAGGGGGTACCGGTACAGAGTCAATGTGAAATAACAGTAGGGAGGCTATATACAGGGGGTACCGGTACAGAGTCAATGTGAAATAACAGTAGGGAGGCTATATACAGGGGGTACCGGTACAGAGTCAATGTGTAATAACAGTAGGGAGGCTATATACAGGGGGGTACCGGTACAGAGTCAATATGAAATAACAGTAGGGAGGCTATATACAGGGGGTACCGGTACAGAGCCAATGTGAAATAACAGTAGGGAGGCTATATACAGGGGGTACCGGTACAGAGTCAATGGAAAATAACAGTAGGGAGGCTATATACAGGGAGTACCGGTACAGAGTCAATGGGAAATAACAGTAGGGAGGCTATATACAGAGGGTACCGGCACAGAGTCAATGTGAAATATCAGTAGGGAGGCTATATACAGGGGGTACCGGTACAGAGTCAATGTGAAATAACAGTAGGGAGGCTATATACAGGGGGGTACCGGTACAGAGTCAATGGGAAATAACAGTAGGGAGGCTATATACAGGGGGTACCGGTACAGAGTCAATGGGAAATAACAGTAGGGAGGCTATATACAGGGGGTACCGGTACAGAGTCAATGTGAAATAACAGTAGGGAGGCTATATACAGGGGGTACCGGTACAGAGTCAATGTGAAATAACAGTAGGGAGGCTATATACAGGGGGTACCGGTACAGAGTCAATGTGAAATAACAGTAGGGAGGCTATATACAGGGGGTACCGGTACAGAGTCAATGTGAAATAACAGTAGGGAGGCTATATACAGGGGGTACCGGTACAGAGTCAATGTGAAATAACAGTAGGGAGGCTATATACAGGGGGGTACCGGTACAGAGTCAATGTGAAATAACAGTAGGGAGGCTATATACAGGGGGTACCGGTACAGAGTCAATGTGAAATAACAGTAGGGAGGCTATATACAGGGGGGTACCGGTACAGAGTCAATGTGAAATAACAGTAGGGAGGCTATATACAGGGGGTACCGGTACAGAGTCAATGTGAAATAACAGTAGGGAGGCTATATACAGGGGGTACCGGTACAGAGTCAATGTGAAATAACAGTAGGGAGGCTATATACAGGGGGTACCGGTACAGAGTCAATGTGAAATAACAGTAGGGAGGCTATATACAGGGGGTACCGGTACAGAGTCAATGTGAAATAACAGTAGGGAGGCTATATACAGGGGGTACCGGTACAGAGTCAATGTGAAATAACAGTAGGGAGGCTATATACAGGGGGGTACCGGTACAGAGTCAATGTGAAATAACAGTAGGGAGGCTATATACAGGGGGTACCGGTACAGAGTCAATGTGAAATAACAGTAGGGAGGCTATATACAGGGGGTACCGGTACAGAGTCAATGTGAAATAACAGTAGGGAGGCTATATACAGGGGGTACCGGTACAGAGTCAATGTGAAATAACAGTAGGGAGGCTATATACAGGGGGTACCGGTACAGAGTCAATGTGAAATAACAGTAGGGAGGCTATATACAGGGGGGTACCGGTACAGAGTCAATGTGAAATAACAGTAGGGAGGCTATATACAGGGGGGTACCGGTACAGAGTCAATGGGAAATAACAGTAGGGAGGCTATATACAGGGGGTACCGGTACAGAGTCAATGGGAAATAACAGTAGGGAGGCTATATACAGGGGGTACCGGTACAGAGTCAATGTGAAATAACAGTAGGGAGACTATATACAGGGGGTACCGGTACAGAGTCAATGGGAAATAACAGTAGGGAGGCTATATACAGGGGGTACCGGCACAGAGTCAATGTGAAATAACAGTAGGGAGGCTATATACAGGGGGGTACCGGCACAGAGTCAATGTGAAATAACAGTAGGGAGGCTATATACAGGGGGGTACCGGTACAGAGTCAATGTGTAATAACAGTAGGGAGGCTATATACAGGGGGTACCGGTACAGAGTCAATGTGTAATAACAGTAGGGAGGCTATATACAGGGGGGGTACCGGTACAGAGTCAATGTGAAATAACAGTAGGGAGGCTATATACAGGGGGTACCGGTACAGAGTCAATGTGAAATAACAGTAGGGAGGCTATATACAGGGGGTACCGGTACAGAGTCAATGTGAAATAACAGTAGGGAGGCTATATACAGGGGGTACCGGTACAGAGTCAATGTGAAATAACAGTAGGGAGGCTATATACAGGGGGTACCGGTACAGAGTCAATGTGAAATAACAGTAGGGAGGCTATATACAGGGGGTACCGGTACAGAGTCAATGTGAAATAACAGTAGGGAGGCTATATACAGGGGGTACCGGTACAGAGTCAATGGGAAATAACAGTAGGGAGGCTATATACAGGGGGTACCGGCACAGAGTCAATGTGAAATAACAGTAGGGAGGCTATATACAGGGGGTACCGGTACAGAGTCAATGTGAAATAACAGTAGGGAGGCTATATACAGGGGGTACCGGTACAGAGTCAATGTGAAATAACAGTAGGGAGGCTATATACAGGGGGTACCGGTACAGAGTCAATGTGTAATAACAGTAGGGAGGCTATATACAGGGGGGTACCGGTACAGAGTCAATGTGAAATAACAGTAGGGAGGCTATATACAGGGGGTACCGGTACAGAGCCAATGTGAAATAACAGTAGGGAGGCTATATACAGGGGGTACCGGTACAGAGTCAATGGGAAATAACAGTAGGGAGGCTATATACAGGGAGTACCGGTACAGAGTCAATGGGAAATAACAGTAGGGAGGCTATATACAGAGGGTACCGGCACAGAGTCAATGTGAAATAACAGTAGGGAGGCTATATACAGGGGGTACCGGTACAGAGTCAATGTGAAATAACAGTAGGGAGGCTATATACAGGGGGGTACCGGTACAGAGTCAATGTGAAATAACAGTAGGGAGGCTATATACAGGGGGTACCGGTACAGAGTCAATGGGAAATAACAGTAGGGAGGCTATATACAGGGGGTACCGGTACAGAGTCAATGTGAAATAACAGTAGGGAGACTATATACAGGGGGTACCGGTACAGAGTCAATGGGAAATAACAGTAGGGAGGCTATATACAGGGGGTACCGGCACAGAGTCAATGTTAAATAACAGTAGGGAGGCTATATACAGGGGGTACCGGCACAGAGTCAATGTGAAATAACAGTAGGGAGGCTATATACAGGGGGTACCGGTACAGAGTCAATGTGTAATAACAGTAGGGAGGCTATATACAGGGGGGTACCGGTACAGAGTCAATGTGAAATAACAGTAGGGAGGCTATATACAGGGGGTACCGGTACAGAGCCAATGTGAAATAACAGTAGGGAGGCTATATACAGGGGGTACCGGTACAGAGCCAATGTGAAATAACAGTAGGGAGGCTATATACAGGGGGTACCGGTACAGAGTCAATGGGAAATAACAGTAGGGAGGCTATATACAGGGGGTACCGGTACAGAGCCAATGTGAAATAACAGTAGGGAGGCTATATACAGGGGGTACCGGTACAGAGTCAATGGGAAATAACAGTAGGGAGGCTATATACAGGGGGTACCGGTACAGAGTCAATGTGAAATAACAGTAGGGAGGCTATATACAGGGGGTACCGGCACAGAGTCAATGTGAAATAACAGTAGGGAGGCTATATACAGGGGGTACCGGTACAGAGTCAATGTGAAATAACAGTAGGGAGGCTATATACAGGGGGGTACCGGTACAGAGTCAATGTGAAATAACAGTAGGGAGGCTATATACAGGGGGTACCGGTACAGAGTCAATGGGAAATAACAGTAGGGAGGCTATATACAGGGGGTACCGGTACAGAGTCAATGTGAAATAACAGTAGGGAGGCTATATACAGGGGGTACCGGTACAGAGTCAATGGGAAATAACAGTAGGGAGGCTATATACAGGGGGTACCGGCACAGAGTCAATGTGAAATAACAGTAGGGAGGCTATATACAGGGGGTACCGGCACAGAGTCAATGTGAAATAACAGTAGGGAGGCTATATACAGGGGGTACCGGTACAGAGTCAATGTGAAATAACAGTAGGGAGGCTATATACAGGGGGGTACCGGTACAGAGTCAATGTGAAATAACAGTAGGGAGGCTATATACAGGGGGTACCGGTACCGAGTCAATGTGCGGGGGCACCAGCTAGTCGATGTAATTGAGGTAATATGTACATATGGGTAGAGTTAAAGTGACTATGCATAAATAATTAACAGAGTAGCAGCAGCGTAAAAGAGGGGGATGGGGTGGGGGGGCAGTGCAAATAGTCTGGGTAGCCATGATTAGCTGTTCAGGAGTCTTATGGCTTGGGGGTAGAAGCTGTTAAGAACACACCTCCTGGTATATAGGTCCTGGATGGGAGGAAGCTTGGCCCCAGTGACGTACTGGGCCGTACGCACTACCCTCTGTAGTGCCTTGCAGTCGGAGGCTGAGCAGTTGCCATACCAGGCAGTAATGCAACCAGTCAGGATGCTCTCGATGGTGCAGCTGTATAACTTTTTGAAGATCTGAGGACCCATGCCAAATCTTTTCAGTCTCCTTAGGGGGAACGGGCTTTGTCATGTCCTCTTCACGACTGTCTTGGTGTGCTTGGACCATGTTAGTTTGTTGGTGATGTGGACACTAAGGAACTTGAAGCTCTCAACCTGTTCCACTACAGCCCCGTCGATGAGAATGGGGGCGTGATTGGTCCTCTTTTCTTTCCTGTAGTCCACAATCATCTCCTTTGTCTTGATCACGTTGAGGGAAAGGTTGTTATCCTGGCACCACACGGCCAGGTCTCTGACCTTTTCCCTATAGGCTGTCTCACCGTTGTTGGTGATCAGGCCTACCACTGTTGTGTCGTCTGCAAACTTAATGATGGTGTTGGAGTCATGCCTGGCCATGCAGTCATGGGTGAACAGGGAGTACAGGAGGGGACTGAGCACGCACCCCTGAGGGGCCCCCGTGTTGAGGATCAGCGTGGCAGATGTGTTGTTACCTACCCTTACCACCTGGGGGCGGCCCGTCAGGAAGTCCAGGATCCAGTTGCAGAGGGAGGTGTTTAGTCCCAGGGTCCTTATCTTAGTGATGAGCTTTGAGGGCACTATGGTGTTGAACGCTGAGCTGTAGTCAATGAATAGAATTCTCACGTAGGTGTTCCTCTTGTCCAGGTGGGAAAGGGCAGTCTGGAGAGCAATAGAGATTGCGTCCTCTGTGGATTTGTTGGGGCGGTTTGCAAATTGTGGGTCTAGGGTTTCTGGGATAATGGTGTTGATGTGAGCCATGACCAGCCTTTCAAAGCACTTCATGGTTACAGACGTGAGTGCTACGGGTCGGTAGTCATTTAGGCAGGTTATCTTAGTGTCCTTGGGCACAGGTACTATGGTGGTCTGCTTGAAACATGTTGGTATTACAGACTCAGTTAGGGACATGTTGAAAATGTCAGTGAAGACACTTGCCAGTTGGTCAGCGCATACTCGGAGTACACGTCCTGGTAATCCGTCTGGCCCTGCGGCCTTGTGAATGTTGACCTGCTTAAAAGACTTACTCACATCGGCTACGGAGAGCGTGATCACATAGTCATACGAAACAGCTGATGCTCTCATGCATGCTTCAGTGTTGCTTGCCTCGAAGCGAGCATAGAAGTGATTTAGCTCGTCTGGTAGGCTTGTGTCACTGGGCAGCTCGTGGCTGTGCTTCCCTTTGTAGTCTGTAATAGTTTTCAAGCCCTGCCACATCCGACGAGCGTCAGTGGCGGTGTAGAACGATTCAATCTTAGTCCTGTATTGACTCTTTGCCTGTTTGATGGTTCGTCGGAGGGCATAGCAGGATTTCTTATAAGCATCCGGGTTAGAGTCCCGCTCCTTGAAAGCGGCAGCTTTACCCTTTAGCTCAGTGCGGATGTTGCCCATAATCCATGGCTTCTGGTTGGGGTATGTACGTACGGTCACTGTGGGGACGACGTCATCGAT
>CM062485.1:60302186-60384686 GCA_031479575.1 Coregonus ussuriensis | reverse complement strand
TGCTCACATATCGTTCTGGGTTCCACTGCACAACAGCAGGTCGTGGAGTTTTATGAACATCAAGGCAGACACAGTGAATTTTGATATATGTTTTTCTTTATGTTCTGATTGGCCAAAGTGGTGAAGCCTCCAACAGGCCTCCGCATTACCACCGCCAGACAGTGAAGAAACCACCATTTATGATGATGATGATGGTGATGAGATGATGATGATGGTGATGGTAGTGATGATGATGGTGATGAGATGATGATGGTGATGGTGATGGTGATGGTGATGAGATGATGATGGTGATGAGATGATGATGGTGGTGGTGATGGTGATGAGATGAGATGATGGTGATGAGACGATGATGATGGTGATGGTGATGAGATGATGGTGATGATGATGGTGATGGTAGTGATGGTGATGGTGATGGTGATGAGATGATGGTGATGGTGATGATGATGATGGTGATGGTGTGGAGATGATGGTGATGGTAGTGATGGTGATGGTAGTGATGGTGATGGTGTGGTGATGGTAGTGATGGTGATGGTGTGGTGATGGTGATGGTGATGGTGTGGTGATGATGGTGATGGTGTGATGGTGATGGTGATGGTAGTGATGATGATGGTGATGGTAGTGGTGATGATGGTGATGGTGATAAGATGATGATGATGGTGATGGTAGTGATGATGATGGTGATGGTGTGGTGATGATGGTGATGGTGTGATGGTGATGGTGATGGTGATGGTGTGATGGTGATGGTGATGGTAGTGATGATGATGGTGATGATGATGATTATGATGTTGATGATAGTAAAGTTGATGGTGATGATGGTAGTTGTTGTTATACTTTAAACTCATAATACTTTATATTAAAGCTGCAATATGTAACTTTTTGGGCGACCGACCAAATGTACTTAGAAATGTGAGTTATAGATCTGCAATTCTCATTGAAAGCAAGTCTAAGAAGGGGTAGATCTGTTCTATGTAAGCGATTTCTATGCTTCCCGTTCTTAAGTTTAGTTTTAGCATCTTTTACTTTAGGTTTTGTACACCAGCTTCAAACAGCTGAAAATACAATATTTTTGGTTATGGAAAATATATTTCACAATGGTTTAGATGGTACAACGATTCTCTACACAATGACTGCTTATTTTCTCACATAAACTGCATTTAGACTAACTATTAGAATTTGAGCAACCAGGAAATGGCGAAGCGATTTCTGCATATTGCACCTTTAATACTCAGCAAGGTGAAACTGCAAAATGGTCTTATTTACAAACATCCAAAACAAGAAAGACATATACAGGGAGTAGAGAAATGTGTCTCTGTTTCTAAAGACTGGATGACATTACTTACACAGCGGAGGTCTGTGGATCATCCATTCTCCAATCAGCAGAAACCTCTGAGAGAGCTGGACTTGAGGATCAGTACCCAGTTATTTCATGTGGGGAAACTGAGTGTTCACTCTGTTTCTCTGAACCATCCACACTGGTCAATAGTATCAGGGGTCTTCACATGATGAGAGTTTAATGATTCAATCATTATTTAATAGTTTGTTGGGATCACATTATCACCTTCTAAACAATATTATTTCCAATCACAATTATTTTTTAACTACTCACAGGTCTACAGACACATACCTACTGTATGAATACATACCAGACTAAGATGTTTTGTGCTAAATGTGTTACCATCTAAAGGTCAGATTCTGAATAATGCAGGTATATGTCCCTGACATGCACTACTGACCTCACACTCTGTATGAGTGATATTGTCTCTGTTCCTACAGGGTTCTCTGAGGAGGACTGTGGATCACTGGCCTCCATTCTCCAATCCGCAGTCTCACATCTGAGATAGCTGGACCAGAGGAACCTGAGTTACAGTTAGTTGATTTGTGGTGGGAGGCTGGACAAAAAAACATCTACACTGTAAACTACCGAAAATGAGGTCAATACTTTTGTATTTTGTCTTTGTATACTTTTTCTCAAAGGGGAATTTCACCCTGGGGGAATCTGGGCTTGTTTTCATCATGTCTGAGGCATTTCAAGGACAGTGAGATGTGTTTCACACCAGGAGGTAGGCCAGTCAGGGCTAATACACCCTCCTCCTTCGGTGCATCGATGGGGAGGGCGGCGAGATCTAAAAATACATATAGTCCTGCTTTGTGGTATTTCACAAAGGCTCCATGTTATACTGATCGTACTATATGTTATTGTGGGTGTAGATATGGTTGCCCTTGTTCGATAGAGCCATTGGACGTCTTTCAGAGATGTTCCTATTGGCAGATTCATTAGTAAATTCATTTTTTCCAGTCTCTGAAAGAAGACAACTTGTGTTGGGCGATGCTTCATGCTCTGGCCCCCGTCCCGCCACCAAGTCTAGCTTTTTTTTAAAGGAGGCGGACACTAACAACAATCCTTTGGGCAAAACTGAAAGAACTGACCAGACGCAATGGCTTCAAGTGATTCCTCTCATCAACACGAATTCGACGATGGAGTATCTATTAGCTACATGCTGACATTCAACCATACATGTTTCAACCGGAATATAGCGAAGAGGATTCGAAACAGAGTTGGATTTAGCTAACATTAGAAGCTCAGCTACAGCCAATGCCAGCACCAAGAGGGCAGATGACAAATATGGTGGCTAACTAAATAAGTATTGTTTCCTGCAGGCCACCTAGCCACCTAGCCACCTAGCCACCTAGCTAACTTTAGTTTATCTACTGAAACCCATATGGTATACTGCTGGCTAACATGCTACTGTGTTACAGTGGGGGGAAATCTGATTATTTTTCTGTTTGCTAACTTAGCTAGATATATAGCTACCTCGGTAGCTAGCTAACTAGCTAAGTTAGCTAGCTAAACAACTACAAGTAGCCATATCTATGACTAAAAATAGAAGTTGTAAAACCTCTTCTCTTTCTAGTGGTAGATATGGCTAGCTACTAAAACAGCACACTACAACGTTACAACCAGTCACCTAAAGCTAGGTTTACCAGCAAATGTTAGCACATGACTGGAGTTGGCTAGCTAGTTAGCCTGGTGCCTGCTAACTTGTTATGCGCCACACCTCACATAGGTAACTTGTTCGCAAACATGTGTAACATCAGCAACTGTAAATCATTTAACTAGCTAGCTATGTAACATAATTGTCGAGGGTTGAAATTGGTTATGATTATGACCTTGGATGCATTTCAATCTCACAAAACTATAGGCATGACACAAGATAAGATTCCAAACAGATGTAAATAAGTTTTGCATATCCAGCAAGCTAGCCTGCTAAGTTTACTAGCAAACAGTGAGGAGAAACAATAATACAACAATTTACAGTTGTAAATATCTAAAACTGAAGCTGGTTTTACTATACAAATATTTGCCTAAGCATGCCTGATAGACATGGCTGTAGGTAGATACTGTCTGCCTACCTACCTAAGGCTCATTTGTACGGTCTGGTCACTGTGCAAAGGTTGAGGGTTATGTCATATTTATTTATATTAGGATAGATATTGTTCTAAATGTAATCTCTGTGCCTGTACACATGTATGCATGTTCAACTAGTCTACCCTAATGTTGATGTTTGTAACAAGGTGAGTAGGATGGAGCCAGGCGCAGGAAGTGTGAATCATAGAATAGGGTTTATTTGGCCAATACAGCAGTCCACAGTAATGCGTAAACCAAATACAGTGTGACTTAAATGCGTATTGGAAAAACAAAACACATGGGTGAATATCCCGGCGATAAAAGTAACATAATGCTCAACAAGAGCTAGTGACACCTCCACATGGAACAATAACACACAAAGACATGGGGGAGCAGAGGGAATCATTATACAGAGACTGATGAGGGGATATGAACCAGGTGTGTGTGAAAAACAAGACAAAACAAATGGAATGATGAAAAGAGGAGTGGCAGTGGCTAGAAGGCCGGTGACGACGAATGCCGAAGCCTGCCCGAACAAGGAGATGAGGCAGCTTCGGAGGGAGTCGTGACAATGTTATGCTGGCACGGTTCAGCTGTTGTTCAAACTGTACAATAGACTATCATTTGTTTTGTTTTTTGTCTTACAGAATATACCATGTGGTGCCTGGGCTTCTTCCTGGAGGGGATTCTAGATACAGAAACAGAATTCCTTTGCCTGCGTGTGTCATTGTAGCAGAACTGTATCCCGTGAACTGTATCCCTCTCAAGGGATTAGACATTATGCTGGATTTCAAGCAGATGACTCAAGAGGAGCTGAATGGCAGTTTGATCATGACAACACTCCTCCCACAGCTTTACAAGTATTCCCTGAACTTACTGTATGTTCCTTTGGAATGGCAATTTCATCATGACCACCTCTCCCATCATCTGCTGATCACCAGTTCTCTTAGCTACAGATTGTTACACCAGAAATTGTGATTCAACCAAATATTTTTGGTATCCATTACTGGGAGTTACACCATAGGTACTGTTTGGTGTAGCACAGAGAATTTTCGACCAACCTTAGTGATGGTTTGTCCTCGATTCGGGGGAAACAGGAGTCTCATAAAATGTCAGTGTACAGTTGCAGGGGGTCAGTTTGAATTTAGAAAATGCTCTGTTATTAAAAATAAATATTATTTTTGCTCCATAAAGTAATCCAACAATATGTGCGTCGCCATCGTGTCTATTTCAAGTCTTCTTACTCATTGATTGAGACAGGTCTCTGTCATAATGACATGCAGCACTTTCGCGTGGACAACATCCTGTCTCGATTAATGAGAGAACACTTAAAATAGACAAGATGTCGGCAAAAATATTTGGGTAAATCACATTATCTGGTGTAACAATCTGTAGCTACAGTTCTCTACACCTGAGACACACTCGGACACACTAAACTGTACTACACTGTTCATACCAAAAATGTTACTTTTACCATACAACATTGTTGTTGAATACCCGATTGTCTTGAGTTAGCATTAAATAGTACACTCCCCTGTATTCTAGATTTTGACAAATAAACTAACATTATTTGGATATCTGAATGTCTAGCATCTGTTTGATGCTACAGAGCCTTGTACAGCTTATATAAATATATTCTGTGAATCTATAAGGGAAGACACATTTCAAAGATTGATAGAAAATATCCATATTTATGTTATGGTGGTTCTACATAAGGGCTCTCCAACCCTGTTCCTGGAGAGCTACCATCCTGTAGGTTTTCACTCCAACCCTGTTCCTGGAGAGCTACCATCCTGTAGGTTTTCATTCCAACCCTGTTCCTGGAGAGCTACCATCCTGTAGGTTTTCACTCCAACCCTGTTCCTGGAGAGCTACCATCCTGTAGGTTTTCACTCCAACCCTGTTCCTGGAGAGCTACCATCCTGTAGGTTTTAACTCCAACCCTAATCTAGCACACCTGATTCTAATAATTAGCTGGTTGATAAGCTGAACCAGGTTAGTTACAACTGGGGTTGGAGCGAAAACCTACAGGAGGGTATCTCTCCAGGAACAGGGTTGGAGACCCCTGCTCTACATGGTCTTATGCTGAGCCACACTGGCTGCATTTCCACAGGCAGCCCAATTCTGATATTTTTTCCACTAATTGGTCTTAATCACATCAGATCTTTTTCAGAACTGATCTGATTGGTCAAACGACCAATTAGCTAAAATATTTTGGCCACATTACCTTCACCTTGTGCAGAGCTAGGGGTTGGAAATGCATGTTGGTGGAATCAGATTATGTACCACCTACAACACAATACACAACAATAATCAATTTAACCACCCCACTAATTGTATTGATTTCTATTAGACTGGCTAGCTAAGCACACTGTACCTAACATGGACATTTCAATATTGTCAGCTTGCTGTTAGCTAACTAGCGTCACTAAGAAGGCAACAAGATTTCTAGCCAGTTGAGACTGGCTGAGAACCAACTAACCCACCATAGACAATTTATACACATTAATCATTGCTACCAACACACAAAAAGAGAGTGAGTAAGCTACAGTATATAGACAATTCCATTTTTAGTAACAGAGTATTTTACAGACAAGGGTGATGGCTACAATATTGAGACTCTTTATTTGGGAACATTAGCTAGCTTATGTTAGTTAACCTCAGTCAAAGAACAAAAATGTTTACTCTGCTGAAGGTAGCTACCAATCTAGCAGTAACTACCATCGCATAGGCGAAATTGATTGACAGTGTGTATACCAAAAGATAGCTATATGCTTTATCTGATGGTTTTCAGAATTCAACACAGGACTGTAACATTAGCTAGCTAGCTAACTTACCCAGCTAGGCTAGCAAGCTAGCTAACGTTAGGTTACCTCTAATTGAGAATCTTCCGTTTAGTTGGGAAGGAAAAAAATCACTGGGTTCGCATCACTTCTCAGCTGTCGTCGAAATGAATCTTTGGTCACAGCATCATTCTTGATAGCCGCGAGCTACTGGCAGAATCGGGGTGAATCTCTGGTAGGTAGAATGGTGAAAGATAACTCATTTTCGCGCTTGTTTGTAATTAGAACAGCCAGGTACAGAACTCCACACGGGCATGATGACAAACAGTGGAAAACAAACGTTTAAAAAAAATCTTACTTAGAGAAGTTCAGAGAGTACTGTGTTGGTCGTTCTAAGTAAACAACTCCATTATTCCAGTTTGTGGCCACGCCCCCTCTACATAGCGTGTGGTATCAGCATTCGCTGTGAATGCCAGACTTTGTGGTTCACTATGAGCAAACCAACACACAGGGAGTTGAAACTTCCCGATTCTACCAGTGAAATGAACATGTGGTAGTTGTAATGTGTGGTTTGGATAATTGTGATGTTTATGACAAAAATGTAATGTTGTTAAAGTTGCACTATGCAGAAATCGCTCCGCCATTTCCTGGTTGCTAAAACTCAAAAAGTTCACCTAATTTCAGTTTATCAGACAAAATAAGCTAGTATAGTGTAGAGAATCATGGTTCCATCTAAACCGCTGTGAAATATATTTTCCATAACCCCAAATATTGTGGTTTCAGCTGTTTGAAGCTGGTGTACAAAACCGAAAGTAAAAGACATTTTTTTTTTTTTACAAATGGGAAACATAGAAATAGTGGACATAGAACAGATCTACCGCTTCTTAGACTTGCTTTCAAGTAGAATGATAGATCTATAACTCACATTTCTATGTGAATTTGGTCAGGTTGCCCAAAAACGTACATATTGCCACTTGTTTTGCTAGCACAGACTGGAACATGTTCCGGGATTCTTCAGACAGCATTGAGGAGTACACCACATCAGTCACTGGCTTCATCAATAAGTGCATCGATGATGTCGTCCCCACAGTGACCGTACGTACATACCCCAACCAGAAGCCATGGATTACAGGAAACATCTGTACTGAGCTAAAGGGTAGAGCTGCCGCTTTCAAGGAACGGGACTCTAACCCGGACGCTTATAAGAAATCCCGCTATGACCTCCGACGAACCATCAAACAGGCAAAGAGTCAATACAGGACTAAGATTGAATCGTACTACACTGGCTCTGACGCTCGTCGGATGTGGCAGGGCTTGAAAACTATTACAGACTACAAAGGGAAGCACAGCCGCGAGCTGCCCAGTGACACAAGCCTACCAGACGAGCTAAACCACTTCTATGCTCACTTCGAGGCAAGCAACACTGAAACATGCATGAGAGCACCAGCTGTTCCGGATGACTATGTGATCACGCTCTCCGTAGCCGATGTGAGTAAGACTTTTAAGCAGGTCAACATTCACAAGGCCGCAGGGCCAGACAGATTACCAGGACGTGTACTCCGAGTATGTGCTGACCAACTGGCAAATGTCTTCACTGACATTTTCAACATGTCCCTGACTGAGTCTGTAATACCAACATGTTTCAAGCAGACCACCATAGTCCCCGTGCCCAAGGACTCTAAGATAACCTGCCTAAATGACTACCGACCCGTAGCACTGACGTCTGTAGCCATGAAGTGCTTTGAAAGGCTGGTCATGGCTCACATCAACAGCATTATCCCAGAAACCCTAGACCCACTCCAATTTGCATACCGCCCCAACAGATCCACAGATGATGCAATCTCTATTGCACTCCACACTGCCCTTTCCCACCTGGACAAGAGGAACACCTACGTGAGAATGCTATTCATTGACTACAGCTCAGCATTCAACACCATAGTGCCCTCTAAGCTCATCACTAAGCTAAGGATCCTGGGACTAAACAACTCCCTCTGCAACTGGATCCTGGACTTCCTGACGGGCCGCCCCCAGGTGGTAAGGGTAGGTAACAACACATCTGCCACACTGATCCTCAACACGGGGGCCCGTCAGGGGTGCGTGCTCAGTCCCCTCCTGTACTCTCTGTTCACCCATGACTGCATGGCCAGGCACGACTCCAACACCATCATTAAGTTTGCCGACGACACAACAGTGGTAGGCCTGATCACCGACAACGATGAGACAGCCTATAGGGAGGAGGTCAGAGACCTGGCCGTGTGGTGCCAGGACAACAACCTCTCCCTCAACGTCACCAAGACAAAGGAGATGATTGTGGACTACAGGAAAAAAAAGAGGACTGAGCACGCCCCCATTCTCATTTACGGGGCTGTAGTGGAACAGGTTGAGAGCTTCAAGTTCCTTGGTGTCCACATCACCAACGAACTATCATGGTCCAAACACACCAAGACAGTCGTGAGGAGGGCACGACAAAGCCTATTCCCCCTCAGGAGACTGAAAAGATTTGGCATGGGTCCTCAGATCCTCAAAAAATTCTACAGCTGCACCATCGAGAGCATCCTGACTGGTTGCATCACCGCCTGGTATGGCAACTGCTTGGCCTCCGACCGCAAGGCACTACAGAGGGTAGTGCGTACGGCCCAGTACATCACTGGGGCCAAGCTTCCTGCCATCCAGGACCTCTATACCAGGCGGTGTCAGAGGAAGGCCCTCAAAATTGTCAAAGACTCCAGCCACCCTAGTCATAGACTGTTCTCTCTGCTACCGCACGGCAAGTGGTACCGGAGCGCCAAGTCTAGGTCCAAAAGACTTCTCAACAGCTTCTACCCCCAAGCCATAAGACTCCTGAACAGCTAATCATGGCTACCCAGACTATTTGCACTGCCCCCCCACCCCATCCTTTTTACGCTTCTGCTACTCTGTTAATTATTTATGCATAGTCACTTTAACTCTACCCACATGTACATATTACCTCAACTACCTCAACTAGCCGGTGCCCCCGCACATTGACTCTGTACCGGTACCCCCCTGTATATATAGCCTCCCTACTGTCACTTTATTTGACTTCTGCTCTTTTTTCTCTCAACACTTTTTTTGTTGTTGTTTTATTTTAACTTTTTTTGTTAAAAATAAATGCACTGTTGGTTAAGGGCTGTAAGTAAGCATTTCACTGTAATGTCTGCACCTGTTGTATTCGGCGCATGTGACCAATACATTTTGATTTGATTTGATTTGATTTGATTTAATGTAGTGATTATAGGTTGTGGCAGAGCCATAGCGTAATTCCCCCTTTAAGGTTTTTTTTCTTAATTTTTTTAAATGGTTACTCATTATGCTGCAATGTGTTATCCCATTTAGGCTAAATCAATGTTTTCTGTCAGATAAATGTTATGAAGCGTTGGCCTCAGCTCTCAGCTCAAACTCCTCCAATCTGAGACAGTTTGACTTGGCCTCAGCTCTCTGCTGGACTGGAGAAGCTGAGGTCAGTACTTCAAAACTTACCTGTTCAATAAAAAGATTGGCTTAAGTTGGCTACACCAACAAGGTAAATACTGTTATCAATGTTATATTACATTTCAGTCACACATTGTGAAGTTTAACCTTTGTGGGCTACATGTAGAAAATTGTGTGAAATTCATGTGTTGATAAATTAGTAGACTAATTGAGCAATTAGTAGACTTACTGTATATTTGAGATGGTCAAAATAGTTATGAACTAATTTATTTGGTAAAGTGAAAAAAAATATTACATTTATCCTAACTGACAGTGAGAACCAGTTTTGATTTGTTTCTTACGTTAGTAAGTTACGTACAGTAGATGACAATTGTAGTGAGTGACTTCAATACAGGATCTTTGAATTAGAACAATGTGTTTAACCTCAGCTCACCACCAGAGGGCAGCAGTCTTGTTGTAAAATTATGATGACACACAATTTCACAGCAAGATCTAAGTGAGCTTGATATTTGTTATTTTTTTCTATTTCATTAAAGGCAGGTAGCAGGTGGGGGAACTGACATGGCAGGTAGCAGGTGGGGGAACTGACGTGGCAGGTAGCAGGTGGGGGAACTGACGTGGCAGGTAGCAGGTGGGGGAACTGACGTGGCAGGTAGCAGGTGGGGGAACTGACGTGGCAGGTAGCAGGTGGGGGAACTGACGTGGCAGGTAGCAGGTGGGGGAACTGACGTGGCAGGTAGCAGGTGGGGGAACTGACGTGGCAGGTAGCAGGTGGGGGAACTGACGTGGCAGGTAGCAGGTGGGGGAACTGACGTGGCAGGTAGCAGGTGGGGGAACTGACATGGCAGGTAGCAGGTGGGGAACTGACGTGGCAGGTAGCAGGTGGGGGAACTGACGTGGCAGGTAGCAGGTGGGGGAACTGACGTGGCAGGTAGCAGGTGGGGGAACTGACGTGGCAGGTAGCAGGTGGGGGAACTGACGTGGCAGGTAGCAGGTGGGGGAACTGACGTGGCAGGTAGCAGGTGGGGGAACTGACGTGGCAGGTAGCAGGTGGGGGAACTGACGTGGCAGGTAGCAGGTGGGGGAACTGACGTGGCAGGTAGCAGGTGGGGGAACTGACGTGGCAGGTAGCAGGTGGGGGAACTGACGTGGCAGGTAGCAGGTGGGGGAACTGACGTGGCAGGTAGCAGGTGGGGGAACTGACGTAGCAGGTGGAGGAACTGACGTGGCAGGTAGCAGGTGGGGGAACTGACGTGGCAGGTAGCAGGTGGGGGAACTGACGTGGCAGGTAGCAGGTGGGGGAACTGACGTGGCAGGTAGCAGCGTGTATGCACAACTCTTCCCATGGATGTATCTTAAAATCTAAGAATTTAGCCTATAACTACATTCTGAATAACATTGAAATCCTCAAACTTTTTCTAGATCATAATTTTGAAATGCTTGAACAGCAATCAAACAGATCAAAGTGACCAAGAGGTATTCTTTCGTCCAGCGAAACAGAGGAGGAGAAACGTCCTTCCAAACAATCGAACAAAACAATGGAAGAGGAAGTGGTTACAACAATGTCCAAAAAGGAGGACATTGCTGGCAAGCATGAACTTAAAGCTACAAAAGCTATTGCTCGGATGAACGGAGGACATTGAGGCCCTCAAAGTAGGAATGGATTACAGCAACAAATTAATGGAAGAAATAAGGGCTGAAAACAAAACCTTGAAAATGACAGTAGACTCCCTACAATCAACAACGGAGAAACTCCAGAGTGATAACACTAAAATGAAAGCAGAGCTACTTGACCTAAAATGCAGAAACATGAGAAATAATATTGTCATAATGGGAGTGAAGGAGAATGAAAACTATCTGTCAACCGAAGAAAAGGTGAAAGATTTCATGAAACATAATCTTAAAATGACCAATGAACAGGTGGATAAGATTGATTTCCAAAGAGTGCATCGTTTTGGCCGAAGGGTTCCCCAGAAACCACACTACACTACATTACATTACACTACACTACACCACAATACACTATACCACACTACACTACACTACTCTACTCTACACTACACTACAATACACCACACCACACTACAATACACCACACCACACTACACTACACTACTCTCCACTACACCACACCACACCACACTACACCACACCACACTACACCACACCACATTACACCAGCCAAGTGGATTGGGCCAGGCACATCCAGGTGTCAGGCCAGGGTGTACTCAGTCGCGGTCCAAGAGCCGCGGTTCAGGAGCCTCAGGCCCTCCAGAAGGGGAGACAGAGACAGAGAAAATATGAGGGTTATTGAGAGCATGGCTAATAGTACAGTCGTGGTCAAACGTTTTGAGAATGACACAAGTATTGGTCTTCACAAAGTTCGCTGCTTCAGTGTTATGAGATATTCTTGTCAGATGTTACTATGGTATACTGAAGTATAATTACAAGCATTCCATAATTGTCAAAGGCTTTTATTGACAATTACATTAAGTTTATGCAAAGAGTCAATTACATTTTACATTTACGTCATTTAGCAGGCGCTCTTATCCAGAGCGACTTACAGTTAGTACAATATTTGCAGTGTTGACCCTTCTTTTTCAAGACCTCTGCAATCCGCCCTGGCATGCTGTCAATTAACTTCTGGGCCACATCCTGACTGATGGCAGCCCATTCTTGCATAATCAATGCTTGGAGTTTGTCTGAATTTGTGGGTTTTTGTTTGCCCACCCGCCTCTTGAGGATTGACCACAAGTTCTCAATGGGATTAAGGTCTGGGGAGTTTCCTGGCCATGGACCCAAAATGTCGATGTTTTGTTCCCCGAGCCACTTAGTTATCACTTTTGCCTTATGGCAAGGTGCTCCATCATGCTGGAAAAGGCATTGGTCGTCACCAAACTGTTCTTGGATGGTTGGGAGAAGTAGCTCTTGGAGGATGTGTTGGTACCATTCTTTATTCATGGCTGTGTTCTTCGGCAAAATTGTGAGTGAACCCCACACATGAATGGTCTCAGGATGCTTTACTGTTGGCATGACACAGGACTGATGGTAGCGCTCACCATGTCTTCTCCGGAAAAGCTGTTTTCCAGATGCCCCAAACAATCGGAAAGGGGATTCATCAGAGAAAAGGACTTTACCCCAGTCCTCAGCAGTCCAATCCCTGTACCTTTTGCAGAATATCAGTCTGTCCCTGATGTTATTTCCTGGAGAGAAGTGGCTTCTTTGCTGCCCTTCTTGACACCAGGCCATCCTCCAAAAGTCTTTGCCTCACTGTGCGTGCAGATGCACTCACACCTGCCTGCTGCCATTCCTGAGCAAGCTCTGCACTGGTGGTGCCCCGATCCCGCAGCTGAATCAACTTTAGGAGACGGTCCTTGCACTTGCTGGACTTTCTTGGGCGCCCTGATGCCTTCTTCACAACAATTGAACCTCTCTCCTTGAAGTTCTTGATGATCCGATAAATGGTTGATTTAGGTGCAATCTTACTAGCAGCAATATCCTTGCCTGTGAAGCCCTTTTTGTGCAAAGCAATGATGATGGCACGTGTTTCCTTGCAGGTAACCATGGTTAACAGAGGAAGAACAATTATTTCAAGCACCACCCTCTTTTAAAGCTTCCAGTCTGTTATTCTAACTCAATCAGCATGACAGAGTGATCTCCGGCCTTGTCCTCGTCAACACTCTCACCTGTGTTTTTTTATTTTTTGTTTAACCTTTATTTAACAAGGTAAGCCAGTTGAGAACAAGTTCTCATTTACAACTGCGACCTGGCCAAGATAAAGCAAAGCAGTGCGATAAAAACAACAACACAGAGTTACATATGGGGTAAAAAAAACATAAGGTCATAAAATACAACAGAAAATATATATACAGTGTGTGCAAATGTAGCAAGTTATGGAGGTAAGGCAATAAATAGGCTATAGTGCAAAATAATTACAATTAGTATTAACACTGGAATGCTAGATGTGCAAGAGATTATGTGCAAATAGAGATACTGGGGTGCAAAAGAGCAAAATAAATAACAATATAGGGATGAGGTAGTTGGGTGGGCTAATTGCAGATGGGCTGTGTACATGTGCAGTGATCGGTAAGGTGCTCTGACAACTGATGCTTAAAGTTAGTGAGGGAGATAAGAGTCTCCAGCTTCAGAGATTTTTGCAATTTGTTCCAGTCATTGGCAGCAGAGAACTGGAAGGAATGGCGGCCAAAGGAGGTGTTGGCTTTGGGAATGACCAGTGAGATATACCTGCTGGAGCGCAGACTACGGGTGGGTGCTGCTATGGTGACCAATGAGCTAAGATAAGGCGGGGATTTGCCTAGCAGTGATTTATAGATGGCCTGGAGCCAGTGGGTTTGACGACGAACATGTAGTGAGGACCAGCCAACAAGAACGTACAGGTCACAGTGGTGGGTAGTGTATGGGGCTTTGGAGACAAAACGGATGGCACTGTGATAGACTACATCCAATTTGCTGAGTAGAGTGTTGGAGGCTATTTTGTAAATGACATCGCCGAAGTCAAGGATCGGTAGGATAGTCAGTTTTACGAGGGCATGTTTGGCAGCATGAGTGAAGGAGGCTTTGTTGCGAAATAGGAAGCAGATTCTAGATTTAACTTTGGATTGGAGATTCTTAATGTGAGTCTGGAAGGAGAGTTTACAGTCTAACCAGACACCTAGGTATTTGTAGTTGTCCACATACTCTAGGTCAGACCCGTCGAGAGTGGTGATTCTAGTCGGGTGGGCGGGTGCCAGCAGCGTTCGATTGAAGAGCATGCATTTAGTTTTACTAGTGTTTAAGAGCAGTTGGAGGCTACTGAAGGAGTGTTGTATGGCATTGAAGCTCGTTTGGAGGTTTGTTAACACAGTGTCCAATGAAGGGCCAGATGTATACAAAATGGTGTCGTCTGCGTAGAGGTGGATCTGAGAGTCACCAGCAGCAAGAGCGACATTGATATACACAGAGAAAAGTGTCGGCCCAAGAATTGAACCCTGTGGCACCCCCATAGAGACTGCCATAGGTCCAGACAACAGGCCCTCCGATTTCACACATTGAACTCTATCTGAGAAGTAGTTGGTGAACCAGGCGTGGCAGTCATTTGAGAAACCAAGGCTATTTAACGAGAGAATCACTGACATGATGGCAGCTGGTGCATTTGTGGCAGGGCTGAAATGCAGTAGAAATGTTTTTTCGGGATTAAGTTCATTTTCATGGCAAAGAGGGACTTTGCAATTAATTGCAATTCATCTGATCACCCTTCATGACATTCTGGAATATATGCAAATTGCCATCATCAAAACTGAGGCAGCAGACTTTGTGAAAATTAGTATTTGTGTCATTCTCAAAACTTTTGACCACGACTGTACACCACATACACTGGGAGTAGAGACTAGTGAGACTATAGTATACCACATACACTGGGAGTAGAGACTAGTGAGACTAAGACCATAGTACACCACATACACTGGGAGTAGAGACTAGTGAGACTATAGTATACCACATACACTGGGAGTAGAGACTAGTGAGACTATAGTACACCACATACACTGGGAGTAGAGACTAGTGAGACCATAGTATACCACATACACTGGGAGTAGAGACTAGTGAGACTATAGTATACCACATACACTGGGAGTAGAGACTAGTGAGACTAAGACCATAGGACACCACATACACTGGGAGTAGAGACTAGTGAGACTATAGTACACCACATACACTGGGAGTAGAGACTAGTGAGACTATAGTACACCACATACACTGGGAGTAGAGACTAGTGAGACCATAGGACACCACATACACTGGGAGTAGAGACTAGTGAGACTAAGATCATAGTACACCACATACACTGGGAGTAGAGACTAGTGAGACCATAGGACACCACATACACTGGGAGTAGAGACTAGTGAGACTATAGTACACCACATACACTGGGAGTAGAGACTAGTGAGACTATAGTACACCACATACACTGGGAGTAGAGACTAGTGAGACCATAGGACACCACATACACTGGGAGTAGAGACTAGTGAGACTAAGATCATAGTACACCACATACACTGGGAGTAGAGACTAGTGAGACCATAGGACACCACATACACTGGGAGTAGAGACTAGTGAGACTATAGGACACCACATACACTGGGAGTAGAGACTAGTGAGACTAAGACCATAGTACACCACATACACTGGGAGTAGAGACTAGTGAGACTATAGTATACCACATACACTGGGAGTAGAGACTAGTGAGACTATAGTATACCACATACACTAGGAGTAGAGACTAGTGAGACTAAGACCATAGGACACCACATACACTGGGAGTAGAGACTAGTGAGACCATAGGACACCACATACACTGGGAGTAGAGACTAGTGAGACTATAGGACACCACATACACTGGGAGTAGAGACTAGTGAGACTAAGACCATAGTACACCACATACACTGGGAGTAGAGACTAGTGAGACTATAGTATACCACATACACTGGGAGTAGAGACTAGTGAGACTATAGTACACCACATACACTGGGAGTAGAGACTAGTGAGACTATAGTACACCACATACACTGGGAGTAGAGACTAGTGAGACCATAGGACACCACATACACTGGGAGTAGAGACTAGTGAGACTAAGATCATAGTACACCACATACACTGGGAGTAGAGACTAGTGAGACCATAGGACACCACATACACTGGGAGTAGAGACTAGTGAGACTATAGGACACCACATACACTGGGAGTAGAGACTAGTGAGACTAAGACCATAGTACACCACATACACTGGGAGTAGAGACTAGTGAGACTATAGTATACCACATACACTGGGAGTAGAGACTAGTGAGACTATAGTATACCACATACACTGGGAGTAGAGACTAGTGAGACCATAGGACACCACATACACTGGGAGTAGAGACTAGTGAGACTATAGTATACCACATACACTGGGAGTAGAGACTAGTGAGACTAAGATCATAGTACACCACATACACTGGGAGTAGAGACTAGTGAGACTATAGTACACCACATACACTGGGAGTAGAGACTAGTGAGACCATAGGACACCACATACACTGGGAGTAGAGACTAGTGAGACTAAGATCATAGTACACCACATACACTGGGAGTAGAGACTAGTGAGACCATAGGACACCACATACACTGGGAGTAGAGACTAGTGAGACTATAGGACACCACATACACTGGGAGTAGAGACTAGTGAGACCATAGGACACCACATACACTGGGAGTAGAGACTAGTGAGACTATAGTATACCACATACACTGGGAGTAGAGACTAGTGAGACTAAGACCATAGGACACCACATACACTGGGAGTAGAGACTAGTGAGACTATAGTATACCACATACACTGGGAGTAGAGACTAGTGAGACTATAGTATACCACATACACTGGGAGTAGAGACTAGTGAGACTAAGACCATAGGACACCACATACACTGGGAGTAGAGACTAGTGAGACCATAGGACACCACATACACTGGGAGTAGAGACTAGTGAGACTATAGGACACCACATACACTGGGAGTAGAGACTAGTGAGACTAAGACCATAGTACACCACATACACTGGGAGTAGAGACTAGTGAGACTATAGTATACCACATACACTGGGAGTAGAGACTAGTGAGACTAAGACCATAGGACACCACATACACTGGGAGTAGAGACTAGTGAGACTATAGTATACCACATACACTGGGAGTAGAGACTAGTGAGACTATAGTACACCACATACACTGGGAGTAGAGACTAGTGAGACCATAGGACACCACATACACTGGGAGTAGAGACTAGTGAGACTATAGTATACCACATACACTGGGAGTAGAGACTAGTGAGACTATAGTATACCACATACACTGGGAGTAGAGACTAGTGAGACTAAGACCATAGGACACCACATACACTGGGAGTAGAGACTAGTGAGACCATAGGACACCACATACACTGGGAGTAGAGACTAGTGAGACTATAGTATACCACATACACTGGGAGTAGAGACTAGTGAGACCATAGGACACCACATACACTGGGAGTAGAGACTAGTGAGACCATAGTACACCACATACACTGGGAGTAGAGACTAGTGAGACTATAGTATACCACATACACTGGGAGTAGAGACTAGTGAGACTATAGTATACCACATACACTGGGAGTAGAGACTAGTGAGACCATAGGACACCACATACACTGGGAGTAGAGACTAGTGAGACCATAGGACACCACATACACTGGGAGTAGAGACTAGTGAGACTATAGTATACCACATACACTGGGAGTAGAGACTAGTGAGACTATAGTACACCACATACACTGGGAGTAGAGACTAGTGAGACTATAGTATACCACATACACTGGGAGTAGAGACTAGTGAGACTATAGTATACCACATACACTGGGAGTAGAGACTAGTGAGACTATAGTATACCACATACACTGGGAGTAGAGACTAGTGAGACTATAGTATACCACATACACTGGGAGTAGAGACTAGTGAGACTATAGTACACCACATACACTGGGAGTAGAGACTAGTGAGACTATAGTATACCACATACACTGGGAGTAGAGACAAGTGAGACTATAGTACACCACATACACTGGGAGTAGAGACTAGTGAGACTATAGTATACCACATACATTGGGAGTAGAGACTAGTGAGACTAAGACCATAGGACAACACATACACTGGGAGTAGAGACTAGTGAGACCATAGGACACCACATACACTGGGAGTAGAGACTAGTGAGACTAAGACCATAGGACACCACATACACTGGGAGTAGAGACTAGTGAGACTAAGACCATAGTACACCACATACACTGGGAGTAGAGACTAGTGAGACCATAGGACACCACATACACTGGGAGTAGAATTTAGTGAGACTATAGTATACCACATACACTGGGAGTAGAGACTAGTGAGACTAAGACCATAGGACACCACATACACTGGGAGTAGAGACTAGTGAGACTATAGTATACCACATACACTGGGAGTAGAGACTATTGAGACTATAGTATACCACATACACTGGGAGTAGAGACTAGTGAGACTATAGTATACCACATACACTGGGAGTAGAGACTAGTGAGACTAAGACCATAGGACACCACATACACTGGGAGTAGAGACTAGTGAGACTACAGGACACCACATACACTGGGAGTAGAGACTAGTGAGACTAAGACCATAGGACACCACATACACTGGGAGTAGAGACTAGTGAGACCATAGGACACCACATACACTGGGAGTAGAGACTAGTGAGACTATAGGACACCACAGACACTGGGAGTAGAGACTAGTGAGACTAAGACCATAGTACACCACATACACTGGGAGTAGAGACTAGTGAGACTAAGACCATAGTACACCACATACACTGGGAGTAGAGACTAGTGAGACTATAGTATACCACATACACTGGGAGTAGAGACTAGTGAGACTATAGTACACCACATACACTGGGAGTAGAGACTAGTGAGACCATAGGACACCACATACACTGGGAGTAGAGACTAGTGAGACTATAGTATACCACATACACTGGGAGTAGAGACTAGTGAGACCATAGGACACCACATACACTGGGAGTAGAGACAAGTGAGACTATAGTACACCACATACACTGGGAGTAGAGACTAGTGAGACCATAGGACACCACATACACTGGGAGTAGAGACTAGTGAGACTAAGACCATAGGACACCACATACACTGGGAGTAGAGACTAGTGAGACTATAGTATACCACATACACTGGGAGTAGAGACTAGTGAGACTATAGTATACCACATACACTGGGAGTAGAGACTAGTGAGACTAAGACCATAGGACACCACATACACTGGGAGTAGAGACTAGTGAGACCATAGGACACCACATACACTGGGAGTAGAGACTAGTGAGACTATAGTATACCACATACACTGGGAGTAGAGACTAGTGAGACCATAGTACACCACATACACTGGGAGTAGAGACTAGTGAGACTATAGTATACCACATACACTGGGAGTAGAGACTAGTGAGACTATAGTATACCACATACACTGGGAGTAGAGACTAGTGAGACCATAGGACACCACATACACTGGGAGTAGAGACTAGTGAGACTATAGTATACCACATACACTGGGAGTAGAGACTAGTGAGACTATAGTATACCACATACACTGGGAGTAGAGACTAGTGAGACTATAGTATACCACATACACTGGGAGTAGAGACTAGTGAGACTATAGTATACCACATACACTGGGAGTAGAGACTAGTGAGACTATAGTATACCACATACACTGGGAGTAGAGACTAGTGAGACCATAGTACACCACATACACTGGGAGTAGAGACTAGTGAGACTATAGTACACCACATACACTGGGAGTAGAGACTAGTGAGACTATAGTATACCACATACACTGGGAGTAGAGACTAGTGAGACTAAGACCATAGGACACCACATACACTGGGAGTAGAGACTAGTGAGACCATAGGACACCACATACACTGGGAGTAGAGACTAGTGAGACTAAGACCATAGGACACCACATACACTGGGAGTAGAGACTAGTGAGACTAAGACCATAGTACACCACATACACTGGGAGTAGAGACTAGTGAGACCATAGGACACCACATACACTGGGAGTAGAGACTAGTGAGACTATAGTATACCACATACACTGGGAGTAGAGACTAGTGAGACTAAGACCATAGGACACCACATACACTGGGAGTAGAGACTAGTGAGACTATAGTATACCACATACACTGGGAGTAGAGACTAGTGAGACTAAGACCATAGGACACCACATACACTGGGAGTAGAGACTAGTGAGACCTATAGTACACCACATACACTGGGAGTAGAGACTAGTGAGACTACATAGGACACCACATACACTGGGAGTAGAGACTAGTGAGACAATAGGACACCACATACACTGGGAGTAGAGACTAGTGAGACTAAGACCATAGTACACCACATACACTGGGAGTAGAGACTAGTGAGACCATAGGACACCACATACACTGGGAGTAGAGACTAGTGAGACTAAGACCATAGTACACCACATACACTGGGAGTAGAGACTAGTGAGACCATAGGACACCACATACACTGGGAGTAGAGACTAGTGAGACTATAGGACACCACATACACTGAGAGTAGAGACTAGTGAGACAATAGGACACCACATACACTGGGAGTAGAGACTAGTGAGACTAAGACCATATTACACCACATACACTGGGAGTAGAGACTAGTGAGACCATAGGACACCACATACACTGGGAGTAGAGACTAGTGAGACCATAGGACACCACATACACTGGGAGTAGAGACTAGTGAGACTATAGTATACCACATACACTGGGAGTAGAGACTAGTGAGACCATAGGACACCACATACACTGGGAGTAGAGACTAGTGAGACTAAGACCATAGGACACCACATACACTGGGAGTAGAGACTAGTGAGACCATAGTATACCACATACACTGGGAGTAGAGACTAGTGAGACTATAGTATACCACATACACTGGGAGTAGAGACTAGTGAGACTAAGACCATAGGACACCACATACACTGGGAGTAGAGACTAGTGAGACCATAGGACACCACATACACTGGGAGTAGAGACTAGTGAGACTATAGTATACCACATACACTGGGAGTAGAGACTAGTGAGACTAAGACCATAGGACACCACATACACTGGGAGTAGAGACTAGTGAGACCATAGGACACCACATACACTGGGAGTAGAGACTAGTGAGACTATAGTATACCACATACACTGGGAGTAGAGACTAGTGAGACCATAGGACACCACATACACTGGGAGTAGAGACTAGTGAGACTATAGTATACCACATACACTGGGAGTAGAGACTAGTGAGACTATAGTATACCACATACACTGGGAGTAGAGACTAGTGAGACTATAGTATACCACATACACTGGGAGTAGAGACTAGTGAGACTATAGTATACCACATACACTGGGAGTAGAGACTAGTGAGACCATAGGACACCACATACACTGGGAGTAGAGACTAGTGAGACCATAGGACACCACATACACTGGGAGTAGAGACAAGTGAGACTATAGTACACCACATACACTGGGAGTAGAGACTAGTGAGACTATAGTATACCACATACATTGGGAGTAGAGACTAGTGAGACTAAGACCATAGGACACCACATACACTGGGAGTAGAGACTAGTGAGACCATAGGACACCACATACACTGGGAGTAGAGACTAGTGAGACTAAGACCATAGGACACCACATACACTGGGAGTAGAGACTAGTGAGACTAAGACCATAGTACACCACATACACTGGGAGTAGAGACTAGTGAGACCATAGGACACCACATACACTGGGAGTAGAATTTAGTGAGACTATAGTATACCACATACACTGGGAGTAGAGACTAGTGAGACTAAGACCATAGGACACCACATACACTGGGAGTAGAGACTAGTGAGACTATAGTATACCACATACACTGGGAGTAGAGACTATTGAGACTATAGTATACCACATACACTGGGAGTAGAGACTAGTGAGACTATAGTATACCACATACACTGGGAGTAGAGACTAGTGAGACTATAGTATACCACATACACTTGGAGTAGAGACTAGTGAGACTAAGACCATAGGACACCACATACACTGGGAGTAGAGACTAGTGAGACTAAGACCATAGGACACCACATACACTGGGAGTAGAGACTAGTGAGACCATAGGACACCACATATACTGGGAGTAGAGACTAGTGAGACTAAGACCATGGTACACCACATACACTGGGAGTAGAGACTAGTGAGACCATAGGACACCACATACACTGGGAGTAGAATTTAGTGAGACTATAGTATACCACATACACTGGGAGTAGAGACTAGTGGTCGTGTTGGGTAGCTAGCCATTGCTAGCTACCCAACACGACCAGCTAACTGTACGGTAGTAGCTAAATACAATATACTTGTCCTAGCTAGCCAACGTCTAATCATTGCTGCGTCATGAAAGGAACTTGACACAGACACGAATGATCTGTTTAGTGTGTTATCACACTACTGGTGGTTTGTTGTGACCAAGTGTTGGTGCTAAACGGTGTGTTATTGTTATTGGATGCTAGCTTGCTAGTTAGCTATGGTGTCATAGTTGGCTAGCTGAATAAAGTGGGTTGAGTCTATTCCTTTAAACATTGAACCGCTGTGGTTCACAACAATTCTGATTTCTAAAGGCGGAAGTTGGGAGAGTTTTTGTTCGGGTGGTTCAGTGAAACAATTTTAGTTTCTGAGGTAGACGTTTTTGGTGAGGGAGGCCCTGCTCTCTCCGCTCCCAGATGCTTAGATCATTTCATTCCGATCTCCTCTGCATTTTTGTAGCCATTTGCTACAGTCTGTCAACTATGTCTCTGCCTATCCCTGTTCTCTCCTCTCTGCACAGGCTACACAAACGCACCACACCGCGTGGCTGCTGCCTCTCTAACCTGGTGGTCCCTGCACGCACCACCCACGTGGAGTTCCAGGTCGCAGGCAGCCTCTGGAACTGCCGTTCTGCTGCCAACAAAGCTGACTTCATCCCAGCCTATGCCAACCTCCAGTCCCTCGACTTCCTGGCGCTGACGGAAACATGGATCACCACTGAAAACACTGCTACTCCTACTGCTCTCTCCTCGTCTGACCATGTGTTCTCGCATACCCCGAGAGCATCTGGTCAGAGGGGTGGTGGTACAGGAATCCTCATCTCTCCCAAGTGGACATTCTCAATTTTTCCCCTAACCCATCTGTCTATCTCCTCATTTGAATTCCATGCTGTCACAGTCACTAGCCCATTTAAGCTTAATATCCTTGTCATCTATCGCCCTCCAGGTTCCCTTGGAGAGTTCATCAATGAGCTTGACGCCTTGATAAGTTCCTTCCCTGAGGATGGCTCACCCCTCACAGTTTTGGGGGATTTCAACCTCCCTATGTCCACATTTGACTCATTTCTCTCTGCCTCCTTCTTTCCACTCCTCTCCTCTTTTGACCTCACCCTCTCACCGTCCCCCCCTACTCACAAGGCAGGCAATACGCTTGACCTCATCTTCACTAGATGCTGCTCCTCTACTAATCTCACTGCAACTCCCCTCCATGTCTCTGACCACTACTTTGTTTCCTTTTCTCTCTCGCTCTCCTCCCACACTACTCACTCTGCCCCTACACAGATGGTAATGCGCCGCCGCAACCTTCGCTCTCTCTCTCCCACTACTCTCTCCTCTTCCATCCTATCATCTCTTCCCTCTGCTCAATCCTTCTCCCTCCAATCTCCTGATTCTGCCTCCTCAACCCTCCTTTCCTCCCTTTCTGCATCCTTTGACTCTCTGTGTCCCCTATCCTCCCGGCCGGCTCGGTCCTCCCCTCCAGCTCCGTGGCTTGATGACTCATTGCGAGCTCACAGAACAGAGCTCCGGGCAGCGGAGCGGAAATGGAAGAAAACTAAACTCCCTGCCGACCTGGCATCTTTTCACTCCCTCCTCTCTACATTTTCTTCATCTGTTTCTGCTGCTAAGGCCACCTTCTACCACTCTAAATTCCAAGCATCTGCCTCTAACCCTAGGAAGCTCTTTGCCACATTTTCCTCCCTCCTGAATCCCCCCCCCCCCCCCCCCTCCTCTCTCTCTGTAGATGACTTCGTCAACCACTTTGAAAAGAAGGTTGACGACATCCGATCCTCGTTTGTTAAGTCTAATGACACTGCTGGTCCTGCTCACACTGCCCTACCCTATGCTTTGACTTCTTTCTCCCCTCTCTCTCCAGATAAAATCCTGCGACTTGTGACTGCAGGCCGCCCAACAACCTGCCCGCTTGACCCCATCCCCTCCTCCCTTCTCCAGACCATCTCCGGTGACCTTCTCCCCTACCTCACCTCGCTGATCAACTCATCCTTGACCGCTGGCCATGTCCCTTCCGTCTTCAAGAGAGCGAGAGTTGCTCCCCTTCTCAAAAAACCAACACTCGACCCCACTGATGTCAACAACTACAGACCAGTATCCCTTCTTTCTTTTCTTTCCAAAACTATTGAGCGTGCCGTCTTTAGCCAACTCTCTTGCTATCTCTCTCAGAATGACCTTCTTGATCCAAACCAATCAGGTTTCAGGACTGGTCATTCAACTGAGACTGCTCTTCTCTGTGTCACTGAGACTCTCCGCACTGCTAAAGCTAACTCTCTCTCCTCTGCTCTTGTCCTTCTAGACCTGTCTGCTGCCTTTGATACTGTGAACCATCAGATCCTCCTCTCCACCCTCTCCGAGCTGGGCATCTCCGGCGCGGCTCACTCCTGGTTTGCGTCCTACCTGACCGGTCGCTCCTACCAAGTGGCGTGGCGAGAAGCTGTCTCCGCACCACGTGCTCTCACCACTGGTGTCCCCCAGGGCTCAGTTCTAGGCCCTCTCCTTTTCTCCCTATACACCAAGTCACTTGGCTCTGTCATATCCTCACATGGCCTTTCCTATCATTGCTACGCTGATGATACACAACTAATCTTCTCCTTTCCCCCTTCTGATAACCAGGTGGCGAATCGCATCTCTGCATGTCTGGCAGACATATCAGTATGGATGACGGATCACCACCTCAAGCTGAACCCTGGCAAGACGGAGCTGCTCTTCCTCCCGGGGAAGGACTGCCCGTTCCATGATCTCGCCATCACGGTTGACAACTCCGCTGTGTCCTCCTCCCAGAGTGCGAAGAGCCTAGGCGTGACCCTGGACAACACCCTGTCGTTCTCCGCCAACATCAAGGCGGTGACCCGCTCCTGCAGGTTCATGCTCTACAACATTCGGAGAGTACGACCCTGCCTTACACAGGAAGCGGCACAGGTCCTAATCCAGGCACTTGTCATCTCCCGTCTGGACTACTGCAACTCGCTGTTGGCTGGCCTCCCTGCCTGTGCCATTAAACCCCTACAACTCATCCAGAATGCCGCAGCCCGTCTGGTGTTCAACCTTCCCAAGTTCTCTCACGTCACCCCCCTCCTCCGCACACTCCACTGGCTTCCAGTTGAAGCTCGCATCCGCTACAAGACCATGGTGCTTGCCTATGGAGCAGTGAGGGGAACGGCACCTCTGTACCTTCAGGCTCTGATCAGTCCCTACACCCAAACGAGGGCATTACGTTCATCCACCTCTGGCCTGCTGGCTCCCCTTCCTCTGCGGAAGCATAGCTCCCGCTCAGCCCAGTCAAAACTGTTCGCTGCTCTGGCACCCCAATGGTGGAACAAGCTCCCTCACGACGCCAGGACAGCGGAGTCACTCACCACCTTCCGGAGACATTTGAAACCCCACCTCTTTAAGGAATACCTGGGATAGGATAAAGTGTTCCTTCTAACCCCCCCCCCCAAATTGTAAAGTGGTTATCCCACTGGCTATAGGGTGAACGCACCAATTTGTGAGTCGCTCTGGCTAAGAGCGTCTGCTAAATGACGTTAATGTGCCCTTGAGCAAGGCACTTAACCCTAATTGCTCCTGTAAGTCGCTCTGGTTAAGAGCGTCTGCTAAATGACTAAAATGTAAATGTAAATGTAAAATGTGTTTGTCAGACCATCAGACATCCCCAAAATCGGTCTTCTAACGAAACCGTCTCTAGCGTCTGAACAGCCTACAAACTATTATGACAATGGAAAGATGAGACTCTCCGTTTTGCTCTGCGACCTCCACAAGCGTTGTGGCCTAAGCATTGTTGTTCACTTGTTTACTCCAATTAGGGAAGGGGTGGTGGGGTTGGAAAGTAATAAAGGGAAATATATATATTTTTAAAGGATATGTAGTTGTGTATGTGTATGTATATATATATGTATATATATATATATATATATATATACAGTGAGGGAAAACAGTATTTGATCCCCTGCTGATTTTGTACATTTGCCCACTGACAAAGACATGATCAGTCTATAATTTTAATGGTAGGTTTATTTGAACAGTGAGAGACAGAATAACAACAACAAAAATCCAGAAAAATGCATGTCAAAAATGTTATAAATTGATTTGCATTTTAATGAGGGAAATAAGTATTTGACCCCTCTGCAAAACATTACTTAGTACTTGGTGGCAAAACCCTTGTTGGCAATCACAGAGGTCAGACGTTTTTTGTAGTTGGCCACCAGGTTTGCACACATCTCAGGAGGGATTTTGTCCCACTCCTCTTTGCAGATCTTCTCCAAGTCATTAAGGTTTCGAGGCTGACGTTTGGCAACTCGAACCTTCAGCTCCCTCCACAGATTTTCTATGGGATTAAGGTCTGGAGACTGGCTAGGCCACTCCAGGACATTAATGTGCTTCTTCTTGAGCCACTCCTTTGTTGCCTTGGCCGTGTTTTTGGGTCATTGTCATGCTGGAATACCCATCCACGACCCATTTTCAATGCCCTGGCTGAGGGAAGGAGGTTCTCACCCAAGATTTGACGGTACATGGCCCCATCCATTGTCCCTTTGATGTGGTAAAGTTGTCCTGTCCCCTTAGCAGAAAAACACTGTCAAAGCATAATGTTTCCACCTCCATGTTTGACGGTGGGGATGGTGTTCTTGGGGTCATAGGCAGCATTCCTCCTCCTCCAAACACGGCGAGTTGAGTTGATGCCAAAGAACTCAATTTTGGTCTCATCTCACCACAACACTTTCACCCAGTTCTCCTCTGAATCATTCAGATGTTCATTGGCAAACTTCAGACGGCCCTGTATATGTGCTTTCTTGAGCAGGGGGACCTTGCGGGCGCTGCAGGATTTCAGTCCTTCACGGCGTAGTGTGTTACCAATTGTTTTCTTGGTGACTATGGTCCCAGCTGCCTTGAGATCATTGACAAGATCCTCCCGTGTAGTTCTGAGCTGATTCCTCACCGTTCTCATGATCATTGCAACTCCACGAGGTGAGATCTTGCATGGAGCCCCAGGCCCAGGGAGATTTACAGTTATTTTGTGTTTCTTCCATTTGCGAATAATCGCACCAACTGTTGTTACCTTCTCACCAAGCTGCTTGGCGATGGTCTTGTAGCCTATTCCAGCCTTGTGTAGGTCTACAATCTTCAATCACTGCAGTTTACAGCCTAGACAATAATTCTGTACTAACAATAATACATTCCTCATTGCACTGTGTTGTATCCTATGAGGTAATTTTAGGCCTAATGATATCAATAATGGAGCTGCCTGACGACCGCAGAGCGCAGCATGGAGGAACGCATAGGCCTAAATCTTGCGGTTGATAATCTGCTACGTAGGCTGAAGGAGTGATGCAGCCTACAAACATGCATGTTGAATTAGTGCAATGGCCTATTAAACAGTTATAAATGTAGTCTATAGCCTATTAAACTGTTATAATGTAGTCTATAGCCTATTAAACTGTTACAAATGTAGTTTATAGCCTATTAAACTGTTATAATGTAGTTTATAGCCTATTAAACTGTTATAAATGTAGTCTATAGCCTATTAAACTGTTATAAATGTAGTCTATAGCCTATTAAACTGTTATAAATGTAGTCTATAGACTATTAAACTGTTATAATGTAGTCTATAGCCTATTAAACTGTTATAAATGTAGTCTATAGCCTATTAAACTGTTATAAATGTAGTCTATAGCCTATTAAACTGTTATAAATGTAGTCTATAGCCTATTAAACTGTTATAAATGTAGTCTATAGCCTATTAAACTGTTATAAATGTAGTCTATAGCCTATTAAACTGTTATAAATGTAGTCTATAGCCTATTAAACTGTTATAAATGTAGTCTATAGCCTATTAAACTGTTATAAATGTAGTCTATAGCCTATTAAACTGTTATAAATGTAGTCTATAGCCTATTAAACTGTTATAAATGTAGTCTATAGCCTATTAAACTGTTATAAATGTAGTTTATAGCCTAAAACTGTTAGAAATGTAGTCTATAACCTATTAAACTGTTACAAATGTAGTCTATAGCCTATTAAACTGTTATAAATGTAGTCTATAGCCTATTAAACTTAAAGTAGTCTATAGACTATTAAATTCTTATAAATGTAGTCCATAGCCTATTACACTGTTATAAATGTAGTCTATAGCCTATTAAACTGTTATAAATGTAGTCTATAGCCTATTAAACTGTTATAAATGTAGTCTATAACCTATTAAACTGTTATAATGTAGTCTATAGCCTATTAAACTGTTATAAATGTAGTCTATAGCCTATTAAACTGTTATAAATGTAGTCTATAGCCTATTAAACTGTTATAAATGTAGTCTATAGCCTATTAAACTGTTATAATGTAGTTTATAGCCTATTAAACTGTTATAATGTAGTCTATAGCCTATTAAACTGTTATAAATGTAGTCTATAGCCTATTAAACTGTTATAAATGTAGTCTATAGCCTATTAAACTGTTATAAATGTAGTCTATAGCCTATTAAACTGTTATAAATGTAGTCTATAGCCTATTAAACTGTTATAAATGTAGTCTATAGCCTATTAAACTGTTATAAATGTAGTCTATAGCCTATTAAACTGTTATAAATGTAGTCTATAGCCTATTAAACTGTTATAATGTAGTCTATAGCCTATTAAACTGTTATAAATGTAGTCTATAGCCTATTAAACTGTTATAATGTAGTTTATAGCCTAAAACTGTTATAAATGTAGTCTATAGCCTATTAAACTATTTTATAAATGATCGTTTGTTGGTGATGTGGACACCAAGGAACTTGAAGCTCTCAACCTGCTCCACTACAGCCCCGTCGATGAGAATGGGGACGTGATCGGTCCTCTTTGTTTTTTCCTGTAGTCCACAATCATCTCCTTTGTCTTGATCACGTTGAGGGAGAGGTTGTTGTCCTGGCACCACACGGCCAGGTCTCTGACCTTCTTCCCTATAGGCTGTCTCATCATTGATGGAGATCAGGCCTACCACTGTTGTGTCGTCGGCAAACTTAATGATGGCGTTGGAGTCGTGCCTGGCCATGCAGTCATGAGTGAACAGGGAGTACAGGAGGGGTCTGAGCACGCACCCCTGAGGGGCCCCCGTGTGGAGGATCAGCGTGGCAGATGTGTTGTTATATACCCATACCGCCTGGCAGCGGCCCGTCAGGAAGTCCAGTTGCAGAGGGAGGTGTTAAGTCCCAGGGTCCTTAGCTTAGTGATGAGCTTTGAGGACACTATGGTGTTGATGTATGATGTGCTTCCCATTTGAGGTCTGGATTGTGATTCCTAGGATTTTTGTCAAAATCAGACTAATTGTTGTAACTACTTCAAAAGTGCTGTCATGAGAAACACTTTCACATCCAAGGCTACAGATGGAGAGACTGAAAAGTTCGTCATAAGGTGGCTGCAGCTTGCACCAGTCAGAGACAGAGGCACAAAGGAGAGGATCGAACACACATACAGTACATACAGTTGTAGTCGGAAGTTTACATACACCTTCCCCAAGCTTCCACACCTTCCCCAAGCTTCCACACCTTCCCCAAGCTTCCACACCTTCCCCAAGCTTCCACACCTTCCCCAAGCTTCCCACAATACGTTTTCAGTTCTGCCCACACATTTTCTGTAGGGTTGAGGTCAGAGCTTTGTGATGGCCACTCCAATACCTTGACTTTGTTGTGCTTAAGCCATTTTGCCACAACTTTGGAAGTATGCTTGGGTCATTGTTCATTTGGAAGACCCATTTGCGACCAAGCTTTAACTTCCTGACTGATGTCTTGAGATGTTGCTTCAATATATCCACATAATTTTCCTTCCTCATGATGGCATCTATTTTGTGAAGTGCACCAGTCCCTCCTGCAGCAAAGCACCCCCACAGCATGATGCTGCCACCCCCGTTCTTCACGGTTGGGATGGTGCTCTTCAGCTTGCAAGCACCCCCTTTTCCTCCAAAAACAACGATGGTCATTATGGCCAAACAGTTCTATTTATGTTTCATCAGACCAGAGGACAGTTCTCCAAAAAGTACAATCTTTGTCCCCATGTGCAGTTACAAAACGTAGTCTGGCTTTTTTATGGCGGTTTTGGAGCAGTGGCTTCTTCCTTGCTGAACGGCCTTTCAGGTTATGTCCATATAGGACTCGTTTTACTGTGTATATAGATCCTTTGGGACCTGTTTCCTCCAGCATCTTCACAAGGTCCTTTGCTGTTGTTCTGGGATTGATTTGCACTTTTCGCAACAAAGTACGTTCATCTCTAGGAGACAGAACGCGTCTCCTTCCGGAGCGGTATGACGGCTGCGTGGTCCCATGGTGTTTATACTTGCGTACTATTGTTTGTACAGATGAACGTGGTACCTTCAGGCGTTTGGAAATTGCTCCCAAGGATGAACCAGACTTGTGGACGTCTACAATTTTTTTCTGAGGTCTTGGCTGATTTCTTTACATTTTTCCCATGATGTCAAGCAAAGAGGCACTGAGTTTGAAGGTAGGCCTTAAAATACATCCCCAGGTACACCTCCAATTGACTCAAATGATGTCAATTAGCCTATCAGAAGCTTCTAAAGCCATGACATCATTTTCTGGAGTTTTCCAAGCTGTTTAAAGGCACAGTCAACTTAGTGTATGTGATACAGTGAATTATACGTGAAATAATCTGTCTGTAAACAATTTGCTGGAAAAATCACTTGTGTCATGCACAAAGTAGATGTCCTAACCGACTTCCAAAACTGTAGTTTGTTAACAAGAATTTTGTGGAGAGGTTGAAAAACGAGTTTTAATGACTCCAACCTCAGTGTATGTAAACTTCCGACTTCAACTGTACATGTAAATGATTAACACTGACTCTGCAGATAGAACAACATCAAAGTAGCTGCATTTGCATTTGTTTAAGCTGTTTTCTAGTGACATTGATGTGGATACATCCATGCTACTGTACATACGTATTGCCTGTTGATGGATGACACTCACACAAAGTCAATTTCATCTAAATAAAAGTTATGAAATGAGAAAATGTCTTGTCTTTTTTAATGTTTATGTTGCTCATAGTTCAGTTGATGCAATATTACTACCTGCATTTAATATAATATTACTACCTACATTTAATATAATATTACTACCTACATTTAATATAATATTACTACCTACATTTAATATAATATTACTACCTACATTTAATATAAAATTACTACCTACATTTAATATAATATTACTACCTACATTTAATATAATATTACTACCTACATTTAATATAATATTACTACCTACATTTAATATAATATTACTACCTACATTTAATATCATATTACTACCTACATTTAATATAATATTACTACCTACATTTAATATCATATTACTACCTACATTTAATATCATATTACTACCTACATTTAATATCATATTACTACCTACATTTAATATCATATTACTACCTACATTTAATATAATATTACTACCTACATTTAATATCATATTACTACCTACATTTATTTAATATCATATTACTACCTACATTTAATATCATATTACTACCTACATTTAATATCATATTACTACCTACATTTAATATAATATTACTACCTACATTTAATATCATATTACTACCTACATTTAATATCATATTACTACCTACATTTAATATCATATTACTACCTACATTTAATATCATATTACTACCTACATTTAATATAATATTATTACCTACATTTAATATAATATTACTACCTACATTTAATGTCATATTACTACCTACATTTAATATCATATTACTACCTACATTTAATATAATATTATTACCTACATTTAATATAATATTAATACCTACATTTAATATAATATTACTACCTACATTTAATATCATATTACTACCTACATTTAATATAATATTACTACCTACATTTAATATCATATTACTACCTACATTTAATATCATATTACTACCTACATTTAATATCATATTACTACCTACATTTAATATAATATTACTACCTACATTTAATATAATATTATTACCTACATTTAATATCATATTACTACCTACATTTAATATCATATTACTACCTACATTTAATATCATATTACTACCTACATTTAATATCATATTACTACCTACATTTAATATCATATTACTACCTACATTTAATATAATATTACTACCTACATTTAATATAATATTACTACCTACAGTTAATATCATATTACTACCTACATTTAATATCATATTATTACCTACATTTAATATAATATTACTACCTACATTTAATATAATATTACTACCTACATTTAATATAATATTACTACCTACATTTAATATCATATTACTACCTACATTTAATATCATATTACTACCTACATTTAATATCATATTACTACCTACATTTAATATCATATTATTACCTACATTTAATATAATATAACTACCTACATTTAATATAATATTACTACCTACATTTAATATAATATTACTACCTACATTTAATATCATATTATTACCTACATTTAATATAATATTACTACCTACATTTAATATCATATTACTACCTACATTTAATATAATATTACTACCTACATTTTAAATGTAGGTAGTAATATGATATTAAATGTAGGTAGTAATATTATATTAAATGTAGGTAGTAATATTATATTAAATGTAGGTAACAATATGATATTAAATGTAGGTAGTAATATGATATTAAATGTAGGTAGTAATATGATATTAAATGTAGGTAGTAATATGATATTAAATGTAGGTAATAATATTATATTAAATGTAGGTAGTAATATTATATTAAATGTAGGTAGTAATATGATATTAAATGTAGGTAGTAATTTAATATCATATTATTACCTACATTTAATATAATATTACTACCTACATTTAATATCATATTACTACCTACATTTAATATAATATTACTACCTATATTTTAAATGTAGGTAGTAATATGATATTAAATGTAGGTAGTAATATTATATTAAATGTAGGTAGTAATATTATATTAAATGTAGGTAACAATATGATATTAAATGTAGGTAGTAATATGATATTAAATGTAGGTAGTAATATGATATTAAATGTAGGTAGTAATATGATATTAAATGTAGGTAATAATATTATATTAAATGTAGGTAGTAATATTATATTAAATGTAGGTAGTAATATGATATTAAATGTAGGTAGTAATTTAATATCATATTATTACCTACATTTAATATAATATTACTACCTACATTTAATATAATATTACTACCTACATTTAATATCATATTACTACCTACATTTAATATCATATTACTACCTACATTTAATATCATATTACTACCTACATTTAATATAATATTACTACCTACATTTAATATCATATTACTACCTACATTTAATATCATATTATTACCTACATTTAATATAATATTACTACCTACATTTAATATCATATTACTACCTACATTTAATATCATATTACTACCTACATTTAATATCATATTACTACCTACATTTAATATCATATTACTACCTACATTTAATACCATATTACTACCTACATTTAATATAATATTACTACCTACATTTAATATCATATTATTACCTACATTTAATATAATATTACTACCTACATTTAATATCATATTACTACCTACATTTAATATAATATTACTACCTACATTTAATATCATATTACTACCTACATTTAATATCATATTACTACCTACATTTAATATAATATTACTACCTACATTTAATATCATATTACTACCTACATTTAATATCATATTACTACCTACATTTAATATAATATTACTACCTACATTTAATATCATATTACTACCTACATTTAATATCATATTACTACCTACATTTAATATCATATTACTACCTACATTTAATATCATATTATTACCTACATTTAATATAATATTACTACCTCCATTTAATATAATATTACTACCTACATTTAATATAATATTACTACCTACATTTAATATCATATTACTACCAACATTTAATATCATATTACTACCTACATTTAATATCATATTACTACCTACATTTAATATCACATTATTACCTACATTTAATATAATATTACTACCTACATTTAATATCATATTACTACCTACATTTAATATAATATTATTACCTACATTTAATATCACATTACTACCTACATTTAATATCATATTACTACCTACATTTAATATAATATTACTACCTACATTTAATATCATATTACTACCTACATTTAATATCATATTACTACCTACATTTAATATAATATTACTACCTACATTTAATATATTTCTACCTACATTTAATATAATATTATTACCTACATTTAATATCATATTACTACCTACATTTAATATCATATTACTACCTACATTTAATATCATATTACTACCTACATTTAATATCATATTACTACCTACATTTAATATCATATTACTACCTACATTTAATACCATATTACTACCTACATTTAATATAATATTACTACCTACATTTAATATCATATTATTACCTACATTTAATATAATATTACTACCTACATTTAATATAATATTACTACCTACATTTAATATAATATTACTACCTACATTTAATATCATATTACTACCTACATTTAATATCATATTACTACCTACATTTAATATAATATTACTACCTACATTTAATATCATATTACTACCTACATTTAATATCATATTACTACCTACATTTAATATCATATTACTACCTACATTTAATATAATATTACTACCTACATTTAATATCATATTATTACCTACATTTAATATAATATTACTACCTACATTTAATATAATATTACTACCTACATTTAATATCATATTACTACCTACATTTAATATAATATTACTACCTACATTTAATATAATATTACTACCTACATTTAATATAATATTACTACCTACATTTAATATAATATTACTACCTACACTACATTTAATATAATATTACTACCTACATTTAATATAATATTACTACCTACATTTAATATAATATTACTACCTACATTTAATATCATATTACTACCTACATTTAATATCATATTACTACCTACATTTAATATCATATTACTACCTACATTTAATATCATATTACTACCTACATTTAATATCATATTACTACCTACATTTAATATCATATTACTACCTACATTTAATATCATATTACTACCTACATTTAATATCATATTACTACCTACATTTAATATAATATTACTACCTACATTTAATATCATATTACTACCTACATTTAATATCATATTACTACCTACATTTAATATAATATTACTACCTACATTTAATATAATATTACTACCTACATTTAATATAATATTACTACCTACATTTAATATAATATTACTACCTACATTTAATATAATATTACTACCTACATTTAATATAATATTACTACCTACATTTAATATAATATAATATTACTACCTACATTTAATATCATATTACTACCTACATTTAATATCATATTACTACCTACATTTAATATCATATTACTACCTACATTTAATATCATATTACTACCTACATTTAATATCATATTACTACCTACATTTAATATCATATTACTACCTACATTTAATATAATATTACTACCTACATTTAATATAATATTACTACCTACATTTAATATCATATTACTACCTACATTTAATATCATATTACTACCTACATTTAATATAATATTACTACCTACATTTAATATAATATTACTACCTACATTTAATATAATATTACTACCTACATTTAATATAATATTACTACCTACATTTAATATAATATTACTACCTACATTTAATATCATATTACTACCTACATTTAATATCATATTACTACCTACATTTAATATCATATTACTACCTACATTTAATATCATATTACTACCTACATTTAATATCATATTACTACCTACATACATTTAATATAATATTACTACCTACATTTAATATAATATTACTACCTACATTTAATATAATATTACTACCTACATTTAATATAATATTACTACCTACATTTAATATCATATTACTACCTACATTTAATATCATATTACTACCTACATTTAATATCATATTACTACCTACATTTAATATAATATTACTACCTACATTTAATATCATATTACTACCTACATTTAATATAATATTACTACCTACATTTAATATCATATTACTACCTACATTTAATATCATATTACTACCTACATTTAATATCATATTACTACCTACATTTAATATCATATTACTACCTACATTTAATATCATATTACTACCTACATTTAATATCATATTACTACCTACATTTAATATCATATTACTACCTACATTTAATATCATATTACTACCTACATTTAATATCATATTACTACCTACATTTAATATCATATTACTACCTACATTTAATATCATATTACTCTACCTACTTACTACCTACATTTAATATAATATTACTACCTACATTTAATATCATATTACTACCTACATTTAATATAATATTACTACCTACATTTAATATAATATTACTACCTACATTTAATATAATATTACTACCTACATTTAATATAATATTACTACCTACATTTAATATAATATTACTACCTACATTTAATATAATATTACTACCTACATTTAATATAATATTACTACCTACATTTAATATCATATTACTACCTACATTTAATATCATATTACTACCTACATTTAATATCATATTACTACCTACATTTAATATCATATTACTACCTACATTTAATATCATATTACTACCTACATTTAATATAATATTACTACCTACATTTAATATAATATTACTACCTACATTTAATATCATATTACTACCTACATTTAATATCATATTACTACCTACATTTAATATCATATTACTACCTACATTTAATATAATATTACTACCTACACATTTAATATAATATTACTACCTACATTTAATATCATATTACTACCTACATTTAATATCATATTACTACCTACATTTAATATCATATTACTACCTACATTTAATATCATATTACTACCTACATTTAATATCATATTACTACCTACATTTAATATAATATTACTACCTACATTTAATATCATATTACTACCTACATTTAATATCATATTACTACCTACATTTAATATCATATTACTACCTACATTTAATATCATATTACTACCTACATTTAATATAATATTACTACCTACATTTAATATAATATTACTACCTACATTTAATATCATATTACTACCTACATTTAATATCATATTACTACCTACATTTAATATCATATTACTACCTACATTTAATATAATATTACTACCTACATTTAATATAATATTACTACCTACATTTAATATAATATTACTACCTACATTTAATATAATATTACTACCTACATTTAATATAATATTACTAATTTAATATCATATTACTACCTACATTTAATATCATATTACTACCTACATTTAATATCATATTACTACCTACATTTAATATCATATTACTACCTACATTTAATATCATATTACTACCTACATTTAATATCATATTACTACCTACATTTAATATCATATTACTACCTACATTTAATATCATATTACTACCTACATTTAATATCATATTATTACCTACATTTAATATAATATTACTACCTACATTTAATATAATATTACTACCTACATTTAATATAATATTACTACCTACATTTAATATAATATTACTACCTACATTTAATATAATATTACTACCTACATTTAATATCATATTACTACCTACATTTAATATCATATTACTACCTACATTTAATATCATATTACTACCTACATTTAATATCATATTACTACCTACATTTAATATCATATTACTACCTACATTTAATATAATATTACTACCTACATTTAATATAATATTACTACACTACCTACATTTAATATAATATTACTACCTACATTTAATATAATATTACTACCTACATTTAATATCATATTACTACCTACATTTAATATCATATTACTACCTACATTTAATATCATATTACTACCTACATTTAATATAATATTACTACCTACATTTAATATAATATTACTACCTACATTTAATATAATATTACTACCTACATTTAATATAATATTACTACCTACATTTAATATCATATTACTACCTACATTTAATATCATATTACTACCTACATTTAATATCATATTACTACCTACATTTAATATCATATTACTACCTACATTTAATATCATATTACTACCTACATTTAATATCATATTACTACCTACATTTAATATCATATTATTACCTACATTTAATATAATATTACTACCTACATTTAATATCATATTACTACCTACATTTAATATAATATTACTACCTACATTTTAAATGTAAGTAGTAATATGATATTAAATGTAGGTAGTAATATTATATTAAATGTAGGTAGTAATATTATATTAAATGTAGGTAGTAATATTATATTAAATGTAGGTAGTAATATGATATTAAATGTAGGTAGTAATTTAATATCATATTATTACCTACATTTAATATAATATTACTACCTACATTTAATATGATATTACTACCTACATTTAATATAATATTACTACCTACATTTAATATCATATTACTACCTACATTTAATATCATATTACTACCTATATTTAATATCAAATTACTACCTACATTTAACATAATATTACTACCTACATTTAATATCATATTACTACCTACATTTAATATCATATTATTACCTACATTTAATATAATATTACTACCTACATTTAATATAATATTACTACCTACATTTAATATAATATTACTACCTACATTTAATATAATATTACTACCTACATTTAATATAATATTACTACTTACATTTCATATAATATTACTACCTACATTTAATATAATATTACTACCTACATTTAATATCATATTACTACCTACATTTAATATCATATTACTACCTACATTTAATATCATATTACTACCTACATTTAATATCATATTACTACCTACATTTAATATCATATTACTACCTACATTTAATATCATATTACTACCTACATTTAATATAATATTACTACCTACATTTAATATAATATTACTACCTACATTTAATATCATATTACTACCTACATTTAATATCATATTACTACCTACATTTAATATAATATTACTACCTACATTTAATATAATATTACTACCTACATTTAATATAATATTACTACCTACATTTAATATAATATTACTACCTACATTTAATATAATATTACTACCTACATTTAATATCATATTACTACCTACATTTAATATCATATTACTACCTACATTTAATATCATATTACTACCTACATTTAATATCATATTACTACCTACATTTAATATCATATTACTACCTACATTACATTTAATATAATATTACTACCTACATTTAATATAATATTACTACCTACATTTAATATAATATTACTACCTACATTTAATATAATATTACTACCTACATTTAATATCATATTACTACCTACATTTAATATCATATTACTACCTACATTTAATATCATATTACTACCTACATTTAATATAATATTACTACCTACATTTAATATCATATTACTACCTACATTTAATATAATATTACTACCTACATTTAATATCATATTACTACCTACATTTAATATCATATTACTACCTACATTTAATATCATATTACTACCTACATTTAATATCATATTACTACCTACATTTAATATCATATTACTACCTACATTTAATATCATATTACTACCTACATTTAATATCATATTACTACCTACATTTAATATCATATTACTACCTACATTTAATATCATATTACTACCTACATTTAATATCATATTACTACCTACATTTAATATCATATTAATATTACTACCTACATTTAATATCATATTACTACCTACATTTAATATCATATTACTACCTACATTTAATATCATATTACTACCTACATTTAATATAATATTACTACCTACATTTAATATCATATTACTACCTACATTTAATATAATATTACTACCTACATTTAATATAATATTACTACCTACATTTAATATCATATTACTACCTACATTTAATATCATATTACTACCTACATTTAATATCATATTACTACCTACATTTAATATCATATTACTACCTACATTTAATATCATATTACTACCTACATTTAATATCATATTACTACCTACATTTAATATCATATTACTACCTACATTTAATATCATATTACTACCTACATTTAATATCATATTACTACCTACATTTAATATAATATTACTACCTACATTTAATATCATATTACTACCTACATTTAATATCATATTACTACCTACATTTAATATCATATTACTACCTACATTTCATTTAATATAATATTACTACCTACATTTAATATCATATTACTACCTACATTTAATATAATATTACTACCTACATTTAATATCATATTACTACCTACATTTAATATCATATTACTACCTACATTTAATATCATATTACTACCTACATTTAATATCATATTACTACCTACATTTAATATAATATTACTACCTACATTTAATATCATATTACTACCTACATTTAATATCATATTACTACCTACATTTAATATCATATTACTACCTACATTTAATATCATATTACTACCTACATTTAATATCATATTACTACCTACATTTAATATCATATTACTACCTACATTTAATATCATATTACTACCTACATTTAATATCATATTACTACCTACATTTAATATAATATTACTACCTACATTTAATATAATATTACTACCTACATTTAATATAATATTACTACCTACATTTAATATCATATTACTACCTACATTTAATATCATATTACTACTACCTACATTTAATATCATATTACTACCTACATTTAATATCATATTACTACCTACATTTAATATCATATTACTACCTACATTTAATATAATATTACTACCTACATTTAATATCATATTACTACCTACATTTAATATAATATTACTACCTACATTTAATATAATATTACTACCTACATTTAATATCATATTACTACCTACATTTAATAACATATAACTACAGTGGGAAGAACAAGTATTTGATACACTGCCGATTTTGCAGGTTTTCCTACTTACAAAGCATGTAGAGGTCTGTAATTTTTATCATAGGTGCACTTCAACTGTGAGAGACAGAATCTAAAACAAAAATCCAGAAAATCAAATTGTATGATTTTTAAGTAATTCATTTGCATTTTATTGCATCACATAAGTATTTGATACATCAGAAAATCAGAACTTAATTTTTGGTACAGAAACCTTTGTTTGCAATTACAGAGATCATACGTTTCCTGTAGGTCTTGACCAGGTTTGAACACACTGAAGCAGGGATTTTGGCCCACTCATCCATACAGACCTTCAGGTTTCGGGGCAGTCGCTGGGCAATACGGACTTTCAGCTCCCTCTAAAGATTTTCTATTGGGTTCAGGTCTGGAGACTGGCTAGGCCACTCCAGGACCTTGAGATGCTTCTTACGGAGCCACTCCTTAGTTGCCCTGGCTGTGTGTTTTGGGTCGTTGTCATGCTGGAAGACCCAGCCACGACCCATCTTCAATGCTCTTACTGAGGGAAGGAGGTTGTTGGCCAAGATCTCGCGATACATGGCCCCATCCATCCTCCGCTCAATACGATGCAGTCGTCCTGTCCCCTTTGCAGAAAAGCATCCCCAAAGAATGATGTTTCCACCTCCATGCTTCACGGTTGGGATGGTGTTCTTGGGGTTGTACTCATCCTTCTTCTTCCTCCAAACACGGCAAGTGGAGTTTAGACCAAAAAATTTTTGTCTCATCAGACCACATGACCTTCTCCCATTCCTCCTCTGGATCATCCAGATGGTCATTGGCAAACTTCAGTCGGGCCTGGACAAGAGCTGGCTTGAGCAGGGGGACCTTGCATGCGCTGCAGGATTTTAATCCATGACGGCGTAGTGTGTTACTAATGGTTTTCTTTGAGACTGTGGTCCCAGCTCTCTTCAGGTCATTGACCAGGTCCTGCCGTGTAGTTCTGGGCTGATCCCTCACCTTCCTCATGATCATTGATGCCCCACGAGGTGAGATCTTGCATGGAACCACAGACCGAAGGTGATTGACCGTCATCTTGAACTTCTTCCATTTTCTAATAATTGCGCCAACAGTTGTTGCCTTCTCACCAAGCTGCTTGCCTATTGTCCTGTAGCCTATCCCAGCCTTGTGCAGGTATACAATTTTATCCCTGATGTCCTTACACTGCTCTCTGGTCTTGGCCTGGCCATTGTGGAGAGGTTGGAGTCTGTTTGATTGAGTGTGTGGACAGGTGTCTTTTATACAGGCAACGAGTTCAAACAGGTGCAGTTAATACAGGTAATGAGTGGAGAACAGGAGGGCTTCTTAAAGAAAAACTAACATGTCTGTGAGAGCCGGAATTCTTACTGGTTGGTAGGTGATCAAATACTTATGTCATGCAATAAAATGCTAATTAATTACTTAAAAATCATACAATGTGATTTTCTGGATTTTTGTTTTAGATTCTGTCTCTCACAGTTGAAGTGTACCTATGATAAAAATTTCAGACCTAAGTAAGTAGGAAAACCTGCAAAATCGGCAGTGTATCAAATACTTCTTCTCCCCACTGTACCTACATTTAATATCATATTACTACCTACATTTAATATAATAGTACTACCTACATTTAATATAATATTACTACCTACATTTAATATAATATTACTACCTACATTTAATATAATATTACTACCTACATTTAATATAATATTACTACCTACATTTAATATAATATTACTACCTACATTTAATATAATATTACTACCTACATTTAATATAATATTACTACCTACATTTAATATAATATTACTACCTACATTTAATATCATATTACTACCTACATTTAATATCATATTACTACCTACATTTAATATCATATTACTACCTACATTTAATATAATATTACTACCTACATTTAATATCATATTACTACCTACATTTAATATAATATTACTACCTACATTTAATATCATATTACTACCTACATTTAATATCATATTACTACCTACATTTAATATAATATTACTACCTACATTTAATATAATATTACTACCTACATTTAATATAATATTACTACCTACATTTAATATCATATTACTACCTACATTTAATATCATATTACTACCTACATTTAATATAATATTACTACCTACATTTAATATCATATTACTACCTACATTTAATATCATATTACTACCTACATTTAATATCACATTACTACCTACATTTAATATCATATTACTACCTACATTTAATATAATATTACTACCTACATTTAATATCATATTACTACCTACATTTAATATCATATTACTACCTACATTTAATATCATATTACTACCTACATTTAATATAATATTACTACCTACATTTAATATCATATTACTACCTACATTTAATATAATATTATTACCTACATTTAATATCATATTACTACCTACATTTAATATCATATTACTACCTACATTTAATATCATATTACTACCTACATTTAATATCATATTACTACCTACATTTAATATAATATTACTACCTACATTTAATATCATATTACTACCTACATTTAATATAATATTACTACCTACATTTAATATCATATTACTACCTACATTTAATATCATATTACTACCTACATTTAATATATATTACTACCTACATTTAATATCATATTACTACCTACATTTAATATAATATTACTTTACTACCTACATTTAATATCATATTACTACCTACATTTAATATCATATTACTACCTACATTTAATATCATATTACTACCTACATTTAATATCATATTACTACCTACATTTAATATCATATTACTACCTACATTTAATATCATATTACTACCTACATTTAATAACATATTACTACAGTGGGAAGAACAAGTATTTGATACACTGCCGATTTTGCAGGTTTTCCTACTTACAAAGCATGTAGAGGTCTGTAATTTTTATCATAGGTGCACTTCAACTGTGAGAGACAGAATCTAAAACAAAAATCCAGAAAATCAAATTGTATGATTTTTAAGTAATTCATTTGCATTTTATTGCATCACATAAGTATTTGATACATCAGAAAATCAGAACTTAATTTTTGGTACAGAAACCTTTGTTTGCAATTACAGAGATCATACGTTTCCTGTAGGTCTTGACCAGGTTTGAACACACTGAAACAGGGATTTTGGCCCAATCGTCCAGTCCATACAGACCTTCAGGTTTCGGGGCTGTCGCTGGGCAATACGGACTTTCAGCTCCCTCCAAAGATTTTCTATTGGGTTCAGGTCTGGAGACTGGCTAGGCCACTCCAGGACCTTGAGATGCTTCTTACGGAGCCACTCCTTAGTTGCCCTGGCTGTGTGTTTTGGGTCGTTGTCATGCTGGAAGACCCAGCCACGACCCATCTTCAATGCTCTTACTGAGGGAAGGAGGTTGTTGGCCAAGATCTCGCGATACATGGCCCCATCCATCCTCCGCTCAATACGATGCAGTCGTCCTGTCCCCTTTGCAGAAAAGCATCCCCAAAGAATGATGTTTCCACCTCCATGCTTCACGGTTGGGATGGTGTTCTTGGGGTTGTACTCATCCTTCTTCTTCCTCCAAACACGGCAAGTGGAGTTTAGACAAAAAGCTATATTTTTGTCTCATCAGACCACATGACCTTCTCCCATTCCTCCTCTGGATCATCCAGATGGTATGGTCATTGGCAAACTTCAGTCGGGCCTGGACATGCGCTGGCTTGAGCAGGGGGACCTTGCATGCGCTGCAGGATTTTAATCCATGACGGCGTAGTGTGTTACTAATGGTTTTCTTTGAGACTGTGGTCCCAGCTCTCTTCAGGTCATTGACCAGGTCCTGCCGTGTAGTTCTGGGCTGATCCCTCACCTTCCTCATGATCATTGATGCCCCACGAGGTGAGATCTTGCATGGAACCACAGACCGAAGGTGATTGACCGTCATCTTGAACTTCTTCCATTTTCTAATAATTGCGCCAACAGTTGTTGCCTTCTCACCAAGCTGCTTGCCTATTGTCCTGTAGCCTATCCCAGCCTTGTGCAGGTATACAATTTTATCCCTGATGTCCTTACACTGCTCTCTGGTCTTGGCCATTGTGGAGAGGTTGGAGTCTGTTTGATTGAGTGTGTGGACAGGTGTCTTTTATACAGGCAACGAGTTCAAACAGGTGCAGTTAATATAATACAGGTAATGAGTGGAGAACAGGAGGGCTTCTTAAAGAAAAACTAACAGGTCTGTGAGAGCCGGAATTCTTACTGGTTGGTAGGTGATCAAATACTTATGTCATGCAATAAAATGCTAATTAATTACTTAAAAATCATACAATGTGATTTTCTGGATTTTTGTTTTAGATTCCATCTCTCACAGTTGAAGTGTACCTATGATAAAAATTACAGACCTAAGTAAGTAGGAAAACCTGCAAAATCGGCAGTATATCAAATACTAGTTCTCCCCACTGTTCCTACATTTAATATCATATTACTACCTACATTTAATATAATATTACTACCTACATTTAATATAATATTACTACCTACATTTAATATAATATTACTACCTACATTTAATATCATATTACTACCTACATTTAATATCATATTACTACCTACATTTAATATCATATTACTACCTACATTTAATATAATATTACTACCTACATTTAATATAATATTACTACCTACATTTAATATAATATTACTACCTACATTTAATATAATATTACTACCTACATTTAATATAATATTACTACCTACATTTAATATAATATTACTACCTACATTTAATATCATATTACTACCTACATTTAATATCATATTACTACCTACATTTAATATCATATTACTACCTACATTTAATATAATATTACTACCTACATTTAATATCATATTACTACCTACATTTAATATAATATTACTACCTACATTTAATATCATATTACTACCTACATTTAATATCATATTACTACCTACATTTAATATAATATTACTACCTACATTTAATATAATATTACTACCTACATTTAATATAATATTACTACCTACATTTAATATCATATTACTACCTACATTTAATATCATATTACTACCTACATTTAATATAATATTACTACCTACATTTAATATCATATTACTACCTACATTTAATATCATATTACTACCTACATTTAATATCATATCATATTACTACCTACATTTAATATCATATTACTACCTACATTTAATATAATATTACTACCTACATTTAATATCATATTACTACCTACATTTAATATCATATTACTACCTACATTTAATATCATATTACTACCTACATTTAATATAATATTACTACCTACATTTAATATCATATTACTACCTACATTTAATATAATATTACTACCTACATTTAATATCATATTACTACCTACATTTAATATCATATTACTACCTACATTTAATATCATATTACTACCTACATTTAATATCATATTACTACCTACATTTAATATAATATTACTACCTACATTTAATATCATATTACTACCTACATTTAATATAATATTACTACCTACATGTAATATCATATTACTACCTACATTTAATATCATATTACTACCTACATTTAATATATTACTACCTACATTTAATATCATATTACTACCTACATTTAATATAATATTACTACCTACATTTAATATCATATTACTACCTACATTTAATATAATATTACTACCTACATTTAATATCATATTACTACCTACATTTAATATAATTTTACTACCTACATTTAATATCATATTACTACCTACATTTAATATCATATTACTACCTACATTTAATAACATATTACTACAGTGGGAAGAACAAGTATTTGATACACTGCCGATTTTGCAGGTTTTCCTACTTACAAAGCATGTAGAGGTCTGTAATTTTTATCATAGGTGCACTTCAACTGTGAGAGACATAATCTAAAACAAAAATCCAGAAAATCAAATTGTATGATTTTTAAGTAATTCATTTGCATTTTATTGCATCACATAAGTATTTGATACATCAGAAAATCAGAACTTAATTTTTGGTACAGAAACCTTTGTTTGCAATTACAGAGATCATACGTTTCCTGTAGGTCTTGACCAGGTTTGAACACACTGAAACAGGGATTTTGGCCCAATCGTCCATACAGACCTTCAGGTTTCGGGGCTGTCGCTGGGCAATACGGACTTTCAGCTCCCTCCAAAGATTTTCTATTGGGTTCAGGTCTGGAGACTGGCTAGGCCACTCCAGGACCTTGAGATGCTTCTTACGGAGCCACTCCTTAGTTGCCCTGGCTGTGTGTTTTGGGTCGTTGTCATGCTGGAAGACCCAGCCACGACCCATCTTCAATGCTCTTACTGAGGGAAGGAGGTTGTTGGCCAAGATCTCGCGATACATGGCCCCATCCATCCTCCGCTCAATACGATGCAGTCGTCCTGTCCCCTTTGCAGAAAAGCATCCCCAAAGAATGATGTTTCCACCTCCATGCTTCACGGTTGGGATGGTGTTCTTGGGGTTGTACTCATCCTTCTTCTTCCTCCAAACACGGCAAGTGGAGTTTAGACAAAAAGCTATATTTTTGTCTCATCAGACCACATGACCTTCTCCCATTCCTCCTCTGGATCATCCAGATGGATGGTCATTGGCAAACTTCAGTCGGGCCTGGACATGCGCTGGCTTGAGCAGGGGGACCTTGCATGCGCTGCAGGATTTTAATCCATGACGGCGTAGTGTGTTACTAATGGTTTTCTTTGAGACTGTGGTCCCAGCTCTCTTCAGGTCATTGACCAGGTCCTGCCGTGTAGTTCTGGGCTGATCCCTCACCTTCCTCATGATCATTGATGCCCCACGAGGTGAGATCTTGCATGGAACCACAGACCGAAGGTGATTGACCGTCATCTTGAACTTCTTCCATTTTCTAATAATTGCGCCAACAGTTGTTGCCTTCTCACCAAGCTGCTTGCCTATTGTCCTGTAGCCTATCCCAGCCTTGTGCAGGTATACAATTTTATCCCTGATGTCCTTACACTGCTCTCTGGTCTTGGCCATTGTGGAGAGGTTGGAGTCTGTTTGATTGAGTGTGTGGACAGGTGTCTTTTATACAGGCAACGAGTTCAAACAGGTGCAGTTAATACAGGTAATGAGTGGAGAACAGGAGGGCTTCTTAAAGAAAAACTAACAGGTCTGTGAGAGCCGGAATTCTTACTGGTTGGTAGGTGATCAAATACTTATGTCATGCAATAAAATGCTAATTAATTACTTAAAAATCATACAATGTGATTTTCTGGATTTTTGTTTTAGATTCCATCTCTCACAGTTGAAGTGTACCTATGATAAAAATTACAGACCTAAGTAAGTAGGAAAACCTGCAAAATCGGCAGTATATCAAATACTAGTTCTCCCCACTGTTCCTACATTTAATATCATATTACTACCTACATTTAATATAATATTACTACCTACATTTTATATAATATTACTACCTACATTTAATATAATATTACTACCTACATTTAATATCATATTACTACCTACATTTAATATCATATTACTACCTACATTTAATATCATATTACTACCTACATTTAATAATAATAATATGCCATTTAGCAGACGCTTTTATCCAAAGCGACTTACAGTCATGTGCGCATACATTTTTTTTTTTTGTGTATGGGTGGTCCCGGGGATCGAACCCACTACCTTGGCGTTACAAGCGCCGTGCTCTACCAGCTGAGCTACAGAGGACCACAATGATATAATATTACTACCTACATTTAATATAATAGTACTACCTACATTTAATATAATATTACTACCTACATTTAATATAATATTACTACCTACATTTAATATAATATTACTACCTACATTTAATATAATATTACTACCTACATTTAATATCATATTACTACCTACATTTAATTTAATATTACTACCTACATTTAATATCATATTACTACCTACATTTAATATCATATTACTACCTACATTTAATATCATATTACTACCTACATTTAATATCATATTACTACCTACATTTAATATCATATTACTACCTACATTTAATATCATATTACTACCTACATTTAATATCATATTACTACCTACATTTAATATCAAATTACTACCTACATTTAATATAATATTACTACCTACATTTAATATCATATTACTACCTACATTTAATATAATATTACTACCTACATTTAATATAATATTACTACCTACATTTAATATAATATTACTACCTACATTTAATATAATATTACTACCTACATTTAATATAATATTACTACCTACATTTAATATCATATTACTACCTACATTTAATATCATATTACTACCTACATTTAATATAATATTACTACCTACATTTAATATCATATTACTACCTATATTTAATATCATATTACAACCTACATTTAATATCATATTACTACCTACATTTAATATAATATTACTACCTACATTTAATATCATATTACTACCTACATTTAATATCATATTACTACCTACATTTAATATAATATTATTACCTACATTTAATATCATATTACTACCTACATTTAATATCATATTACTACCTACATTTAATAATAATAATAATATGCCATTTAGCAGACGCTTTTATCCAAAGCGACTTACAGTCATGTGCGCATACATTTTTTTTTTTTGTGTATGGGTGGTCCGGGGGATCGAACCCACTACCTTGGCGTTACAAGCGCCGTGCTCTACCAGCTGAGCTACAGAGGACCACAATGATATAATATTACTACCTACATTTAATATAATAGTACTACCTACATTTAATATAATATTACTACCTACATTTAATATAATATTACTACCTACATTTAATATAATATTACTACCTACATTTAATTTAATATTACTACCTACATTTAATATCATATTACTACCTACATTTAATATCATATTACTACCTACATTTAATATCATATTACTACCTACATTTAATATCATATTACTACCTACATTTAATATCATATTACTACCTACATTTAATATCATATTACTACCTACATTTAATATCATATTACTACCTACATTTAATATCATATTACTACCTACATTATTTAATATAATATTACTACCTACATTTAATATCATATTACTACCTACATTTAATATCATATTACTACCTACATTTAATATCATATTACTACCTACATTTAATATCATATTACTACCTACATTTAATATCATATTACAACCTACATTTAATATCATATTACTACCTACATTTAATATCATATTACTACCTACATTTAATATAATATTATTACCTACATTTAATATCATATTACTACCTACATTTAATATCATATTACTACCTACATTTAATATCATATTACTACCTACATTTAATATCATATTACTACCTACATTTAATATAATATTACTACCTACATTTAATATCATATTACTACCTACATTTAATATAATACTACTACCTACATTTAATATCATATTACTACCTACATTTAATATCATATTACTACCTACATTTAATATCATATTACTACCTACATTTAATATCATATTACTACCTACATTTAATATAATATTACTACCTATATTTAATATCATATTACTACCTACATTTAATATCATATTACTACCTACATTTAATATCATATTACTACCTACATTTAATATAATATTACTACCTACATTTAATATAATATTACTACCTACATTTAATATAATATTACTACCTACATTTAATATCATATTACTACCTACATTTAATATCATATTACTACCTACATTTAATATCATATTACTACCTACATTTAATATAATATTACTGTCACGATCGTCTACCATTGAGGAAGCGGACCAAAGCGCAGCGTTGCGAGTGAACATGACTTTATTAGAGTAAAGACACGCACGACAAAACAAAAGACGATACGTGAAGTCCAAAAATGACAAAATACTGAACATGGAACATGGAACAAAACCCCACAACCACAAGGTGAAAACACACACTTTAAATATGGCTCCCAATCAGAGATAACGAGCCGACAGCTGACACTCGTTACCTCCGATTGGGAGTCACAAGACCAATTACCAAAAACACAAACAAATGAAACTCACCCATACCCAAACCCACCAAATGAAATACACCCTGACTCTAACTACACAGTCCCAGAGCCAGAGTGTGACAGTACCCCCCCCTAAAGGTGCGAACTCCGGGCGCACCAGCCTACAGTCTAGGGGAGGGTCTGGGTGGGCGTCTGTCCACGGTGGCGGTTCTGCCCCTGGTCGTGGTCCCCACCCCACCTTAGTCACCACCTGCTTACGTAGCCTCCTCCAAATGACCACCCCCCAACTAAACCCCACTGGGTTAAGGGGCGGCACCGGACTAAGGGGCAGCACCGGACTAAGGGGCAGTACCGGACTGAATGGCGGATCCCGGCTGGACGGCTCTGGCGGATCCCGGCTGGACGGCTCTGGCGGATCCCGGCTGGACGGCTCTGGCGGATCCCGGCTGGACGGCTCTGGCGGATCCCGGCTGGACGGCTCTGGCGGATCCCGGCTGGACGGCTCTGGCGGATCCCGGCTGGACGGCTCTGGCGGATCCCGGCTGGACGGCTCATGGCTGGCTGGCGGATCCCGGCTGGACGGTTCATGGCTGGCTGACGGATCTGGCTGCTCATGGCTGGCTGACGGATCTGGCTGCTCATGGCTGGCTGACGGATCTGGCTGCTCATGGCTGGCTGACGGATCTGGCTGCTCATGGCTGGCTGACGGATCTGGCTGCTCATGGCTGGCTGACGGATCTGGCTGCTCATGGCTGGCTGACGGATCTGGCTGCTCATGGCTGGCTGACGGATCTGGCTGCTCATGGCTGGCTGACGGATCTGGCTGCTCATGGCTGGCTGAAGGCTCTGGCTGATCCTGTCTGGCGGAAGGCTCTGGCTGATCCTGTCTGGCAGAAGGCTCTGGCTGATCCTGTCTGGCGGAAGGCTCTGGCTGATCCTGTCTGGCGGAAGGCTCTGGCTGATCCTGTCTGGCGGAAGGCTCTGGCTGATCCTGTCTGGCGGAAGGCTCTGGCTGATCCTGTCTGGCGGAAGGCTCTGGCTGTTCCTGTCTGGCGGAAGGCTCTGGCTGATACTGTCTGGCGGAAGGCTCTGGCTGATCCTGTCTGGCGGAAGGCTCTGGCTGATCCTGTCTGGCGGAAGGCTCTGGCTGATCCTGTCTGGCGGAAGGCTCTAGCGGCTCCGGTCTGGCGGACGGCTCTGAAGGCTCATGGCAGACGGGCGGCTTATGCAGCGCTTGGCAGACGGACAGTTCAGACGGCGTTGGGCAGACAGGCAGTTCATGCGCCGTTGGGCAGACGGGCAGTTCAGACGCCGTTGGGCAGACGGGCAGTTCAGACGCCGTTGGGCAGACGGGCAGTTCAGGCGCCGTTGGGCAGACGGGCAGTTCAGGCACCGTTGGGCAGACGGGCAGTTCAGGCGCCGTTGGGCAGACGGCAGACTCTGGCCGTCTGAGGCGCACCGTAGGCCTGATGCGTGGTGCCGGAACAGGAGGTACCGGGCTGAGGACACGCATCTCAGGGCTAGTGCGGGGAGAAACAACAGGACGCACAGGACTCTGGGGACACACAGGAGGCTTAGTACGTGGCGCAGGGACAGGCCGGGCTGGGCTGACGACGCACACCGTAGGCTTCCTACGTGGCACAGGAACAGGCCGGGCTGGGCTGGCGACGCACACCGTAGGCATCCTACGTGGCGCAGGGACAGGCCGGGCTGACGACGCGCACCGTACACTTGGTGCGTATGGCAGGGACAGGCCGAACCGGGCTGGCGACGCGCACCGTACACTTAGTGCGAGGGGCCGGAACAGGCCGGGCTGGGCTGGCGACGCGCACCGTACACTTGGTGCGGGTGGCAGGATCAGGTCGAACCGGGCTGGCGACGCGCACCGTACACTTAGTGCGAGGGCGAGGGACCGGAACAGGCCGTACCGTACGGGGAACACACACTACTGGCTGCACCTCGGGACTAGGAACGGGCCGGACCGAACTGGTTACACACCCCAGTACCTCACGCCGTGCCTCAACACTTTCCTTCCCTGCTTTACCCAGTAGCCCCCTTGACCTGGTAGCCCACTGAATCCGTCCCTTCTCTGCCTCCGTCAGCCCCCTTAACCTGGCAGCCCTCTGACTCTGCCTTGTGGCAGCCTCCTGCTGCTCCGTCGCCCAAGCCATGTGCCCCCCCCCAAAAATGTCTTGGGGTTGCCTCTCGTCCTTCCGACGATGATGGCCCTGCTGATGCCGTTGCTCCTCTCGCCGTCGCCTCTCCACCGTCTCGTTCCATGGTCGGCGATCCATACCATCTAGGATCTCCTCCCAAGTCCAGGACCCTTTACAGTCCAACCGTTCCTCCCATGTCCAGACCCTTTGCTCCTGGACGCGCTGCTTGGTCCTTTGATGGTGGGTTTTTCTGTCACGTTCGTCTACTAATGAGGAAGCGGACCAAAGCGCAGCGTTGCGAGTGAACATGACTTTATTAGAGTAAAGACACGCACGACAAAACAAAAGACGATACGTGAAGTCCAAAAATGACAAAATACTGAACATGGAACATGGAACAAAACCCCACAACCACAAGGTGAAAACACACACTTTAAATATGGCTCCCAATCAGAGATAACGAGCCGACAGCTGACACTCGTTACCTCCGATTGGGAGTCACAAGACCAATTACCAAAAACACAAACAAATGAAACTCACCCATACCCAAACCCACCAAATGAAATACACCCTGACTCTAACTACACAGTCCCAGAGCCAGAGTGTGACAATTACTACCTACATTTAATATCATATTACTACCTATATTTAATATCATATTACTACCTACATTTAATATCATATTACTACCTACATTTAATATAATATTACTACCTACATTTAATATCATATTACTACCTACATTTAATATCATATTACTACCTACATTTAATATATTACTACCTACATTTAATATCATATTACTACCTACATTTAATATCATATTACTACCTACATTTAATATCATATTACTACCTACATTTAATATAATATTACTACCTACATTTAATATCATATTACTACCTACATTTAATATAATATTACTACCTACATTTAATATCATATTACTACCTACATTTAATATCATATTACTACCTACATTTAATAACATATAACTACAGTGGGAAGAACAAGTATTTGATACACTGCCGATTTTGCAGGTTTTCCTACTTACAAAGCATTTAGAGGTCTGTAATTTTTATCATAGGTGCACTTCAACTGTGAGAGACAGAATCTAAAACAAAAATCCAGAAAATCAAATTGTATGATTTTTAAGTAATTCATTTGCATTTTATTGCATCACATAAGTATTTGATACATCAGAAAATCAGAACTGAACTTAATTTTTGGTACAGAAAACTTTGTTTGCAATTACAGAGATCATACGTTTCCTGTAGGTCTTGACCAGGTTTGAACACACTGAAGCAGGGATTTTGGCCCACTCGTCCATACAGACCTTCAGGTTTCGGGGCTGTCGCTGGGCAATACAGACTTTCAGCTCCCTCCAAAGATTTTCTATTGGGTTCAGGTCTGGAGACTGGCTAGGCCACTCCAGGACCTTGAGATGCTTCTTACGGAGCCACTCCTTAGTTGCCCTGGCTGTGTGTTTTGGGTCGTTGTCATGCTGGAAGACCCAGCCACGACCCATCTTCAATGCTCTTACTGAGGGAAGGAGGTTGTTGGCCAAGATCTCGCGATACATGGCCCCATCCATCCTCCGCTCAATACGATGCAGTCGTCCTGTCCCCTTTGCAGAAAAGCATCCCCAAAGAATGATGTTTCCACCTCCATGCTTCACGGTTAGGTTAGGATGGTGTTCTTGGGGTTGTACTCATCCTTCTTCTTCCTCCAAACACGGCAAGTGGAGTTTAGACCAAAAAGCTATATTTTTGTCTCATCAGACCACATGACCATCTCCCATTCCTCCTCTGGATCATCCAGATGGTCATTGGCAAACTTCAGTCGGGCCTGGACATGCGCTGGCTTGAGCAGGGGGACCTTGCATGCGCTGCAGGATTTTAATCCATCACGGCGTAGTGTGTTACTAATGGTTTTCTTTGAGACTGTGGTCCCAGCTCTCTTCAGGTCATTGACCAGGTCCTGCCGGGTAGTTCTGGGCTGATCCCTCACCTTCCTCATGATCATTGATGCCCCACGAGGTGAGATCTTGCATGGAACCACAGACCGAAGGTGATTGACCGTCATCTTGAACTTCTTCCATTTTCTAATAATTGCGCCAACAGTTGTTGCCTTCTCACCAAGCTGCTTGCCTATTGTCCTGTAGCCTATCCCAGCCTTGTGCTGTGCAGGTATACAATTTTATCCCTGATGTCCTTACACTGCTCTCTGGTCTTGGCCATTGTGGAGAGGTTGGAGTATGTTTGATTGAGTGTGTGGACAGGTGTCTTTTATACAGGCAACGAGTTCAAACAGGTGCAGTTAATACAGGTAATGAGTGGAGAACAGGAGGGCTTCTTAAAGAAAAACTAACAGGTCTGTGAGAGCCGGAATTCTTACTGGTTGGTAGGTGATCAAAAACTTATGTCATGCAATAAAATGCTAATTAATTACTTAAAAATCATACAATGTGATTTTCTGGATTTTTGTTTTAGATTCCGTCTCTCACAGTTGAAGTGTACCTATGATAAAAATTACAGACCTAAGTAAGTAGGAAAACCTGCAAAATCGGCAGTGTATCAAATACTTGTTCTCCCCACTGTACCTACATTTAATATCATATTACTACCTACATTTAATATAATAGTACTACCTACATTTAATATAATATTACTACCTATACTATATTTAATATAATATTACTACCTACATTTAATATAATATTACTACCTACATTTAATATAATATTACTACCTACATTTAATATAATATTACTACCTACATTTAATATAATATTACCACCTACATTTAATATAATATTACTACCTACATTTAATTTAATATTACTACCTACATTTAATATCATATTACTACCTACATTTAATATCATATTACTACCTACATTTAATATAATATTACTACCTACATTTAATATAATATTACTACCTACATTTAATATAATATTATTACCTACATTTAATATAATATTACTACCTACATTTAATATAATATTACTACCTACATTTAATATAATATTACTACCTACATTTAATATAATATTATTACCTACATTTAATATAATATTACTACCTACATTTAATATCATATTACTACCTACATTTAATATCATATTACTACCTACATTTAATATAATATTACTACCGACATTTAATATAATATCATATTACTACCTACATTTAATATAATATTACTACCTACATTTAATATAATATTACTACCTACATTTAATATAATATTACTACCTACATTTAATTTAATATTACTACCTACATTTAATATCATATTACTACCTACATTTAATATCATATTACTACCTACATTTAATATAATATTACTACCTACATTTAATATAATATTACTACCTACATTTAATATAATATTATTACCTACATTTAATATAATATTACTACCTACATTTAATATAATATTACTACCTACATTTAATATAATATTACTACCTACATTTAATATAATATTATTACCTACATTTAATATAATATTACTACCTACATTTAATATCATATTACTACCTACATTTAATATCATATTACTACCCACATTTAATATAATATTACTACCGACATTTAATATCATATTACTACCTACATTTAATATAATATTACTACCTACATTTAATATCATATTACTACCTACATTTAATAACATATAACTACAGTGGGAAGAACAAGTATTTGATACACTGCCGATTTTGCAGGTTTTCCTACTTACAAAGCATGTAGAGGTCTGTAATTTTTATCATAGGTGCACTTCAACTGTGAGAGACAGAATCTAAAACAAAAATCAAGAAAATCAAATTGTATGATTTTTAAGTAATTCATTTGCATTTTATTGCATCACATAAGTATTTGATACATCAGAAAATCAGAACTTAATTTTTGGTACAGAAAACTTTGTTTGCAATTACAGAGATCATACGTTTCCTGTAGGTCTTGACCAGGTTTGAACACACTGAAGCAGGGATTTTGGCCCACTCGTCCATACAGACCTTCAGGTTTCGGGGCTGTCGCTGGGCAATACAGACTTTCAGCTCCCTCCAAAGATTTTCTATTGGGTTCAGGTCTGGAGACTGGCTAGGCCACTCCAGGACCTTGAGATGCTTCTTACGGAGCCACTCCTTACCTTAGTTGCCCTGGCTGTGTGTTTTGGGTCGTTGTCATGCTGGAAGACCCAGCCACGACCCATCTTCAATGCTCTTACTGAGGGAAGGAGGTTGTTGGCCAAGATCTCGCGATACATGGCCCCATCCATCCTCCGCTCAATACGATGCAGTCGTCCTGTCCCCTTTGCAGAAAAGCATCCCCAAAGAATGATGTTTCCACCTCCATGCTTCACGGTTAGGATGGTGTTCTTGGGGTTGTACTCATCCTTCTTCTTCCTCCAAACACGGCAAGTGGAGTTTAGACCAAAAAGCTATATTTTTGTCTCATCAGACCACATGACCATCTCCCATTCCTCCTCTGGATCATCCAGATGGTCATTGGCAAACTTCAGTCGGGCCTGGACATGCGCTGGCTTGAGCAGGGGGACCTTGCATGCGCTGCAGGATTTTAATCCATCACGGCGTAGTGTGTTACTAATGGTTTTCTTTGAGACTGTGGTCCCAGCTCTCTTCAGGTCAGGTCATTGACCAGGTCCTGCCGGGTAGTTCTGGGCTGATCCCTCACCTTCCTCATGATCATTGATGCCCCACGAGGTGAGATCTTGCATGGAACCACAGACCGAAGGTGATTGACCGTCATCTTGAACTTCTTCCATTTTCTAATAATTGCGCCAACAGTTGTTGCCTTCTCACCAAGCTGCTTGCCTATTGTCCTGTAGCCTATCCCAGCCTTGTGCAGGTATACAATTTTATCCCTGATGTCCTTACACTGCTCTCTGGTCTTGGCCATTGTGGAGAGGTTGGAGTATGTTTGATTGAGTGTGTGGACAGGTGTCTTTTATACAGGCAACGAGTTCAAACAGGTGCAGTTAATACAGGTAATGAGTGGAGAACAGGAGGGCTTCTTAAAGAAAAACTAACAGGTCTGTGAGAGCCGGAATTCTTACTGGTTGGTAGGTGATCAAAAACTTATGTCATGCAATAAAATGCTAATTAATTACTTAAAAATCATACAATGTGATTTTCTGGATTTTTGTTTTAGATTCCGTCTCTCACAGTTGAAGTGTACCTATGATAAAAATTACAGACCTAAGTAAGTAGGAAAACCTGCAAAATCGGCAGTGTATCAAATACTTGTTCTCCCCACTGTACCTACATTTAATATCATATTACTACCTACATTTAATATAATAGTACTACCTACATTTAATATAATATTACTACCTATATTTAATATAATATTACTACCTACATTTAATATAATATTACTACCTACATTTAATATAATATTACTACCTACATTTAATATAATATTACTACCTACATTTAATATAATATTACCACCTACATTTAATATAATATTACTACCTACATTTAATTTAATATTACTACCTACATTTAATATCATATTACTACCTACATTTAATATCATATTACTACCTACATTTAATATAATATTACTACCTACATTTAATATAATATTACTACCTACATTTAATATAATATTATTACCTACATTTAATATAATATTACTACCTACATTTAATATAATATTACTACCTACATTTAATATAATATTACTACCTACATTTAATATAATATTATTACCTACATTTAATATAATATTACTACCTACATTTAATATCATATTACTACCTACATTTAATATCATATTACTACCTACATTTAATATAATATTACTACCGACATTTAATATCATATTACTACCTACATTTAATATAATATTACTACCTACATTTAATATAATATTACTATCTACATTTAATATAATATTACTACCTACATTTAATTTAATATTACTACCTACATTTAATATCATATTACTACCTACATTTAATATCATATTACTACCTACATTTAATATAATATTACTACCTACATTTAATATAATATTACTACCTACATTTAATATAATATTATTACCTACATTTAATATAATATTACTACCTACATTTAATATAATATTACTACCTACATTTAATATAATATTACTACCTACATTTAATATAATATTATTACCTACATTTAATATAATATTACTACCTACATTTAATATCATATTACTACCTACATTTAATATCATATTACTACCCACATTTAATATAATATTACTACCGACATTTAATATCATATTACTACCTACATTTAATATAATATTACTACCTACATTTAATATCATATTACTACCTACATTTAATAACATATAACTACAGTGGGAAGAACAAGTATTTGATACACTGCCGATTTTGCAGGTTTTCCTACTTACAAAGCATGTAGAGGTCTGTAATTTTTATCATAGGTGCACTTCAACTGTGAGAGACAGAATCTAAAACAAAAATCCAGAAAATCAAATTGTATGATTTTTAAGTAATTCATTTGCATTTTATTGCATCACATAAGTATTTGATACATCAGAAAATCAGAACTTAATTTTTGGTACAGAAAACTTTGTTTGCAATTACAGAGATCATACGTTTCTCCTGTAGGTCTTGACCAGGTTTGAACACACTGAAGCAGGGATTTTGGCCCACTCGTCCATACAGACCTTCAGGTTTCGGGGCTGTCGCTGGGCAATACAGACTTTCAGCTCCCTCCAAAGATTTTCTATTGGGTTCAGGTCTGGAGACTGGCTAGGCCACTCCAGGACCTTGAGATGCTTCTTACGGAGCCACTCCTTAGTTGCCCTGGCTGTGTGTTTTGGGTCGTTGTCATGCTGGAAGACCCAGCCACGACCCATCTTCAATGCTCTTACTGAGGGAAGGAGGTTGTTGGCCAAGATCTCGCGATACATGGCCCCATCCATCCTCCGCTCAATATGTTGCAGTCGTCCTGTCCCCTTTGCAGAAAAGCATCCCCAAAGAATGATGTTTCCACCTCCATGCTTCACGGTTGGGATGGTGTTCTTGGGGTTGTACTCATCCTTCTTCTTCCTCCAAACACCGCAAGTGGAGTTTAGACCAAAAAGCTATATTTTTGTCTCATCAGACCACATGACCTTCTCCCATTCCTCCTCTGGATCATCCAGATGGTCATTGGCAAACTTCAGTCGGGCCTGGACATGCGCTGGCTTGAGCAGGGGGACCTTGCATGCGCTGCAGGATTTTAATCCATCACGGCGTAGTGTGTTACTAATGGTTTTCTTTGAGACTGTGGTCCCAGCTCTCTTCAGGTCATTGACCAGGTCCTGCCGGGTAGTTCTGGGCTGATCCCTCACCTTCCTCATGATCATTGATGCCCCACGAGGTGAGATCTTGCATGGAACCACAGACCAAAGGTGATTGACCGTCATCTTGAACTTCTTCCATTTTCTAATAATTGCGCCAACAGTTGTTGCCTTCTCACCAAGCTGCTTGCCTATTGTCCTGTAGGCTATTCCAGCCTTGTGCAGGTATACAATTTTATCCCTGATGTCCTTACACTGTTCTCTGGTCTTGGCAATTGTGGAGAGGTTGGAGTCTGTTTGATTGAGTGTGTGGACAGGTGTCTTTTATACAGGCAACGAGTTCAAACAGGTGCAGTTAATACAGGTAATGAGTGGAGAACAGGAGGGCTTCTTAAAGAAAAACTAACAGGTCTGTGAGAGCCGGGATTCTTACTGGTTGGTAGGTGATCAAATACTTATGTCATGCAATAAAATGCTAATTAATTACTTAAAAATCATACAATGTGATTTTCTGGATTTTTGTTTTAGATTCCGTCTCTCACAGTTGAAGTGTACCTATGATAAAAATTACAGACCTAAGTAAGTAGGAAAACCTGCAAAATCGGCAGTGTGTCAAATACATGTTCTCCCCACTGTACCTACATTTAATATCATATTACTACCTACATTTAATATAATAGTACTACCTACATTTAATATAATATTACTACCTACATTTAATATAATATTACTACCTACATTTAATATAATATTACTACCTACATTTAATATAATATTACTACCTACATTTAATATCATATTACTACCTACATTTAATATCATATTACTACCTACATTTAATATCATATTACTACCTACATTTAATATAATATTACTACCTACATTTAATATAATATTACTACCTACATTTAATATAATATTACGACCTACATTTAATATAATATTACTACCTACATTTAATATAATATTACTACCTACATTTAATATAATATTACTACCTACATTTAATATCATATTACTACCTACATTTAATATAATATTACTACCTACATTTAATATCATATTACTACCTACATTTAATATAACATTACTACCTACATTTAATATCATATTACTACCTACATTTAATATAATATTACTACCTACATTTAAAATCATATTACTACCTACATTTAATATAATATTACTACCTACATTTAATATCATATTACTACCTACATTTAATATCATATTACTACCTACATTTAATATCATATTACTACCTACATTTAATATCATATTACTACCTACATTTAATATCATATTACTACCCTACATTTAATATCATATTACTACCTACATTTAATATCATATTACTACCTACATTTAATATCATATTACTACCTACATTTAATATCATATTACTACCTACATTTAATATCATATTACTACCTACATTTAATATAATATTACTACCTACATTTAATATAATATTACTACCTACATTTAATATAATATTACTACCTACATTTAATATAATATTACTACCTACATTTAATATCATATTACTACCTACATTTAATATCATATTACTACCTACATTTAATATAATATTACTACCTACATTTAATATCATATTACTACCTACATTTAATATCATATTACTACCTACATTTATTATCATATTACTACCTACATTTAATATCATATTACTACCTACATTTAATAACATATTACTACAGTGGGAAGAACAAGTATTTGATACACTGCCGATTTTGCAGGTTTTCCTACTTACAAAGCATGTAGAGGTCTGTAATTTTTATCATAGGTGCACTTCAACTGTGAGAGACAGAATCTAAAACAAAAATCCAGAAAATCAAATTGTATGATTTTTAAGTAATTCATTTGCATTTTATTGCATCACATAAGTATTTGATACATCAGAAAATCAGAACTTAATTTTTGGTACAGAAAACTTTGTTTGCAATTACAGAGATCATACGTTTCCTGTAGGTCTTGACCAGGTTTGAACACACTGAAGCAGGGATTTTGGCCCACTCGTCCATACAGACCTTCAGGTTTCGGGGCTGTCGCTGGGCAACACGGACTTTCAGCTCCCTCCAAAGATTTTCTATTGGGTTCAGGTCTGGAGACTGGCTAGGCCACTCCAGGACCTTGAGATGCTTCTTACGGAGCCACTCCTTAGTTGCCCTGGCTGTGTGTTTTGGGTCGTTGTCATGCTGGAAGACCCAGCCACGACCCATCTTCAATGCTCTTACTGAGGGAAGGAGGTTGTTGGCCAAGATCTCGCGATACATGGCCCCATCCATCCTCCGCTCAATACGATGTAGTCGTCCTGTCCCCTTTGCAGAAAAGCATCCCCAAAGAATGATGTTTCCACCTCCATGCTTCCCGGTTGGGATGGTGTTCTTGGGGTTGTACTCATCCTTCTTCTTCCTCCAAACACGGCAAGTGGAGTTTAGACAAAAAGCTATATTTTTGTCTCATCAGACCACATGACCTTCTCCCATTCCTCCTCTGGATCATCCAGATGGTCATTGGCAAACTTCAGTCGGGCCTGGACATGCGCTGGCTTGAGCAGGGGGACCTTGCATGCGCTGCAGGATTTTAATCCATGACGGCGTAGTGTGTTACTAATGGTTTTCTTTGAGACTGTGGTCCCAGCTCTCTTCAGGTCATTGACCAGGTCCTGCCGTGTAGTTCTGGGCTGATCCCTCACCTTCCTCATGATCATTGATGCCCCACGAGGTGAGATCTTGCATGGAACCACAGACCGAAGGTGATTGACCGTCATCTTGAACTTCTTCTTCCATTTTCTAATAATTGCGCCAACAGTTGTTGCCTTCTCACCAAGCTGCTTGCCTATTGTCCTGTAGCCTATCCCAGCCTTGTGCAGGTATACAATTTTATCCCTGATGTCCTTACACTGCTCTCTGGTCTTGGCCATTGTGGAGAGGTTGGAGTATGTTTGATTGAGTGTGTGGACAGGTGTCTTTTATACAGGCAACGAGTTCAAACAGGTGCAGTTAATACAGGTAATGAGTGGAGAACAGGAGGGCTTCTTAAAGAAAAACGAACAGGTCTGTGAGAGCCGGAATTCTTACTGGTTGGTAGGTGATCAAATACTTATGTCATGCAATAAAATGCTAATTAATTACTTAAAAATCATACAATGTGATTTTCTGGATTTTTGTTTTAGATTCCGTCTCTCACAGTTGAAGTGTACCTATGATAAAAATTACAGACCTAAGTAAGTAGGAAAACCTGCAAAATCGGCAGTGTATCAAATACTTGTTCTCCCCACTGTACCTACATTTAATATCATATTACTACCTACATTTAATATAATATTACTACCTACATTTAATGTAATATTACTACCTACATTTAATATAATATTACTACCTACATTTAATATAATATTACTACCTACATTTAATATAATATTACTACCTACATTTAATATAATATTACTACCTACAGCTAGCTGGTAGAGCACGGCGCTTGTAACGCCAAGGTAGTGGGTTCGATCCCCGGGACCACCCATACACCAAAAAAAATTTATGCACGCATGACTGTAAGTCGCTTTGGATAAAAGCGTCTGCTAAATGGCATATAATAATAATATAATAATAATTTAATATTACTACCTACATTTAATATCATATTACTACCTACATTTAATATCATATTACTACCTACATTTAATATAATATTACTACCTACATTTAATATCATATTATTACTTACATTTAATATCATATTACTACCTACATTTAATATCATATTACTACCTACATTTAATAACATATTACTACCTACATTTAATATCATATTACTACCTACATTTAATAACATATTACTACCTACATTTAATATAATATTACTACCTACATTTAATATAATATTACTACCTACATTTAATATCATATTACTACCTACATTTAATATCATATTACTACCTACATTTAATATAATATTACTACCTACATTTAATATAATATTACTACCTACATTTAATATCATATTACTACCTACATTTAATATCATATTACTACCTACATTTAATATCATATTACTACCTACATTTAATATCATATTACTACCTACATTTAATATCATATTACTACCTACATTTAATATCATATTACTACCTACATTTAATATCATATTACTACCTACATTTAATATAATATTACTACCTACATTTAATATAATATTACTACCTACATTTAATATCATATTACTACCTACATTTAATATAATATTACTACCTACATTTAATATAATATTACTATACTACCTACATTTAATATCATATTACTACCTACATTTAATATCATATTACTACCTACATTTAATATAATATTACTACCTACATTTAATATAATATTACTACCTACATTTAATATCATATTACTACCTACATTTAATATCATATTACTACCTACATTTAATATCATATTACTACCTACATTTAATATAATATTACTACCTACATTTAATATCATATTATTACCTATATTTAATATCATATTACTACCTACATTTAATATAATATTACTACCTACATTTAATATAATATTACTACCTACATTTAATATCATATTACTACCTACATTTAATATCATATTACTACCTACATTTAATATAATATTACTACCTACATTTAATATCATATTACTACCTACATTTAATATCATATTACTACCTACATTTAATATCATATTACTACCTACATTTAATATAATATTATTACCTACATTTAATATCATATTATTACCTACATTTAATATCATATTACTACCTACATTTAATATCATATTACTACCTACATTTAATATCATATTACTAAAGACTGTTGAATGAAGCTTCTGTGTCCTGCGCCTGATTCCCGCACCTTCCACATACAGCACTCCTGACAATTACTACTATAAATATTACATATTTTTTAGTGGGGGAGGGGGTGCGTGCTTGAGTGGATTTGGGCCATTGCTGTGCCGATTCTGGCCCTAATAAATCAGCTTTGGCTCAGTTCAGGCTGCCAGATATGTGGCGAATGACTCGGGCCTAGTCTGTATTGTAATTAATTTTGGACTCTGGCCAGATCTGGCTGCCAGACTCGGGCCAGCAGTTTTAAATCTGTCATGCCGGAATCAGCCAGATGTTTGTGCTACCTGGGCTGTTGCTGACTGAGAGGAGGTACTGTATGTATAAATTATTTATAATAAATGATGTAAAATAACTCTTGGTGATTCAATAGTTAATCATGACATTATCTTTAACACACTATCAATGTTTTCCTCAGTCTGGCAGTAACCCAGAACTATCAGAGGCAGAGGATCTCTCTTTTGGCTTTTGCTGACAACAACTGCATGTAAGTTGTTCTTCTACATCATACACACCTTCCTAATATTGAGTTACACTCTCTTTTGCCCTCAGAACGTCGGTGCATTGAATCTACAAGGTGTTGAAAGCCTTCCACAAGGATGGTGGCCCATGTTGACTCCAATGATTCTGACAGTTGTGTCAAGTTGGCTGGATGTCCTTTGGGTGGTAAACCATTCTTGATACAAACGGGAAACTGTTGAGCGTGAAAAACCCAGCAGTGTTGCAGTTCTTGACAAACTCAAACTGGTGCGCCTGGCACCGACTACCACTTACAGTGCCTTGCAAAAGTATTAGACCCCCTTGGCGTTTTTCCTATTTTGTTGCATTACAACCTGTAATTTAAATTTATTTTTATTTGGATTTCCTGTAATGGACATACACCAAATAGTCCAAATTGATGAAGTGAAATGAAAAAAAATTACTTGTTTCAAAAAAGTATAAAAAATAAATAACGGAAAAGTGGTGCATGCATATGTATTCACCCCCTTTGCTATGAAGCCCTTAAATAAGATCTGGTGCAACCAATTACCCTCAGAAGTCACATAATTAATTAAATAATGTCCACCTGTGTGCAATCTAAGTGTCACATAATCTGTCATATGATCTCAGTATATATAAACCTGTTCTGAAAGGTCCCAGGGTCTGCAACACCACTAAGCAAGGGGCACCACCAAGCAAGCGGCACCATGAAGACCAAGGAGCTCTCCAAACAGGTCAGGGACAAAGTTGTGGAGAAGTACAGATCAGGGTTGGGTTATAAAAAAATATCTGAAACTTTGAACATCCCACGGAGCACCATTAAATCCATTATTAAAAAATTGAAAGAATATGGCACCACAACAAACCTGCCAAGAGAGGGCCGCCCACCAAAACTCACAGACCAGGCAAGGAGGGCATTAATCAGAGAGGCAACAAAGAGACCAAAGATAACCCTGAAGGAGCAGCAAAGCTCCACAGCGGAGATTGGAGTATCTGTCCATAGGACCACTTTAAGCCGTACACTCCACAGAGGTGGGCTTTACGGAAGAGTGGCCAGAAAAAAGCCATTGCTTAAAGAAAAAAATAAGCAAACACGTTTGGTGTTCACTAAAAGGCATGTGGGAAACTCCCCAAACATATGGAAGAAGGAACTCTGATCAAAATTTAGCTTTTTGGCCATCAAGGAAAACGTGATGTCTAGCACAAACCCAACACCTCTTATCACCCCGACAATACATTTACATGTACATTTTAGTCATTTAGCAGACGCTCTTATCCAGAGCGACTTACAGTTAGTGAGTGCATACATTATTTTAATTTTCATACTGGGCCCCCGTGGGAATTGAACCCACAACCCTGGCATTGCAAACACCATGCTCTACCAACTGAGCTACATCCCTGCCGGCCATTCCATTCCCTCCCCTACTCTGGACGACGCTGGCCAATTGAGCGCCGCTCCATGGGTCTCCCGGTCGCGGCCGGCTACGACAGAGCCTGGATCACCATCCCCACAGTGAAGCATGGTTGTGGCAGCATCATGCTGTGGGGATGTTTTTCATTGGCATGGACTGGGAAACTGGTCAGAATTGAAAGAATGATGGATGGCACTAAATACAGGGAAATTCTTGAGGGAAACCTGTTTCAGTCTTTCAGAGATTTGAGACTGAGGTTCACCTTCCAGCAGGACAATGACCATAAGCATACTGCTAAAGCAACACTTGAGTGGTTTAAGGGGACACATTTAAATGTCTTGAATGGCCTAGTCAAAGCCTAGACCTCAATCCAATTGAAAATCTGTGGTATGACTTAAATATTGGTGTACACCAGCGGAACCCATTCAACATGAAGGAGCTGGAGCAGTTTTGCCCAGCGGCTAAGGCAACAACCCATTCTGTACTGGCGGTAGGTATGGTATCCCAGTGGCTAAGGCATCAACCCATTCTGTACTGGCGGTAGGTATCCCAGTGGCTAAGGCAACAACCCATTCTGTACTGGCGGTAGGTAGCCCAGTGGCTAAGGCAACAACCCATTCTGTACTGGCGGTAGGTATCCCAGTGGCTAAGGCATCAACCCATTCTGTACTGGCGGTAGGTAGCCCAGTGGCTAAGGCAACAACCCATTCTGTACTGGCGGTAGGTAGCCCAGCGGCTAAGGCAACAACCCATTCTGTACTGGCGGTAGGTAGCCCAGCGGCTAAGGTAACAACCCATTCTGTACTGGCGGTAGGTATCCCAGTGGCTAAGGCAACAACCCATTCTGTACTGGCGGTAGGTATCCCAGTGGCTAAGGCAACAACCCATTCTGTACTGGCGGTTGGTAGCCGAGCGGCTAAGGTAACAACCCATTCTGTACTGGCGGTAGGTAGCCGAGCGGCTAAGGTAACAACCCATTCTGTACTGGCGGTAGGTATCCCAGTGGCTAAGGCAACAACCCATTCTGTACTGGCGGTAGGTAGCCCAGTGGCTAAGGCAACAACCCTTAGCAGGAGTTGGACCTGGGGCCAAAAGGTGGCCAGTTCAAATCCCGGACCGTGCACTGGAAAAAAAGAGGCGGAATTGATCTGACCAATGTAGGGCTGCTGGGTTCACATCCTCAAAACATTTCCCTGCCGTTGAGCAAGGCCCTTAACCCACAACATGCTCTCCGTCCAGGGGTGATGCACTGCAGCTTGAACCTGTGCTCGTTTCAGCTGTATGTGTGACGTCTACAGTTTGGGTGGTTTAGAACAGAGCAGAAGACTGTAACTAAGTATATAGTATTGTATTGTAAAGAATTCAGCCAGAGTTGATGTGGAACATCATTCAAATAAAGAGATGCCTCCCTGGCCACCAGTGCATATTTACAAACTATATTTGCATATCATGACAATAAATTCAAAAAACTATGTTGGTTTTCTTTTGTCCATTATTTAATTATTTATTAAATTATATTCTTAGCGCAAAATATTACTCTTTAATAGTAGTTGGCCATAATTTATGAATGGCACCATGCAGGGTTCTATATGGAACCATTTTGGTTCAGTGAAGAAGAACCTCTAAGGTTCTGATCAAAGAACCCTCTAAAATGGTTTTATATACTGTAGAACTTTTGGCGATAGAATCCTTAATATAATATTACTACCTACATTTAATATAATATTACTACCTACATTTAATATAATATTACTACCTACATTTAATTTAATATTACTACCTACATTTAATATCATATTACTACCTACATTTAATATCATATTACTACCTACATTTAATATAATATTACTACCTACATTTAATATAATATTACTACCTACATTTAATATAATATTATTACCTACATTTAATATAATATTACTACCTACATTTAATATAATATTACTACCTACATTTAATATAATATTACTACCTACATTTAATATAATATAATATTATTACCTACATTTAATATAATATTACTACCTACACTTAATATCATATTACTACCTACATTTAATATCATATTACTACCCACATTTAATATAATATTACTACCGACATTTAATATCATATTACTACCTACATTTAATATAATATTACTACCTACATTTAATATCATATTACTACCTACATTTAATAACATATAACTACAGTGGGAAGAACAAGTATTTGATACACTGCCGATTTTGCAGGTTTTCCTACTTACAAAGCATGTAGAGGTCTGTAATTTTTATCATAGGTGCACTTCAACTGTGAGAGACAGAATCTAAAACAAAAATCCAGAAAATCAAATTGTATGATTTTTAAGTAATTCATTTGCATTTTATTGCATCACATAAGTATTTGATACATCAGAAAATCAGAACTTAATTTTTGGTACAGAAAACTTTGTTTGCAATTACAGAGATCATACGTTTCCTGTAGGTCTTGACCAGGTTTTTGAACACACTGAAGCAGGGATTTTGGCCCACTCGTCCATACAGACCTTCAGGTTTCGGGGCTGTCGCTGGGCAATACAGACTTTCAGCTCCCTCCAAAGATTTTCTATTGGGTTCAGGTCTGGAGACTGGCTAGGCCACTCCAGGACCTTGAGATGCTTCTTACGGAGCCACTCCTTAGTTGCCCTGGCTGTGTGTTTTGGGTCGTTGTCATGCTGGAAGACCCAGCCACGACCCATCTTCAATGCTCTTACTGAGGGAAGGAGGTTGTTGGCCAAGATCTCGCGATACATGGCCCCATCCATCCTCCGCTCAATATGTTGCAGTCGTCCTGTCCCCTTTGCAGAAAAGCATCCCCAAAGAATGATGTTTCCACCTCCATGCTTCACGGTTGGGATGGTGTTCTTGGGGTTGTACTCATCCTTCTTCTTCCTCCAAACACGGCAAGTGGAGTTTAGACCAAAAAGCTATATTTTTGTCTCATCAGACCACATGACCTTCCCTTCTCCCATTCCTCCTCTGGATCATCCAGATGGTCATTGGCAAACTTCAGTCGGGCCTGGACATGCGCTGGCTTGAGCAGGGGGACCTTGCATGCGCTGCAGGATTTTAATCCATCACGGCGTAGTGTGTTACTAATGGTTTTCTTTGAGACTGTGGTCCCAGCTCTCTTCAGGTCATTGACCAGGTCCTGCCGGGTAGTTCTGGGCTGATCCCTCACCTTCCTCATGATCATTGATGCCCCACGAGGTGAGATCTTGCATGGAACCACAGACCAAAGGTGATTGACCGTCATCTTGAACTTCTTCCATTTTCTAATAATTGCGCCAACAGTTGTTGCCTTCTCACCAAGCTGCTTGCCTATTGTCCTGTAGGCTATTCCAGCCTTGTGCAGGTATACAATTTTATCCCTGATGTCCTTACACTGTTCTCTGGTCTTGGCAATTGTGGAGAGGTTGGAGTCTGTTTGATTGAGTGTGTGGACAGGTGTCTTTTATACAGGCAACGAGTTCAAACAGGTGCAGTTAATACAGGTAATGAGTGGAGAACAGGAGGGCTTCTTAAAGAAAAACTAACAGGTCTGTGAGAGCCGGGATTCTTACTGGTTGGTAGGTGATCAAATACTTATGTCATGCAATAAAATGCTAATTAATTACTTAAAAATCATACAATGTGATTTTCTGGATTTTTGTTTTAGATTCCGTCTCTCACAGTTGAAGTGTACCTATGATAAAAATTACAGACCTAAGTAAGTAGGAAAACCTGCAAAATCGGCAGTGTGTCAAATACATGTTCTCCCCACTGTACCTACATTTAATATCATATTACTACCTACATTTAATATAATAGTACTACCTACATTTAATATAATATTACTACCTACATTTAATATAATATTACTACCTACATTTAATATAATATAATATTACTACCTACATTTAATATAATATTACTACCTACATTTAATATCATATTACTACCTACATTTAATATCATATTACTACCTACATTTAATATCATATTACTACCTACATTTAATATAATATTACTACCTACATTTAATATAATATTACTACCTACATTTAATATAATATTACGACCTACATTTAATATAATATTACTACCTACATTTAATATAATATTACTACCTACATTTAATATAATATTACTACCTACATTTAATATCATATTACTACCTACATTTAATATAATATTACTACCTACATTTAATATCATATTACTACCTACATTTAATATAACATTACTACCTACATTTAATATCATATTACTACCTACATTTAATATAATATTACTACCTACATTTAAAATCATATTACTACCTACATTTAATATAATATTACTACCTACATTTAATATCATATTACTACCTACATTTAATATCATATTACTACCCTACCTACATTTAATATCATATTACTACCTACATTTAATATCATATTACTACCTACATTTAATATCATATTACTACCTACATTTAATATCATATTACTACCTACATTTAATATCATATTACTACCTACATTTAATATCATATTACTACCTACATTTAATATCATATTACTACCTACATTTAATATCATATTACTACCTACATTTAATATAATATTACTACCTACATTTAATATAATATTACTACCTACATTTAATATAATATTACTACCTACATTTAATATAATATTACTACCTACATTTAATATCATATTACTACCTACATTTAATATCATATTACTACCTACATTTAATATAATATTACTACCTACATTTAATATCATATTACTACCTACATTTAATATCATATTACTACCTACATTTATTATCATATTACTACCTACATTTAATATCATATTACTACCTACATTTAATAACATATTACTACAGTGGGATGGGAAGAACAAGTATTTGATACACTGCCGATTTTGCAGGTTTTCCTACTTACAAAGCATGTAGAGGTCTGTAATTTTTATCATAGGTGCACTTCAACTGTGAGAGACAGAATCTAAAACAAAAATCCAGAAAATCAAATTGTATGATTTTTAAGTAATTCATTTGCATTTTATTGCATCACATAAGTATTTGATACATCAGAAAATCAGAACTTAATTTTTGGTACAGAAAACTTTGTTTGCAATTACAGAGATCATACGTTTCCTGTAGGTCTTGACCAGGTTTGAACACACTGAAGCAGGGATTTTGGCCCACTCGTCCATACAGACCTTCAGGTTTCGGGGCTGTCGCTGGGCAACACGGACTTTCAGCTCCCTCCAAAGATTTTCTATTGGGTTCAGGTCTGGAGACTGGCTAGGCCACTCCAGGACCTTGAGATGCTTCTTACGGAGCCACTCCTTAGTTGCCCTGGCTGTGTGTTTTGGGTCGGGTCGTTGTCATGCTGGAAGACCCAGCCACGACCCATCTTCAATGCTCTTACTGAGGGAAGGAGGTTGTTGGCCAAGATCTCGCGATACATGGCCCCATCCATCCTCCGCTCAATACGATGTAGTCGTCCTGTCCCCTTTGCAGAAAAGCATCCCCAAAGAATGATGTTTCCACCTCCATGCTTCCCGGTTGGGATGGTGTTCTTGGGGTTGTACTCATCCTTCTTCTTCCTCCAAACACGGCAAGTGGAGTTTAGACAAAAAGCTATATTTTTGTCTCATCAGACCACATGACCTTCTCCCATTCCTCCTCTGGATCATCCAGATGGTCATTGGCAAACTTCAGTCGGGCCTGGACATGCGCTGGCTTGAGCAGGGGGACCTTGCATGCGCTGCAGGATTTTAATCCATGACGGCGTAGTGTGTTACTAATGGTTTTCTTTGAGACTGTGGTCCCAGCTCTCTTCAGGTCATTGACCAGGTCCTGCCGTGTAGTGTAGTTCTGGGCTGATCCCTCACCTTCCTCATGATCATTGATGCCCCACGAGGTGAGATCTTGCATGGAACCACAGACCGAAGGTGATTGACCGTCATCTTGAACTTCTTCCATTTTCTAATAATTGCGCCAACAGTTGTTGCCTTCTCACCAAGCTGCTTGCCTATTGTCCTGTAGCCTATCCCAGCCTTGTGCAGGTATACAATTTTATCCCTGATGTCCTTACACTGCTCTCTGGTCTTGGCCATTGTGGAGAGGTTGGAGTATGTTTGATTGAGTGTGTGGACAGGTGTCTTTTATACAGGCAACGAGTTCAAACAGGTGCAGTTAATACAGGTAATGAGTGGAGAACAGGAGGGCTTCTTAAAGAAAAACGAACAGGTCTGTGAGAGCCGGAATTCTTACTGGTTGGTAGGTGATCAAATACTTATGTCATGCAATAAAATGCTAATTAATTACTTAAAAATCATACAATGTGATTTTCTGGATTTTTGTTTTAGATTCCGTCTCTCACAGTTGAAGTGTACCTATGATAAAAATTACAGACCTAAGTAAGTAGGAAAACCTGCAAAATCGGCAGTGTATCAAATACTTGTTCTCCCCACTGTACCTACATTTAATATCATATTACTACCTACATTTAATATAATATTACTACCTACATTTAATGTAATATTACTACCTACATTTAATATAATATTACTACCTACATTTAATATAATATTACTACCTACATTTAATATAATATTACTACCTACATTTAATATAATATTACTACCTACAGCTAGCTGGTAGAGCACGGCGCTTGTAACGCCAAGGTAGTGGGTTCGATCCCCGGGACCACCCATACACCAAAAAAAATTTATGCACGCATGACTGTAAGTCGCTTTGGATAAAAGCGTCTGCTAAATGGCATATAATAATAATATAATAATAATTTAATATTACTACCTACATTTAATATCATATTACTACACTACCTACATTTAATATCATATTACTACCTACATTTAATATAATATTACTACCTACATTTAATATCATATTATTACTTACATTTAATATCATATTACTACCTACATTTAATATCATATTACTACCTACATTTAATAACATATTACTACCTACATTTAATATCATATTACTACCTACATTTAATAACATATTACTACCTACATTTAATATAATATTACTACCTACATTTAATATAATATTACTACCTACATTTAATATCATATTACTACCTACATTTAATATCATATTACTACCTACATTTAATATAATATTACTACCTACATTTAATATAATATTACTACCTACATTTAATATCATATTACTACCTACATTTAATATCATATTACTACCTACATTTAATATCATATTACTACCTACATTTAATATCATATTACTACCTACATTTAATATCATATTACTACCTACATTTAATATCATATTACTACCTACATTTAATATCATATCATATTACTACCTACATTTAATATAATATTACTACCTACATTTAATATAATATTACTACCTACATTTAATATCATATTACTACCTACATTTAATATAATATTACTACCTACATTTAATATAATATTACTACCTACATTTAATATCATATTACTACCTACATTTAATATCATATTACTACCTACATTTAATATAATATTACTACCTACATTTAATATAATATTACTACCTACATTTAATATCATATTACTACCTACATTTAATATCATATTACTACCTACATTTAATATCATATTACTACCTACATTTAATATAATATTACTACCTACATTTAATATCATATTATTACCTATATTTAATATCATATTACTACCTACATTTAATATAATATTACTACCTACATTTAATATAATATTACTACCTACATTTAATATCATATTACTACCTACATTTAATATCATATTACTACCTACATTTAATATAATATTACTACCTACATTTAATATCATATTACTACCTACATTTAATATCATATTACTACCTACATTTAATATCATATTACTACCTACATTTAATATAATATTATTACCTACATTTAATATCATATTATTACCTACATTTAATATCATATTACTACCTACATTTAATATCATATTACTACCTACATTTAATATCATATTACTAAAGACTGTTGAATGAAGCTTCTGTGTCCTGCGCCTGATTCCCGCACCTTCCACATACAGCACTCCTGACAATTACTACTATAAATATTACATATTTTTTAGTGGGGGAGGGGGTGCGTGCTTGAGTGGATTTGGGCCATTGCTGTGCCGATTCTGGCCCTAATAAATCAGCTTTGGCTCAGTTCAGGCTGCCAGATATGTGGCGAATGACTCGGGCCTAGTCTGTATTGTAATTAATTTTGGACTCTGGCCAGATCTGGCTGCCAGACTCGGGCCAGCAGTTTTAAATCTGTCATGCCGGAATCAGCCAGATGTTTGTGCTACCTGGGCTGTTGCTGACTGAGAGGAGGTACTGTATGTATAAATTATTTATAATAAATGATGTAAAATAACTCTTGGTGATTCAATAGTTAATCATGACATTATCTTTAACACACTATCAATGTTTTCCTCAGTCTGGCAGTAACCCAGAACTATCAGAGGCAGAGGATCTCTCTTTTGGCTTTTGCTGACAACAACTGCATGTAAGTTGTTCTTCTACATCATACACACCTTCCTAATATTGAGTTACACTCTCTTTTGCCCTCAGAACGTCGGTGCATTGAATCTACAAGGTGTTGAAAGCCTTCCACAAGGATGGTGGCCCATGTTGACTCCAATGATTCTGACAGTTGTGTCAAGTTGGCTGGATGTCCTTTGGGTGGTAAACCATTCTTGATACAAACGGGAAACTGTTGAGCGTGAAAAACCCAGCAGTGTTGCAGTTCTTGACAAACTCAAACTGGTGCGCCTGGCACCGACTACCCTACCACTTACAGTGCCTTGCAAAAGTATTAGACCCCCTTGGCGTTTTTCCTATTTTGTTGCATTACAACCTGTAATTTAAATTTATTTTTATTTGGATTTCCTGTAATGGACATACACCAAATAGTCCAAATTGATGAAGTGAAATGAAAAAAAATTACTTGTTTCAAAAAAGTATAAAAAATAAATAACGGAAAAGTGGTGCATGCATATGTATTCACCCCCTTTGCTATGAAGCCCTTAAATAAGATCTGGTGCAACCAATTACCCTCAGAAGTCACATAATTAATTAAATAATGTCCACCTGTGTGCAATCTAAGTGTCACATAATCTGTCATATGATCTCAGTATATATAAACCTGTTCTGAAAGGTCCCAGGGTCTGCAACACCACTAAGCAAGGGGCACCACCAAGCAAGCGGCACCATGAAGACCAAGGAGCTCTCCAAACAGGTCAGGGACAAAGTTGTGGAGAAGTACAGATCAGGGTTGGGTTATAAAAAAATATCTGAAACTTTGAACATCCCACGGAGCACCATTAAATCCATTATTAAAAAATTGAAAGAATATGGCACCACAACAAACCTGCCAAGAGAGGGCCGCCCACCAAAACTCACAGACCAGGCAAGGAGGGCATTAATCAGAGAGGCAACAAAGAGACCAAAGATAACCCTGAAGGAGCAGCAAAGCTCCACAGCGGAGATTGGAGTATCTGTCCATAGGACCACTTTAAGCCGTACACTCCACAGAGGTGGGCTTTACGGAAGAGTGGCCAGAAAAAAGCCATTGCTTAAAGAAAAAAATAAGCAAACACGTTTGGTGTTCACTAAAAGGCATGTGGGAAACTCCCCAAACATATGGAAGAAGGAACTCTGATCAAAATTTAGCTTTTTGGCCATCAAGGAAAACGTGATGTCTAGCACAAACCCAACACCTCTTATCACCCCGACAATACATTTACATGTACATTTTAGTCATTTAGCAGACGCTCTTATCCAGAGCGACTTACAGTTAGTGAGTGCATACATTATTTTAATTTTCATACTGGGCCCCCGTGGGAATTGAACCCACAACCCTGGCATTGCAAACACCATGCTCTACCAACTGAGCTACATCCCTGCCGGCCATTCCCTCCCCTACTCTGGACGACGCTGGCCAATTGTGCGCCGCTCCATGGGTCTCCCGGTCGCGGCCGGCTACGACAGAGCCTGGATCACCATCCCCACAGTGAAGCATGGTTGTGGCAGCATCATGCTGTGGGGATGTTTTTCATTGGCATGGACTGGGAAACTGGTCAGAATTGAAAGAATGATGGATGGCACTAAATACAGGGAAATTCTTGAGGGAAACCTGTTTCAGTCTTTCAGAGATTTGAGACTGAGGTTCACCTTCCAGCAGGACAATGACCATAAGCATACTGCTAAAGCAACACTTGAGTGGTTTAAGGGGACACATTTAAATGTCTTGAATGGCCTAGTCAAAGCCTAGACCTCAATCCAATTGAAAATCTGTGGTATGACTTAAATATTGGTGTACACCAGCGGAACCCATTCAACATGAAGGAGCTGGAGCAGTTTTGCCCAGCGGCTAAGGCAACAACCCATTCTGTACTGGCGGTAGGTATCCCAGTGGCTAAGGCATCAACCCATTCTGTACTGGCGGTAGGTATCCCAGTGGCTAAGGCAACAACCCATTCTGTACTGGCGGTAGGTAGCCCAGTGGCTAAGGCAACAACCCATTCTGTACTGGCGGTAGGTATCCCAGTGGCTAAGGCATCAACCCATTCTGTACTGGCGGTAGGTAGCCCAGTGGCTAAGGCAACAACCCATTCTGTACTGGCGGTAGGTAGCCCAGCGGCTAAGGCAACAACCCATTCTGTACTGGCGGTAGGTAGCCCAGCGGCTAAGGTAACAACCCATTCTGTACTGGCGGTAGGTATCCCAGTGGCTAAGGCAACAACCCATTCTGTACTGGCGGTAGGTATCCCAGCCAGTGGCTAAGGCAACAACCCATTCTGTACTGGCGGTTGGTAGCCGAGCGGCTAAGGTAACAACCCATTCTGTACTGGCGGTAGGTAGCCGAGCGGCTAAGGTAACAACCCATTCTGTACTGGCGGTAGGTATCCCAGTGGCTAAGGCAACAACCCATTCTGTACTGGCGGTAGGTAGCCCAGTGGCTAAGGCAACAACCCTTAGCAGGAGTTGGACCTGGGGCCAAAAGGTGGCCAGTTCAAATCCCGGACCGTGCACTGGAAAAAAAGAGGCGGAATTGATCTGACCAATGTAGGGCTGCTGGGTTCACATCCTCAAAACATTTCCCTGCCGTTGAGCAAGGCCCTTAACCCACAACATGCTCTCCGTCCAGGGGTGATGCACTGCAGCTTGAACCTGTGCTCGTTTCAGCTGTATGTGTGACGTCTACAGTTTGGGTGGTTTAGAACAGAGCAGAAGACTGTAACTAAGTATATAGTATTGTATTGTAAAGAATTCAGCCAGAGTTGATGTGGGCCATCATTCAAATAAAGAGATGCCTCCCTGGCCACCAGTGCATATTTACAAACTATATTTGCATATCATGACAATAAATTCAAAAAACTATGTTGGTTTTCTTTTGTCCATTATTTAATTATTTATTAAATTATATTCTTAGCGCAAAATATTACTCTTTAATAGTAGTTGGCCATAATTTATGAATGGCACCATGCAGGGTTCTATATGGAACCATTTTGGTTCAGTGAAGAAGAACCTCTAAGGTTCTGATCAAAGAACCCTCTAAAATGGTTTTATATACTGTAGAACTTTTGGCGATAGAATCCTTTTTGTTTCTATAAGGAACCTAGACTCCGGAGTGGTGCAGTGGTCTAAGGCACTGCAACGCAGTGCTAGCTGTGCCACTAGAGATCCTGGTTCGAGTCCAGGCTCTGTCGCAGCGGGCCGCGACCGGGAGACCCATGGGTGGCGCACAATGTCGTCCAAGGTAGGGGAGGGTTTGGCCGGCAGGGATATGGGTTTGTTTCCCACGGGGGGCCAGTATGAAAGAAAAAAATAAACATGTATGCATTCACTAACTGTAAGTCGCTCTGGATAAGAGCGTCTGCTAAATGTAAAATGAACCTTTTTTTCTAAGAGTTTAGTGTTGTTGTGGTGATATGCTGCCACCTATTGGCTGAGCTGAAACTGCAGTTTAGATTCAAAGATGGCTACCGAGTCAAAACATGCTAGTTAATGTCAGAGACGGTAGAGGCATCCCACTCCCTTATTTATTCTGCTAGGGTCGGGCTGCTCTAGCCTGCTTATCACCCCGGCCCCGTGGAGAGGGTTCCCCAGAGACGGTAGAGAAAGAAGACATCTCAATGGTTCATGTCTTTGGTCGGGGCTAGTGGGGAGGGGACTAGGGGACAATCTCATTTGCATACTCCTCGTGTCCTCTCTCCTCTCACCTCTAGGAGGTTGGGATGAAGAGAGGATAGGAAAAGAAGGGAGAGGAGAGGATCATGTTCTGTGATCCTCCTGTACTGTCTGGTGTCCTTGGCTGAGTCACTGCAGAGGAGAGAGACGAATCAGCACCCTCCCTCCTCTCTTCTCTCCTGAGCAGTCTGCAGTGCTCCAGCCCAGGCGACAGCTGAAGCAGATAACGTCACCAACACTACTATCACAGCTCTACCAACACACTGAGATTCACCGTCAGCCAGTGCTACAGAACACATAGTCCAGAGACGAGAAAAACAGGAAGCCTGTCGAGCGACGGGACGGGATGTGTGGGTTCCAGAGAACACAACAACAGTTGAGGTACGTGCCTTGCCTCTCCTGTCTTAGACCAGGGTCTCCCAAACTCTGTCCTGTGAAACCCTGTTTTGGACAGTGCAGAACCGGTGTAGAGTATGGAATGTACTAGAAGGCAGAACTAGAGAGGACAGGTATGATGCTAGATGGCCATGCTAGAGAGAACATATACTGTATACTAGTAGAAAATGCTAAATCAGGAGATAGACAGGCTAGTTTAACTAATGCAGTTTAATGATAAATCAGGAGAGAGACAGGCTAGTTTAACTAATGCAGTTTAATGATAAATCAGGAGAGAGACAGGCTAGTTTAACTAAATCAGTTAAAGGCTAAAGCTAGAGAAGAGGGAGACAGAGGGGGAGTGTGAGAGAGAAGGAGAGAGTGAGAGAGAGAGGTTGAGAAAGAGGGAGACGGTGTGTGCTGTACAATATGCTAGTATTGTATTAATAATGTATTGCTGACGGGAGGCCTGCTGTTTCACGCTGGTGGGGTGTGTGTGTGTGGCATATGGGGACAGGGCTCTAATTTGCGACCATTTTGGTCACATATGCTCCTAAATATTTTGCTGTGCGAACTGGAAGTTTAATTTGGGAGCACCAGTGTGCCTAGAAAAAAACAATTTTACATTTAGCAGACACTCTTATCCAGAGCGACTAACATGTACTCCTGAGTGGCGCAGTGGTCTAAGGCACTGCATTGCAGTGCTAACTGTGCCACTAGAGATCCTGGTTCGAATCCAGGCTCTGTCGCGACCGGGAGACTCATGGGCGTCGCACAATTGGTCCAGGGTAGGGGAGGGAATGGCCGGCAGGGATGTAGCTCAGTTGATAGAGCATGGCGTTTGCAACGCCAGGGTTGTGGGTTCGATTCCCACGGGGGGCCAGTATAAAAAAAATATATATATATGTGTTCACTAACTGTAAGTCGCTCTGGATAAGAGCGTCTGCTAAATTACAAAAATGTAATGAGCAATTGGGGTTAAGTGCCTTGCTCAAGGGCACATCGACAGATTTTTCACTCAGTCAGCTCAGGGATTAGAACCAGTGACCTTTCGGTTACTGGCACAACGCTCTTAACCACTAAGCTACCTGCCGCCACAGAGTAATTGTTTTAATGATTATGCTTTGCTGTATCGCTGCCTCCAAGTGCCATAGAGAGAAAAAGCGGTGCAGATTCGTGACTGCCATAGTTAGTTAGTTAGTTAGTTAGTTTAACATAGTTACTACAGAGAAAACGGATTGTTTCTGTCCCAAACCATCCAAAGATATTATGTTATTATCTTCCTCTCCTGCATTTCATAAACAATGTCGCGTGCCGTTCTAAAACTAATCGTGGGCCACCAACCATTTGTTTACACCTTGTTCAGTTAGCTAGCTAACAAGACTTTACCAGTGTATCCAAACATTTGGGGGCACAGAAAGAATGTTAAAGGATAGCTTGTTCAGGAGATGTTCATAGCAATGATTTAATGACTGATCTCTTGCATGTTGTCACTCACAAACTTGATGTTTTTAAAGAGACAGTGTACAATTTTCGATCTAATGCCCCTCAAATTATGCCTATACACAATGTAGAAACCTAATTTTCAACACATTATTTTATAATTTCAATGACCGGTATTTGTATCAGGGTCTTCTATCAACTAGGGTACCAGTGAGAATGTCCTACACTGGACAACTTGTTACAGCTGTTGATTAGTCATTGATAATTATCTGACAATTTTTTTCATGTCATTACCTTTAAGAATAAG
>CM062485.1:60277186-60297186 GCA_031479575.1 Coregonus ussuriensis | reverse complement strand
GGGCACATTACTTTTTTATTATTATTACTTCCTGTTTACAACCTGTTGCTACTGTGGCTCACTGCTGTCTGCAATGCACTTCAATCTCTGGAGCTGTTGGATGGGATCGTCACTTTTCATGAATCTAGAAAACTCATATAATTCACATCGCTTCCTATCTCACTCATCAGCATAGCAGGTATTTATATAGTAGTGTCATAATGTTACCTCATCAGCATAGCAGGTATTTAAAGTTGAAGTCGGAAGTTTACATACACCTTATCCAAATACATTTAAACTCAGTTTTTCACAATTCCTGACATTTAATCCTAGTAAAGATTCCCTGTCTTAGGTCAGTTAGGATCACCACTTTATTTTATGAATGTGAAATGTGAATAATATGATTTATTTCAGCTTTTTCTTTCATCACATTCCCTGTGGGGCAGAAGTTTACATACACTCAATTAGTATTTGGTAGCACTGCCTTTAAATTGTTTAACTTGGGTCAAATGTTTTGGGTAGCCTTCCACAAGCTTCCCACAATAAGTTGGGTGAATTTTGGCCCATTCCTCCTGACAGAGCTGGTGTAACTGAGTCAGGTTTGTAGGCCTCCTTGGTCGCACACACTTTTTCAGTTCTGCCCACACATTTTCTATAGGATTGAGGTCAGGGCTTTGTGATGGCCACTCCAATACCTTGACTTTGTTGTCCTTAAGCCATTTTGCCACAACTTTGGAAGTATGCTTGGGGTCATTGTCCATTTGGAAGACCCATTTGCGACCAAGCTTTAACTTCCTGACTGATGTCTTGAGATGTTGCTTCAATATATCAACATACATTTTCCTTCCTCATGATGCCATCTATTTTGTGAAGTGCACCAGTCCCTCCTGCAGCAAAGCACCCCCACAGCATGATGCTGCCACCCCCGTGCTTCACGGTTGGGATGGTGTTCTTCGGTTTGCAAGCGTACCCCTTTTTCCTCCAAACATAACGATGGTCATTATGGTCAAACAGTTCTATTTATGTTTCATCAGACCAGAGGACATTTCTCCAAAAAGTACGATCTTTCTCCCCATTTGCAGTTGCAAACTGTAGTCTGGCTTTTTTATGGCGGTTTTGGAGCAGTGGCTTCTTCCTTGCTGAACGGCCTTTCAGGTTATGTCGATATAGGACTCGTTTTACTGTGGATATAGATACTTTTGTACCTGTTTCCTCCAGCATCTTCACAGTGTCCTTGTTGTTGTTCTGGGATTGATTTGCACTTTTCGCACAAAAGTATGTTTATCTCTTGAAGACAGAACACGTCTCCTTCCTGAGCGGTATGACTGCTGCGTGGTCCCATGGTGTTTATTCTTGCGTACTATTGTTTGTACAGATGAACGTGGTACCTTCAGGCTTTTGGAAATTGCTCCCAAGGATGAACCGGATGTGGACAGGTGTCTTTTATACTGATAACAAGTTCAAATAGGTGCCATTAATACAGGTAACGAGTGGAGGACAGAGGAGCCTCTTAAAGAAGAAGTTAAAGGTCTGTGAGAGCCAGAAATCTTGCTTGTTTGTAGGTGACCAAATACTTATTTTCCACCATCATTTGCAAATAAATTCATAAAAAATATGTGATTTTCTGGATTTTTTTTTCTCAATTTGTCTGTCATAGTTGACGTGTACCTATGATGAGAATTACAGGCCTCTCTCATCTTTTTAAGTGGGAGAACTTGCACAATTGGTGGCTGACTAAATACTTTTTTTCCCCACTGTATATAGTAGTGTTTATAATGTTACCTCATCAGCGTAGCAGGTATTTATATAGTAGTGGCATAATGTTACCTCATCAGTGTAGCAGGTATTTATATAGTAGTGTTTATAATGTTACCTCATCAGCGTAGCAGGTATTTATATAGTAATGTAATGTTCATAATGTTACCTCATCAGCGTAGCAGGTATTTATATAGTAGTGGCATAATGTTACCTCATCAGCGTAGCAGGTATTTATATAGTAGTGTTTATAATGTTACCTCATCAGCGTAGCAGGTATTTATATAGTAGTGGCATAATGTTACCTCATCAGTGTAACAGGTATTTATATAGTAGTGTTTATAATGTTACCTCATCAGCATAGCAGGTATTTATATAGTAGTGGCATAATGTTACCTCATCAGCGTAGCAGGTATTTATATAGTAGTGGCATAATGTTACCTCATCAGCGTAGCAGGTATTTATATAGTAGTGTTTATAATGTTACCTCATCAGCGTAGCAGGTATTTATATAGTAGTGGCATAATGTTACCTCATCAGCGTAGCAGGTATTTATATAGTAGTGGCATAATGATACCTCATCAGCGTAGCAGGTATTTATATAGTAGTGTTTATAATGTTACCTCATCAGCGTAGCAGGTATTTATATAGTATAGTAGTGTTCATAATGTTACCTCATCAGCATAGCAGGTATTTATATAGTAGGTGGCATAATGTTACCTCATCAGCAAAGCAGGTATTTATATAGTAGTGGCATAATGTACCTCATCAGTGTAGCAGGTATTTATATAGTAGTGTTTATAATATTACCTCATCAGCGTAGCAGGTATTTATATAGTAGTGGCATAATGTTACCTCATCAGCGTAGCAGGTATTTATATAGTAGTGTTCATAATGTTACCTCATCAGCATAGCAGGTATTTATATAGTAGTGGCATAATGTTACCTCATCAGCGTAGCAGGTATTTATATAGTAGTGGCATAATGTTACCTCATCAGCGTAGCAGGTATTTAAATAGTAGTGGCATAATGTTTCCTCATCAGTGTAGCAGGTATTTTTATAGTAGTGGCATAATGTTACCTCATCAGCAAAGCAGTTATTTATATAGTAGTGGCATAATGTACCTCATCAGTGTAGCAGGTATTTATATAGTAGTGTTTATAATATTACCTCATCAGCGTAGCAGGTATTTATATAGTAGTGGCATAATGTTACCTCATCAGCGTAGCAGGTAGTTATATAGTAGTGTTTATAATGTTACCTCATCAGCATAGCAGGTATTTATATAGTAGTGGCATAATGTTACCTCATCAGCGTAGCAGGTATTTATATAGTAGTGGCATAATGTTACCTCATCAGCGTAGCAGGTATTTATATAGTAGTGGCATAATGTTACCTCATCAGAGTAGCAGGTATTTATATAGTAGTGTTTATAATGTTACCTCATCAGTGTAGCAGGTATTTATATAGTAGTGGCATAATGTTACCTCATCAGCGTAGCAGGTATTTATATAGTAGGGCACTGGCAGGGCTTGAAAACTATTACAGACTACAAAGGGAAGCACAGCCGCGAGCTGCCCAGTGACACAAGCCTACCAGACGAGCTAAACCACTTCTATGCTCGCTTCGAGGCAAGCAACACTGAAGCATGCATGAGAGCACCAGCTGTTCCGGACGACTATGTGATCACGCTCTCCGTAGCCGATGTGAGTAAGACTTTTAAGCAGGTCAACATTCACAAGGCCGCAGGGCCAGACGGATTACCAGGACGTGTACTCCGAGCATGTGCTGACCAACTGGCAAGTGTCTTCACTGACATTTTCAACATGTCCCTGACTGAGTCTGTAATACCAACATGTTTCAAGCAGACCACCATAGTCCCCGTGCCCAAGAACTCTAAGATAACCTGCCTAAATGACTACCGACCCGTGGCACTGACGTCTGTAGCCATGAAGTGCTTTGAAAGACTGGTCATGGCTCACATCAACAGCATAATCCCAGAAACCCTAGACCCACTCCAATTTGCATACCGCCCCAACAGATCCACAGATGATGCAATCTCTATCGCACTCCACACTGCCCTTTCCCACCTGGACAAGAGGAACACCTACGTGAGAATGCTATTCATTGACTACAGCTCAGCATTCAACACCATAGTGCCCTCAAAGCTCATCACTAAGCTAAGGATCCTGGGACTAAACACCTCCCTCTGCAACTGGATCCTGGACTTCCTGACGGGCCGCCCCCAGGTGGTAAGGGTAGGTAACAACACATCTGCCACACTGATCCTCAACACGGGGGCCCCTCAGGGGTGCGTGCTCAGTCCCCTCCTGTACTCTCTGTTCACCCATGACTGCATGGCCAGGCACGACTCCAACACCATCATTAAGTTTGCCGACGACACAACAGTGGTAGGCCTGATCACCGACAACGATGAGACAGCCTATAGGGAGGAGGTCAGAGATCTGGCCGTGTGGTGCCAGGACAACAACCTCTCCCTCAACGTGACCAAGACAAAGGAGATGATTGTGGACTACAGGAAAAAAAAGAGGACTGAGCACGCCCCCATTCTCATCGACGGGGCTGTAGTGGAACAGGTTGAGAGCTTCAAGTTCCTTGGTGTCCACATCACCAACGAACTACATGGTCCAAACACACCAAGACAGTCGTGAAGAGGGCACGACAAAGCCTATTCCCCCTCAGGAGACTAAAAAGATTTGGCATGGGTCCTCAGATCCTCAAAAAATTCTACAGCTGCACCATCGAGAGCATCCTGACTGGTTGCATCACCGCCTGGTATGGCAACTGCTTGGCCTCTGACCGCAAGGCACTACAGAGGGTAGTGCGTACGGCCCAGTACATCACAGGGGCAAAGCTCCCTGCCATCCAGGACCTCTATACCAGGCGGTGTCAGAGGAAGGCCCTCAAAATTGTCAAAGACTCCAGTCACCCTAGTCATAGACTGTTCTCTCTGCTACCGCACGGCAAGCGGTACCGGAGTGCCAAGTCTAGGTCCAAAAGACTTCTCAACAGCTTCTACCCCCAAGCCATAAGACTCCTGAACAGCTAATCATGGCTACCCGGACTATTTGCACTGCCCCCCCACCCCATACTTTTTACGCTGCTGCTACTCTGTTAAGTATATTTATGCATAGTCACTTTAACTCTACCCACATGTACATATTACCTCAACTACCTCAACTAGCCGGTGCCCCCGCACATTGACTATGCAACGGTACCCCCCTGTATATATAGCCTCCCTACTGTCACTTTATTCTATTGTGTATATATAGCCTCCCTACTGTCACTTTATTTTTACTTCTGCTCTTTTTTTCTCAACACTTTTTTTGTTGTTGTTTTATTTTTTTTGTTGCATTTCACTGTAATGTCTGCACCTGTTGTATTCGGCGCATGTGACCAATAAAATTTGATTTGATTTGATTTGATATAGTAGTGTTTATAATGTTACCTCATCAGCGTAGCAGGTATTTATATAGTGTGGCATAATGTTACCTCATCAGCGTAGCAGGTATTTATATAGTAGTGGCATAATGATACCTCATCAGCGTAGCAGGTATTTATATAGTAGTGTTTATAATGTTACCTCATCAGCGTAGCAGGTATTTATATAGTAGTGTTCATAATGTTACCTCATCAGCATAGCAGGTATTTATATAGTAGTGGCATAATGTTACCTCATCAGCAAAGCAGGTATTTATATAGTAGTGGCATAATGTACCTCATCAGTGTAGCAGGTATTTATATAGTAGTGTTTATAATATTACCTCATCAGCGTAGCAGGTATTTATATAGTAGTGGCATAATGTTACCTCATCAGCGTAGCAGGTATTTATATAGTAGTGGCATAATGTTACCTCATCAGCGTAGCAGGTATTTAAATAGTAGTGGCATAATGTTTCCTCATCAGTGTAGCAGGTATTTTTATAGTAGTGGCATAATGTTACCTCATCAGCAAAGCAGTTATTTATATAGTAGTGGCATAATGTACCTCATCAGTGTAGCAGGTATTTATATAGTAGTGTTTATAATATCACCTCATCAGCGTAGCAGGTATTTATATAGTAGTGGCATAATGTTACCTCATCAGCATAGCAGGTAGTTATATAGTAGTGTTTATAATGTTACCTCATCAGCATAGCAGGTATTTATATAGTAGTGGCATAATGTTACCTCATCAGCGTAGCAGGTATTTATTTTGGAAAAATGATTTGTGTCATGCACAAAGTAGATGTCCTAACCGACTTGCCAAAACTATAGTTTGTTAACAAGACATTTGTGGAGTGGTTGAAAAAACGAGTTTTAATGACTCCAACCTAATTGTATGTAAACTTCCGACTTCAACTGTATATACATTTATTTAACCTTTATTTAAACAGGTAGTCACATTGAGATTAAACATATATTTTACAAGAGAGCCCTGTATACATTACAGTAAAAACAGAATAATAAAACAACATACACATACAGTGGGGAAAAAAAGTATTTAGTCAGCCACCAATTGTGCAAGTTCTCCCACTTAAAAAGATGAGAGAGGCCTGTAGTTTTCATCATAGGTACACGTCAACTATGACAGACAAAATGAGAAAAAAATTCCAGAAAATCACATTGTAGGATTTTTTATGAATTTATATGCAAATTATGGTGGAAAATAAGTATTGGTGGCTGACTTACTACCTCATCAGCGTAGCAGGAATTTATATAGTAGTGGCATAATGTTACCTCATCAGCGTAGCAGGTATTTATATAGTAGTGGCATAATGTTACCTCATCAGCGTATCAGGTATTTATATAGTAGTGGCATAATGTTACCTCATCAGCGTAGCAGGTATTTATATAGTAGTGGCATAATGATACCTCATCAGCGTAGCAGGTATTTATATAGTAGTGTTTATAATGTTACCTCATCAGCGTAGCAGGTATTTATATAGTAGTGTTCATAATGTTACCTCATCAGCGTAGCAGGTATTTATATAGTAGTGGCATAATGTTACCTCATCAGCGTAGCAGGTATTTATATAGTAGTGTTTATAATGTTACCTCATCAGCGTAGCAGGTATTTATATAGTAGTGTTTATAATGTTACCTCATCAGCGTAGCAGGTATTTATATAGTAGTGGCATAATGTTACCTCATCAGCGTAGCAGGTATTTATATAGTAGTGTTTATAATGTTACCTCATCAGCGTAGCAGGTATTTATATAGTAGTGGCATAATGTTACCTCATCAGCGTAGCAGGTATTTATATAGTAGTGGCATAATGTTACCTCATCAGCGTAGCAGGTATTTACAGTGGGGAAAAAAAGTATTTAGTCAGCCACCAATTGTGCAAGTTCTCCCACTTAAAAAGATGAGAGAGGCCTGTAATTTTCATCATAGGTACACGTCAACTATGACAGACAAAATGAGAAAAACAAATCCAGAAAATCACATTGTAGGATTTTTTATGAATTTATTTGCAAATTATGGTGGAAAATAAGTATTTGGTCAATAACAAAAGTTTCTCAATACTTTGTTATATACCCTTTGTTGGCAATGACACAGGTCAAACGTTTTCTGTAAGTCTTCACATGGTTTTCACACACTGTTGCTGGTATTTTGGCCCATTCCTCCATGCAGATCTCCTCTAGAGCAGTGATGTTTTGGGGCTGTCGCTGGTCAACACGGACTTTCAACTCCCTCCAAAGATTTTCTATGGGGTTGAGATCTGGAGACTGGCTAGGCCACTCCAGGACCTTGAAATGCTTCTTATGAAGCCACTCCTTCGTTGCCCGGGCGGTGTGTTTGGGATCATTGTCATGCTGAAAGACCCAGCCACGTTTCATCTTCAATGCCCTTGCTGATGGAAGGAGGGTTTCACTCAAAATCTCACGATACATGGCCCCATTCATTCTTTCCTTTACACGGATCAGTCGTCCTGGTCCCTTTGCAGAAAAACAGCCCCAAAGCATGATGTTTCCACCCCCATGCTTCACAGTAGGTATGGTGTTCTTTGGATGCAACTCAGCATTCTTTGTCCTCCAAACACGATGAGTTGAGTTTTTACCAAAAAGTTATATTTTGGTTTCATCTGACCATATGACATTCTCCCAATCCTCTTCTGGATCATCCAAATGCACTCTAGCAAACTTCAGACGGGCCTGGACATGTACTGGCTTAAGCAGGGGGACGCGTAGTGTGTTACTGATGGTAGGCTTTGTTACTTTGGTCCCAGCTCTCTGCAGGTCATTCACTAGGTCCCCCCGTGTGGTTCTGGGATTTTTGCTCACCGTTCTTGTGATCATTTTGACCCCACGGGGTGAGATCTTGCATGGAGCCCCAGATCTAGGGAGATTATCAGTGGTCTTGTATGTCTTCCATTTCCTAATAATTGCTCCCACAGTTGATTTCTTCAAACCAAGCTGCTTACCTATTGCAGATTCAGTCTTCCCAGCCTGGTGCAGGTCTACAATTTTGTTTCTGGTGTCCTTTGACAGCTCTTTGGTCTTGGCCATAGTGGAGTTTGGAGTGTGACTGTTTGAGGATGTGGACAGGTGTCTTTTATACTGATAACAAGTTCAAATAGGTGCCATTAATACAGGTAACGAGTGGAGGACAGAGGAGCCTCTTAAAGAAGAAGTTAAAGGTCTGTGAGAGCCAGAAATCTTGCTTGTTTGTAGGTGACCAAATACTTATTTTCCACCATCATTTGCAAATAAATTCATAAAAAATATGTGATTTTCTGGATTTTTTTTTCTCAATTTGTCTGTCATAGTTGACGTGTACCTATGATGAGAATTACAGGCCTCTCTCATCTTTTTAAGTGGGAGAACTTGCACAATTGGTGGCTGACTAAATACTTTTTTTCCCCACTGTATATAGTAGTGTTTATAATGTTACCTCATCAGCGTAGCAGGTATTTATATAGTAGTGGCATAATGTTACCTCATCAGTGTAGCAGGTATTTATATAGTAGTGTTTATAATGTTACCTCATCAGCGTAGCAGGTATTTATATAGTAATGTTCATAATGTTACCTCATCAGCGTAGCAGGTATTTATATAGTAGTGGCATAATGTTACCTCATCAGCGTAGCAGGTATTTATATAGTAGTGTTTATAATGTTACCTCATCAGCGTAGCAGGTATTTATATAGTAGTGGCATAATGTTACCTCATCAGTGTAACAGGTATTTATATAGTAGTGTTTATAATGTTACCTCATCAGCATAGCAGGTATTTATATAGTAGTGGCATAATGTTACCTCATCAGCGTAGCAGGTATTTATATAGTAGTGGCATAATGTTACCTCATCAGCGTAGCAGGTATTTATATAGTAGTGTTTATAATGTTACCTCATCAGCGTAGCAGGTATTTATATAGTGTGGCATAATGTTACCTCATCAGCGTAGCAGGTATTTATATAGTAGTGGCATAATGATACCTCATCAGCGTAGCAGGTATTTATATAGTAGTGTTTATAATGTTACCTCATCAGCGTAGCAGGTATTTATATAGTAGTGTTCATAATGTTACCTCATCAGCATAGCAGGTATTTATATAGTAGTGGCATAATGTTACCTCATCAGCAAAGCAGGTATTTATATAGTAGTGGCATAATGTACCTCATCAGTGTAGCAGGTATTTATATAGTAGTGTTTATAATATTACCTCATCAGCGTAGCAGGTATTTATATAGTAGTGGCATAATGTTACCTCATCAGCGTAGCAGGTATTTATATAGTAGTGTTCATAATGTTACCTCATCAGCATAGCAGGTATTTATATAGTAGTGGCATAATGTTACCTCATCAGCGTAGCAGGTATTTATATAGTAGTGGCATAATGTTACCTCATCAGCGTAGCAGGTATTTAAATAGTAGTGGCATAATGTTTCCTCATCAGTGTAGCAGGTATTTTTATAGTAGTGGCATAATGTTACCTCATCAGCAAAGCAGTTATTTATATAGTAGTGGCATAATGTACCTCATCAGTGTAGCAGGTATTTATATAGTAGTGTTTATAATATTACCTCATCAGCGTAGCAGGTATTTATATAGTAGTGGCATAATGTTACCTCATCAGCGTAGCAGGTAGTTATATAGTAGTGTTTATAATGTTACCTCATCAGCATAGCAGGTATTTATATAGTAGTGGCATAATGTTACCTCATCAGCGTAGCAGGTATTTATATAGTAGTGGCATAATGTTACCTCATCAGCGTAGCAGGTATTTATATAGTAGTGGCATAATGTTACCTCATCAGAGTAGCAGGTATTTATATAGTAGTGTTTATAATGTTACCTCATCAGCGTAGCAGGTATTTATATAGTAGTGGCATAATGTTACCTCATCAGCGTAGCAGGTATTTATATAGTAGTGTTTATAATGTTACCTCATCAGCGTAGCAGGTATTTATATAGTGTGGCATAATGTTACCTCATCAGCGTAGCAGGTATTTATATAGTAGTGGCATAATGATACCTCATCAGCGTAGCAGGTATTTATATAGTAGTGTTTATAATGTTACCTCATCAGCGTAGCAGGTATTTATATAGTAGTGTTCATAATGTTACCTCATCAGCATAGCAGGTATTTATATAGTAGTGGCATAATGTTACCTCATCAGCAAAGCAGGTATTTATATAGTAGTGGCATAATGTACCTCATCAGTGTAGCAGGTATTTATATAGTAGTGTTTATAATATTACCTCATCAGCGTAGCAGGTATTTATATAGTAGTGGCATAATGTTACCTCATCAGCGTAGCAGGTATTTATATAGTAGTGTTCATAATGTTACCTCATCAGCATAGCAGGTATTTATATAGTAGTGGCATAATGTTACCTCATCATTGTAGCAGGTATTTATATAGTAGTGGCATAATGTTACCTCATCAGCGTAGCAGGTATTTAAATAGTAGTGGCATAATGTTTCCTCATCAGTGTAGCAGGTATTTTTATAGTAGTGGCATAATGTTACCTCATCAGCAAAGCAGTTATTTATATAGTAGTGGCATAATGTACCTCATCAGTGTAGCAGGTATTTATATAGTAGTGTTTATAATATTACCTCATCAGCGTAGCAGGTATTTATATAGTAGTGGCATAATGTTACCTCATCAGCGTAGCAGGTAGTTATATAGTAGTGTTTATAATGTTACCTCATCAGCATAGCAGGTATTTATATAGTAGTGGCATAATGTTACCTCATCAGCGTAGCAGGTATTTATATAGTAGTGGCATAATGTTACCTCATCAGCGTAGCAGGTATTTATATAGTAGTGGCATAATGTTACCTCATCAGAGTAGCAGGTATTTATATAGTAGTGTTTATAATGTTACCTCATCAATGTAGCAGGTAGTTATATAGTAGTGTTTATAATGTTACCTCATCAGCGTAGCAGGTATTTATATAGTAGTGGCATAATGTTACCTCATCAGCATAGCAGGTATTTATATAGTAGTGGCATAATGTTACCTCATCAACATAGCAGGTATTTATATAATAGTGTTTATAATGTTACCTCATCAGCGTAGCAGGTATTTATATAGTAGTGTTTATAATGTTACCTCATCAGCGTAGCAGGTATTTATATAGGAGTGGCATAATGTTACCTCATCAGCATAGCAGGTATTGATATAGTAGTGGCATAATGTTACCTCATCAGAGTAGCAGGTATTTATATAGTAGTGGCATAATGTTACCTCATCAGCATAGCAGGTATTTATATAGAAGTGTTTATAATGTTACCTCATCAGCGTAGCAGGTATTTATATAGTAGTGGCATAATGTTACCTCATCAGCGAAGCAGGTATTTATATAGTAGGTCATAATGTTACCTCATCAGCATAGCAGGTCTTTATATAGAAGTGTTTATAATGTTACCTCATCAGCGTAGCAGGTATTTATATAGTAGTGGCATAATTATACCTCATCAGTGTAGCAGGTATTTATATAGTAGTGGCATAATGTTACCTCATCAGCATAGCAGGTATTTATATAGTAGTGGCATAATGTTACCTCATCAGCGTAGCAGGTATTTATATAGTAGTGTTTATAATGTTACCTCATCAGCATAGCAGGTATTTATTTAGTAGTGGCATAATGTTACCTCATCAGCGTGTAGCAGGTATTTATATAGTAGTGTTTATAATGTTACCTCATCAGCGTAGCAGGTATTTATATAGTAGTGGCATAATGTTACCTCATCAGCGTAGCAGGTAATTATATAGTAGTGGCATAATGTTACCTCATCAGCGTAGCAGGTATTTATATAGTAGTGGCATAATTTTACCTCATCAGCGTAGCAGGTATTTATATAGTAGTGTTTATAATGTTACCTCATCAGCGTAGCAGGTAGTTATATAGTAGTGTTTATAATGTTACCTCATCAGCGTAGCAGGTATTTATATAGTAGTGTTTATAATGTTACCTCATCAGCGTAGCAGGTATTTATATAGTAGTGGCATAATGTTACCTCATCCGCATAGCAGGTATTTATATGGTAGTGGCATAATGTTACCTCATCAGCATAGCAGGTATTTATATAGTAGTGGCATAATGTTACCTCATCAACATAGCAGGTATTTATATAATAGTGTTTATAATGTTACCTCATCAGCGTAGCAGGTATTTATATAGTAGTGTTTATAATGTTACCTCATCAGCGTAGCAGGTATTTATATAGGAGTGGCATAATGTTACCTCATCAGCATAGCAGGTATTTATATAGTAGTGGCATAATGTTACCTCATCAGAGTAGCAGGTATTTATATAGTAGTGTTTATAATGTTACCTCATCAATGTAGCAGGTAGTTATATAGTAGTGTTTATAATGTTACCTCATCAGCGTAGCAGGTATTTATATAGTAGTGGCATAATGTTACCTCATCAGCATAGCAGGTATTTATATAGTAGTGGCATAATGTTACCTCATCAACATAGCAGGTATTTATATAATAGTGTTTATAATGTTACCTCATCAGCGTAGCAGGTATTTATATAGTAGTGTTTATAATGTTACCTCATCAGCGTAGCAGGTATTTATATAGGAGTGGCATAATGTTACCTCATCAGCATAGCAGGTATTTATATAGTAGTGGCATAATGTTACCTCATCAGAGTAGCAGGTATTTATATAGTAGTGTTTATAATGTTACCTCATCAGCGTAGCAGGTATTTATATAGTAGTGGCATAATGTTACCTCATCAGCATAGCAGGTATTTATATAGAAGTGTTTATAATGTTACCTCATCAGCGTAGCAGGTATTTATATAGTAGTGGCATAATGTTACCTCATCAGCGAAGCAGGTATTTATATAGTAGGTCATAATGTTACCTCATCAGCATAGCAGGTCTTTATATAGAAGTGTTTATAATGTTACCTCATCAGCGTAGCAGGTATTTATATAGTAGTGGCATAATGTTACCTCATCAGTGTAGCAGGTATTTATATAGTAGTGGCATAATGTTACCTCATCAGCATAGCAGGTATTTATATAGTAGTGGCATAATGTTACCTCATCAGCGTAGCAGGTATTTATATAGTAGTGTTTATAATGTTACCTCATCAGCATAGCAGGTATTTATTTAGTAGTGGCATAATGTTACCTCATCAGCGTAGCAGGTATTTATATAGTAGTGTTTATAATGTTACCTCATCAGCGTAGCAGGTATTTATATAGTAGTGGCATAATGTTACCTCATCAGCGTAGCAGGTATTTATATAGTAGTGGCATAATGTTACCTCATCAGCGTAGCAGGTATTTATATAGTAGTGGCATAATTTTACCTCATCAGCGTAGCAGGTATTTATATAGTAGTGTTTATAATGTTACCTCATCAGCGTAGCAGGTAGTTATATAGTAGTGTTTATAATGTTACCTCATCAGCGTAGCAGGTATTTATATAGTAGTGTTTATAATGTTACCTCATCAGCGTAGCAGGTATTTATATAGTAGTGGCATAATGTTACCTCATCCGCATAGCAGGTATTTATATAGGTAGTGGCATAATGTTACCTCATCAGCATAGCAGGTATTTATATAGTAGTGGCATAATGTTACCTCATCAACATAGCAGGTATTTATATAGTAGTGTTTATAATGTTACCTCATCAGCGTAGCAGGTATTTATATAGTAGTGTTTATAATGTTACCTCATCAGCGTAGCAGGTATTTATATAGGAGTGGCATAATGTTACCTCATCAGCATAGCAGGTATTTATATAGTAGTGGCATAATGTTACCTCATCAGAGTAGCAGGTATTTATATAGTAGTGTTTATAATGTTACCTCATCAGCGTAGCAGGTAGTTATATAGTAGTGTTTATAATGTTACCTCATCAGCGTAGCAGGTATTTATATAGTAGTGGCATAATGTTACCTCATCAGCATAGCAGGTATTTATATAGGAGTGGCATAATGTTACCTCATCATCATAGCAGGTATTTATATAGTAGTGTTTATAATGTTACCTCATCAGCGTAGCAGGTATTTATATAGTAGTGTTTATAATGTTACCTCATCAGCGTAGCAGGTATTTATATAGGAGTGGCATAATGTTACCTCATCAGCATAGCAGGTATTTATATAGTAGTGGCATAATGTTACCTCATCAGCGTAGCAGGTATTTATATAGTAGTGTTTATAATGTTACCTCATCAGCGTAGCAGGTATTTATATAGTAGTGGCATAATGTTACCTCATCAGCATAGCAGGTATTTATATAGAAGTGTTTATAATGTTACCTCATCAGCGTAGCAGGTATTTATATAGTAGTGGCATAATGTTACCTCATCAGCGTAGCAGGTATTTATATAGTAGTGTCATAATGTTACCTCATCAGCATAGCAGGTATTTATATAGAAGTGTTTATAATGTTACCTCATCAGCGTAGCAGGTATTTATATAGTAGTGGCATAATGTTACCTCATCAGTGTAGCAGGTATTTATATAGTAGTGGCATAATGTTACCTCATCAGCATAGCAGGTATTTATATAGTAGTGGCATAATGTTACCTCATCAGCGTAGCAGGTATTTATATAGTAGTGTTTATAATGTTACCTCATCAGCATAGCAGGTATTTATATAGTAGTGGCATAATGTTACCTCATCAGCGTAGCAGGTATTTATATAGTAGTGTTTATAATGTTACCTCATCAGCGTAGCAGGTATTTATATAGTAGTGGCATAATGTTACCTCATCAGCGTAGCAGGTATTTATATAGTAGTGGCATAATGTTACCTCATCAGCGTAGCAGGTATTTATATAGTAGTGGCATAATGTTACCTCATCAGCGTAGCAGGTATTTATATAGTAGTGTTATAATGTTACCTCATCAGCGTAGCAGGTATTTATATAGTAGTGTTTATAATGTTACCTCATCAGCGTAGCAGGTATTTATATAGTAGTGTTTATAATGTTACCTCATCAGCGTAGCAGGTATTTATATAGTAGTGGCATAATGTTACCTCATCAGCATAGCAGGTATTTATATAGTAGTGGCATAATGTTACCTCATCAGCATAGCAGGTATTTATATAGTAGTGGCATAATGTTACCTCATCAGCATAGCAGGTATTTATATAGTAGTGTTTATAATGTTACCTCATCAGCGTAGCAGGTATTTATATAGTAGTGTTTATAATGTTACCTCATCAGCGTAGCAGGTATTTATATAGTAGTGGCATAATGTTACCTCATCAGCATAGCAGGTATTTATATAGTAGTGGCATAATGTTACCTCATCAGCGTAGCAGGTATTTATATAGTAGTGTTTATAATGTTACCTCATCAGCGTAGCAGGTATTTATATAGTAGTGGCATAATGTTACCTCATCAGCATAGCAGGTATTTATATAGAAGTGTTTATAATGTTACCTCATCAGCGTAGCAGGTATTTATATAGTAGTGGCATAATGTTACCTCATCAGCGTAGCAGGTATTTATATAGTAGTGTCATAATGTTACCTCATCAGCATAGCAGGTATTTATATAGAAGTGTTTATAATGTTACCTCATCAGCGTAGCAGGTATTTATATAGTAGTGGCATAATGTTACCTCATCACATCAGTGTAGCAGGTATTTATATAGTAGTGGCATAATGTTACCTCATCAGCATAGCAGGTATTTATATAGTAGTGGCATAATGTTACCTCATCAGCGTAGCAGGTATTTATATAGTAGTGTTTATAATGTTACCTCATCAGCATAGCAGGTATTTATTTAGTAGTGGCATAATGTTACCTCATCAGCGTAGCAGGTATTTATATAGTAGTGTTTATAATGTTACCTCATCAGCGTAGCAGGTATTTATATAGTAGTGGCATAATGTTACCTCATCAGCGTAGCAGGTAATTATATAGTAGTGGCATAATGTTACCTCATCAGCGTAGCAGGTATTTATATAGTAGTGGCATAATGTTACCTCATCAGCGTAGCAGGTATTTATATAGTAGTGTTTATAATGTTACCTCATCAGCGTAGCAGGTAGTTATATAGTAGTGTTTATAATGTTACCTCATCAGCGTAGCAGGTATTTATATAGTAGTGTTTATAATGTTACCTCATCAGCATAGCAGGTATTTATATGGTAGTGGCATAATGTTACCTCATCAGCATAGCAGGTATTTATATAGTAGTGTTTATAATGTTACCTCATCAGAGTAGCAGGTATTTATATAGTAGTGTTTATAATGTTACCTCATCAGCGTAGCAGGTATTTATATAGTAGTGGCATAATGTTACCTCATCAGCGTAGCAGGTATTTATATAGTAGTGGCATAATGTTACCTCATCAGCATAGCAGGTATTTATATAGAAGTGTTTATAATGTTACCTCATCAGCGTAGCAGGTATTTATATAGTAGTGGCATAATGTTACCTCATCAGCGTAGAAGGTATTTATATAGAAGTGTTTATAATGTTACCTCATCAGCGTAGCAGGTATTTATATAGTAGTGGCATAATGTACCTCATCAGTGTAGCAGGTATTTATATAGTAGTGTTTATAATATTACCTCATCAGCGTAGCAGGTATTTATATAGTAGTGGCATAATGTTACCTCATCAGCGTAGCAGGTAGTTATATAGTAGTGTTTATAATGTTACCTCATCAGTGTAGCAGGTATTTATATAGTAGTGGCATAATGTTACCTCATCAGCGTAGCAGGTATTTATATAGTAGTGGCATAATATTACCTCATCAGCGTAGCAGGTATTTATATAGTAGTGGCATAATGTTACCTCATCAGAATAGCAGTTATTTATATAGTAGTGTTTTTAATGTTACCTCATCAGCGTAGCAGGTAGTTATATAGTAGTGTTTATAATGTTACCTCATCAGCGTAGCAGGTATTTATAGAGTAGTGTTTATAATGTTACCTCATCAGAGTAGCAGGTATTTATATAGTAGTGGCATAATGTTACCTCATCAGCATAGCAGGTATTTATATAGTAGTGGTATAATGTTACCTAATCAGAGTAGCAGGTATTTATTTAGTAGTGGCATAATGTTACCTCATCAGCATAGCAGGTATTTATATAGTAGTGGCATAATGTTACCTCATCATCATAGCAGGTATTTATATAGTAGTGTTTATAATGTTACCTCATCAGCGTAACAGGTATTTATATAGTAGTGTTTATATTGTTACCTCATCAGCGTAGCAGGTATTTATATAGTAGTGTCATAATGTTACCTCATCAGCGTAGCAGGTAATTATATAGTAGTGACATAATGTTACCTCATCAGCGTAGCAGGTAGTTATATAGTAGTGTTTATAATGTTACCTCATCAGCGTAGCAGGTATTTATTTATTAGTGTTTATAATGTTACCTCATCAGCGTAGCAGGTATTTATATAGTAGTGGCATAATGTTACCTCATCAGCGTAGCAGGTATTTATATAGTAGTGGCATAATGTTACCTCATCATCATAGCAGGTATTTATATAGTAGTGTTTATAATGTTACCTCATCAGCGTAGCAGGTATTTATATAGTAGTGTTTATAATGTTACCTCATCAGCGTAGCAGGTATTTATATAGTAGTGGCATAATGTTACCTCATCAGCGTAGCAGGTATTTATATAGTAGTGGCATAATGTTACCTCATCAGCATAGCAGGTATTTATATAGTAGTGGCATAATGTTACCTCATCAGCGTAGCAGGTATTTATATAGTAGTGTTATAATGTTACCTCATCAGCGTAGCAGGTATTTATATAGTAGTGGCATAATGTTACCTCATCAGCGTAGCAGGTATTTATATAGTAGTGTTTATAATGTTACCTCATCAGCGTAGCAGGTATTTATATAGTAGTGGCATAATGTTACCTCATCAGCGTAGCAGGTAATTATATAGTAGTGGCATAATGTTACCTCATCAGCGTAGCAGGTATTTATATAGTAGTGGCATAATTTTACCTCATCAGCGTAGCAGGTATTTATATAGTAGTGTTTATAATGTTACCTCATCAGCGTAGCAGGTAGTTACATAGTAGTGTTTATAATGTTACCTCATCAGCGTAGCAGGTATTTATATAGTAGTGTTTATAATGTTACCTCATCAGCGTAGCAGGTATTTATATAGTAGTGGCATAATGTTACCTCATCCGCATAGCAGGTATTTATATAGTAGTGGCATAATGTTACCTCATCAGCATAGCAGGTATTTATATAGTAGTGTTTATAATGTTACCTCATCAGAGTAGCAGGTATTTATATAGTAGTGTTTATAATGTTACCTCATCAGCGTAGCAGGTATTTATATAGTAGTGGCATAATGTTACCTCATCAGCGTAGCAGGTATTTATATAGTAGTGGCATAATGTTACCTCATCAGCATAGCAGGTATTTATATAGAAGTGTTTATAATGTTACCTCATCAGCGTAGCAGGTATTTATATAGTAGTGGCATAATGTTACCTCATCAGCGTAGAAGGTATTTATATAGAAGTGTTTATAATGTTACCTCATCAGCGTAGCAGGTATTTATATAGTAGTAGTGGCATAATGTTACCTCATCAGCGTAGCAGGTATTTATATAGTAGTGTTTATAATGTTACCTCATCAGCGTAGCAGGTATTTATATAGTAGTGGCATAATGTTACCTCATCAGCGTAGCAGGTAGTTATATAGTAGTGTTTATAATGTTACCTCATCAGTGTAGCAGGTATTTATATAGTAGTGGCATAATGTTACCTCATCAGCGTAGCAGGTATTTATATAGTAGTGGCATAATGTTACCTCATCAGCGTAGCAGGTATTTATATAGTAGTGGCATAATGTTACCTCATCAGCATAGCAGGTATTTATATAGTAGTGTTTATAATGTTACCTCATCAGCGTAGCAGGTAGTTATATAGTAGTGTTTATAATGTTACCTCATCAGCGTAGCAGGTATTTATATAGTAGTGGCATAATGTTACCTCATCAGCATAGCAGGTATTTATATAGTAGTGGCATAATGTTACCTAATCAGAGTAGCAGGTATTTATTTAGTAGTGGCATAATGTTACCTCATCAGCATAGCAGGTATTTATATAGTAGTGGCATAATGTTACCTCATCATCATAGCAGGTATTTATATAGTAGTGTTTATAATGTTACCTCATCAGCGTAACAGGTATTTATATAGTAGTGTTTATATTGTTACCTCATCAGCGTAGCAGGTATTTATATAGTAGTGTCATAATGTTACCTCATCAGCGTAGCAGGTAATTATATAGTAGTGACATAATGTTACCTCATCAGCGTAGCAGGTAGTTATATAGTAGTGTTTATAATGTTACCTCATCAGCGTAGCAGGTATTTATTTATTAGTGTTTATAATGTTACCTCATCAGCGTAGCAGGTATTTATATAGTAGTGGCATAATGTTACCTCATCAGCGTAGCAGGTATTTATATAGTAGTGGCATAATGTTACCTCATCATCATAGCAGGTATTTATATAGTAGTGTTTATAATGTTACCTCATCAGCGTAGCAGGTATTTATATAGTAGTGTTTATAATGTTACCTCATCAGCGTAGCAGGTATTTATATAGTAGTGGCATAATGTTACCTCATCAGCGTAGCAGGTATTTATATAGTAGTGGCATAATGTTACCTCATCAGCATAGCAGGTATTTATATAGAAGTGTTTATATTGTTACCTCATCAGCGTAGCAGGTATTTATATAGTAGTGTCATAATGTTACCTCATCAGCGTAGCAGGTATTTATATAGTAGTGGCATAATGTTACCTCATCAGCATAGCA
>CM062485.1:60237357-60274857 GCA_031479575.1 Coregonus ussuriensis | reverse complement strand
CTATAACAGCCTCCACTCTTCTGGGAAGGCTCTTCACTAGATGTTGCCACAAAATTGGAAGCACAGAATCATCTAGAACGGTGGTTCCCAACCTGGGGTCCCCCTTAGGGGGGCGCCAGAGTTCACAGGGGAGGTGTGATCTCATTTGCTTTGAGGTCAAACATGCATAAAATGTTCCACTATAATTTAATTGTAAAATGAATCCAGTTTAAAATGTTATTAAATATCCTATGTTTGCAATGCCAAGGCAAGGCCAAGCTAAAAAATAATAATAATGACAGAGAAACGTAAAAGCGGTAATTCCCCGGGAAAATGTAGTGCACATGAATGACCCTGCAGTCAGAGCGTCACTATTTTATGAATAAAACAACGTCTAAGAAACGTAAAAGTGCTGATGACATCATCAAAAAAGAAAGTATGGCTATATCTGGAGAGTTATCTTAACTTCGGTTTTATTGAAGGACAGGACAGGACTCAGCTTATTGAAGGACAGGACTCAGCTTATTGAAGAACAAAACTCGGCTTATTGAAGGACAGGACTCGGCTTATTGAAGGACAGGACTCTGCTTATTGAAGGACAGGACAGGACTCAGCTTATTGAAGGACAGGACTCGGCTTATTGAAGGACAGGACTCTGCTTATTGAAGGACAGGACAGGACTCAGCTTATTGAAGGACAGGACTCGGCTTATTGAAGGACAGGACTCGGCTTATTGAAGGACAGGACTCTGCTTATTGATGGACAGGACAGGACTCAGCTTATTGAAGGACAGGACTCGGCTTATTGAAGGACAGGACTCTGCTTATTGAAGGACAGGACTCGGCTTATTGAAGGACAGGACAGGACTCAGCTTATTGAAGGACAGGACTCTGCTTATTGAAGGACAGGACAGGACTCGGCTTATTGAAGGACAGGACTCTGCTTATTGAAGGACAGGACTCGGCTTATTGAAGGACAGGACTCTGCTTATTGAAGGACAGGACAGGACTCGGCTTATTGAAGGACAGGACAGGACTCGGCCAGAATGGGTCAGTTGTGGCGAGAAGGTTAGCTAATGACAGCATGAAGCCAAGCAAAATGCAACGACACCAGGAGACTATTGGTGACGGCCATGAAGAAGCAGTTGGCACTATCAACAAGATCCACAGACATCAGAAAAGCATTTGAAAGAGCAGGCAGTGATTTACACAGAGCCACGGAGGGCGTCATTAGAGTGTTCGCTAAAAAGCCGCACAGTATTGGAGAGCAGCTAATCAAACCCGCCTGCCTGAACACTGTAGAGAGGCTGTGTGGCCCACAGGTGGTGGATAAAGTGAGAACCGTCCCACTCTCTGACAATACTGTCAAAGACAGAATTAATAAAATGGCTGGAGATTGTCAAAACCAGCTGCACGAGAAGCTTAGGAATGTTCCCTTTGCTATTCAGTTGGATGAAACAACAACAGACGAATCCGTGAGGATGAAGCACATCAAACACTGCTGTTACAAACAGAGGTACGCTGGTTGTCACGTGGACAAGTGCCTGTGCGTTTTATGGAACTGCAGGAAAAAATTAAGGAATTTTTGCAAGATCACAATCGACCACTGTGCGAACAGCTGACTGATGCGTTTTGGATCAAAAACAGCATACCTAGCGGATACATTCTCTCTACAATGAGACAAACAAGCTGATGCAGGGTCCTTAATCAAACGTCATGCAGTGCAAATACTCTCTCAACGCTTTTGTGTGGAAACTGGAGTACAGAGTTGGGAAAATGTCAAAAAGGGGACAACAATTTCCACTGCTGATGAAACAGTCTGGTGGCACTGTGCCTGCGTCTTTACACACTGAGTTTACCAGGCACATGAACATGCTTCAGGAGGAAATTAAACCCTGTTTTGCCGATGTTGACGAATACTTATCAAAGGAATCATGGGTGATGGACCCTTATATTTGCAGTCTCGAGGATGTGAAATACCTCGGCTGTGAAGATGTGCTTGCTGACCTTCAAGCCAATTCTATGTCAAATAAATATTTCCACGAGAACGGATACAAAACGTTTTGGATTGTCAAAGGACACGCTGTTGCACCCAGACTGGCCAAACACACAGCTACAGGGGTTATTCTACCAATCAGCACTACGTACCTGTCTGGGTTATTCTACCAATCAGCACTACGTACCTGTCTGGGTTATTCTACCAATCAGCACTACGTACCTGTCTGGGTTATTCTACCATTCAGCACTACGTACCTGTCTGGGTTATTCTACCAATCAGCACTACGTACCTGTCTGGGTTATTCTACCAATCAGCACTACGTACCTGTTTGGGTTATTCTACCAATCAGCACTACGTACCTGTCTGGGTTATTCTACCATTCAGCACTACGTACCTGTCTGGGTTATTCTACCAATCAGCACTACGTACCTGTCTGGGTTATTCTACCATTCAGCACTACGTACCTGTCTGGGTTATTCTACCAATCAGCACTACGTACCTGTCTGGGTTATTCTACCAATCAGCACTACGTACCTGTCTGGGTTATTCTACCAATCAGCACTACGTACCTGTCTGAGACGGCCTTCAGCGCGCTTGGAACAATAAAAACAAAAGGCAGTAACAGGCTCCATGACAACCAGAAGGCCGTAACAGGCTCCATGACAACCAGAAGGCCGTAACAGGCTCCATGACAACCAGAAGGCCGTAACAGGCTCCATGACAACCAGAAGGCTGTAACAGGCTCCATGACAACCAGAAGGCCGTAACAGGCTCCATGACAACCAGAAGGCCGTAACAGGCTCCATGACAACCAGAAGACCGTAACAGGCTCCATGACAACCTGGACTTTAGGCTGGCTGTCACACCTGACATCCCATCCCTGGTCTAGCATCACACCTGACATCCCATCCCTGGTCAGAGGTATGCAGGCCCAAGGTGGCCATTCGTTTTTTAAGGAAGGAAAAAGTTATTGATTGTAACGGACTGTTTGTTATTGTTACTTATTTTTATAACACATACATTATAGCCGTGTCAAAACCAGTGTTCACATGATGTGCATGTGTGTACGCAACAAACTGCCCCCGTTTCAGTGAATTGGTCTGAGGGAGATCTAGGACAGAGCTATAGTGAGGGGAAACAGGATTTGATCCCTGCTGATTTTGTACGTTTGCCCACTGACAAAGAAATGATCTGTCTATAATTTTAATGGTAGGTTTATTTGAACAGTGAGAGACAGAATAACAACAACAAAATCCAGAAAAACACATGTCAAAAATGTTATAAATTGATTTGCATTTTAATGAGGGAAATAAGTATTTGACCCCCTCTCAATCAGAAAGATTTCTGGCTCCCAGGTGTCTTTTATACAGGTAACGAGCTGAGATTAGGAGCACATTCTTAAAGGGAGTGCTTCTAATCTCAGTGTGTTACCTGTATAAAAGACACCTGTCCACAGAAGCAATCAATCAATCAGATTCCAAACTCTCCACAAAGCCAAGACCGAAGAGCTCTCCAAGGATGTCAGGGACAAGATTGTAGACCTATACAAGGCTGGAATGGGCTACAAGACCATCGCCAAGCAGCTTGGTGAGAAGGTGACAACAGTTGGTGCGATTATTTGCAAATGGAAGAAACACAAAATAACTGTCAATCTATCTCGGCCTGGGGCTCCATGCAAGATCTCACCTCGTGGAGTTGCAATGATCATGAGAACGGTGAGGAATCAGCCCAGAACTACACGGGAGGATCTTGTCAATGATCTCAAGGCAGCTGGGACCATAGTCACCAAGAAAACAATTGGTAACACACTACGCCGTGAAGGACTGAAATCCTGCAGCGCCCGCAAGGTCCCCCTGCTCAAGAAAGCACATATACAGGCCCGTCTGAAGTTTGCCAATGAACATCTGAATGATTCAGAGGAGAACTGGGTGAAAGTGTTGTGGTCAGATGAGACCAACATCGAGCTCTTTGGCATCAACTCAACTCGCCGTGTTTGGAGGAGGAGGAATGCTGCCTATGACCCCAAGAACACCATCCCCACCATCAAACATGGAGGTGGAAACATTATGCTTTGGGGGTGTTTTTCTGCTAAGGGGACAGGACAACTTCACCGCATCAAAGGGACGATGGACGGGGCCATGTACTGTCAAATCTTGGGTGAGAACCTCCTTCCCTCAGCCAGGGCATTGAAAATGAGTCGTGGATGGGTATTCCAGCATGACAATGACCCAAAACACACGGCCAAGGCAACAAAGGAGTGGCTCAAGAAGAAGCACATTAAGGTCCTGGAGTGGCCTAGCCAGTCTCCAGACCTTAATCCCATAGAAAATCTGTGGAGGGAGCTGAAGGTTCGAGTTGCCAAACGTCAGGCTCGAAACCTTAATGACTTGGAGAAGATCTGCAAAGAGGAGTGGGACAAAATCCCTCCTGAGATGTGTGCAAACCTGGTGGCCAACTACAAGAAACGTCTGACCTCTGTGATTGCCAACAAGGGTTTTGCCACCAAGTACTAAGTCATGTTTTGCAGAGGGGTCAAATACTTATTTCCCTCATTAAAATGCAAATGAATTTATAACATTTTTGACATGTGTTTTTCTGGATTTTTGTTGTTGTTATTCTGTCTCTCACTGTTCAAATAAACCTACCATTAAAATTATAGACTGATCATGTCTTTGTCAGTGGGCAAACGTACAAAATCAGCAGGGGATCAAATCCTGTTTCCCCTCCCTGTATATACCTTATACCATATCATATAGCCCAAATCCTGTTTCCCCTCCCTGTATATACCTTATACCATATCATATAGCCCAAATCCTGTTTCCCCTCCCTGTATATACCTATACCATATCATATAGCCCAAATCCTGTTTCCCCTCCCTGTATATACCTTATACCATATCATATAGCCCAAATCCTGTTTCCCCTCCCTGTATATACCTTATACCATATCATATAGCCCAAATCCTGTTTCCCCTCCCTGTATATACCTTACACCATATCATATAGCCCAAATCCTGTTTCCCCTCCCTGTATATACCTTATACCATATCATATAGCCCAAATCCTGTTTCCCCTCCCTGTATATACCTTATACCATATCATATAGCCCAAATCCTGTTTCCCCTCCCTGTATATACCTTATACCATATCATATAGCCCAAATCCTGTTTCCCCTCCCTGTATATACCTTATACCATATCATATAGCCCAAATCCTGTTTCCCCTCCCTGTATATACCTTATACCATATCATATAGCCCAAATCCTGTTTCCCCTCCCTGTATATACCTTATACCATATCATATAGCCCAAATCCTGTTTCCCCTCCCTGTATATACCTTATACCATATTATATAGCCCAAATCCTGTTTCCCCTCCCTGTATATACCTTATACCATATCATATAGCCCAAATCCTGTTTCCCCTCCCTGTATATACCTTATACCATATCATATAGCCCAAATCCTGTTTCCCCTCCCTGTATATACCTTATACCATATCATATAGCCCAAACCCTGTTTCCCCTCCCTGTATATACCTTATACCATATCATATAGCCCAAACCCTGTTTCCCCTCCCTGTATATACCTTATACCATATCATATAGCCCAAACCCTGTTTCCCCTCCCTGTATATACCTTATACCATATCATATAGCCCAAACCCTGTTTCCCCTCCCTGTATATACCTTATACCATATCATATAGCCCAAATCCTGTTTCCCCTCCCTGTATATACCTTATACCATATCATATAGCCCAAATCCTGTTTCCCCTCCCTGTATATACCTTATACCATATCATATAGCCCAAACCCTGTTTCCCCTCCCTGTATATACCTTATACCATATCATATAGCCCAAATCCTGTTTCCCCTCCCTGTATATACCTTATACCATATCATATAGCCCAAATCCTGTTTCCCCTCCCTGTATATACCTTATACCATAAATATGAAGTGTGTGTGTGTGTGTGTGTGTGTGTGTGTGTGTGTGTGTGTGTGTGTGTGTGTGTGTGTGTGTGTGTGTGTGTGTGTGTGTGTGTGTGTGTGTGTGTGTGTGTGTAGGGCTACAGGTGATTATACACAAAGATAACCAGAGCAAACCAAAGAGAAAAGGAAAGAAACTATAATTTATGTACATTTTGGCAAATAAAGATTTGGAATGAATCACATTATTATTACTATTTTTGGGGGGGCTTAGCTTTTCTTGTGGGGGGGGCTCAGCTTTTCTTAGGGGTGGGGGGGCTCAGCTTTTCTTGGAGGGGGGGGCTCAGCTTTTCTTGGAGGGGGGGGCTCAGCTTTTCTTGGAGGGGGGGCTCAGCTTTTCGTGGGGGGGGGCTCAGCTTTTCTTAGGGGTGGGGGGGGCTCAGCTTTTCTTGGAGGGGGGGGCTCAGCTTTTCGTGGGGGGGGCTCAGCTTTTCTTGGGGTGGGGGGGGTGGGGCTCAGCTTTTTGTGGGGGGGGCTCTGCTTTTCTTGGGGGGGGGGGGCTCAGCTTTTCGTGGGGGTGGGGGCTCAGCTTTTCTTGTGGGGGGGGGGCTCAGCTTTTCTTAGATACAAGGAGGGAGGGCTCCAAGGAACATGGTTGGGAACCACTGATCTAGAATGTCATTGTGTGCTGTAGCGTTAACATTTCGCTTCACTGAAACTAAGGGGCCTATCCAGATATCATGAAATACAGCCCCAGACCATTATTCCTCCTCCACCAAACTTTACAGTTGGCACTATGCATTGGGGCAGGTAGCGTTCTCCTGGCATCCACCAAACCCAGATTTGTCAGTCGGACTGAGTTTTATGTTCCTTTATTTATTTGATTTTATTTGATCTATAGATGACGTGGAGCCAGTGGGTTTGGCGACGAATATGTAGTGAGGGCCAGCCAATGAGAGCGTACAGGTCACAATGGTGGGTAGTATATGGGGCTTTGGTGACAAAACGGATGGCACTGTGATAGACTACATCCAATTTGCTGAGTAGAGTGTTGGAGGCTATTTTGTAAATGACATCGCCGAAGTCAAGGATCGGTAGGATAGTCAGTTTTACGAGGGCATGTTTGGCAGCATGAGTGAAGGAGGCTTTGTTGCAAAATAGGAAGCCGATTCTAGATTTAACTTTGGATTGGAGATTCTTAATGTGAGTCTGGAAGGAGAGTTTACAGTCTAACCAGACACCTAGGTATTTGTAGTTGTCCACATACTCTAGGTCAGACCCGTCGAGAGTAGTGATTCTAGTTGGGTGGACGGGTTCAAGCAGCGTTCGATTTGAAGAGCATGCATTTAGTTTTACTAGTGTTTAAGAGCAGTTGGAGGCTACTGAAGGAGTGTTGTATGGCATTGAAGCTCGTTTGGAGGTTTGTTAACACAGTGTCCAATGAAGGGCCAGATGTATACAAAATGGTGTCGTCCGCATAGAGGTGGATCCGAGCGTCACCAGCAGCAAGAGGAACATCATTTATATACACAGAGAATAGAGTCGGCCCGAGAATTGAACCCTGTGGCACCCCCATAGAGACTTCTAGAGGTCCAGACAACAGGCCCTCCGATTTGACACATTGAACTCTATCTGAGAACTAGTTGGTGAACCAGGCGAGGCAGTCATTTGAGAAACCAAGGCTATTTAGTCTGCCAATAAGAATGCGGTGGTTGACAGAGTCGAAAGCCTTGGCCAGGTCGATGAAGACTGCTGCACAGTACTGTCTATTATCGATCACGGTTATAATATCGTTTAGGACCTTGAGCGTGGCTGAGGTGCACCCATGACCAGCTCGGAAACCGGATTGCATAGCGGAGAAGGTACGGTGGGATTCGAAATGGTCGGTGATCTGTTTGTTAACTTGGCTTTCAAATACTTTCGAAAGGCGTAGAAGGCCCTTCTTGCCTTGTCTCTTCGTTCAGATCGTTCACAGCCTTGTGGAAGTTACCTGGGGTGTTGATGTTTAGGCAGAGGTAGGTGTAATTCTTTGTGTGCTTTAGGGCAACAGTGTCTAGATAGAATTTGTATTTGTTGGCTACTGGACCTTTTTTAGAACATTATTTTAGTCTTACTGAGATTATCTGTCAGGGCCCAAGTCTAACAGAATCTAAGCAGAAGATCTAGATCAGGGTTCTTCAATTCCGGTCCTGGAGGGCTGAAACACCTCTGTTTTTCATCCTCTCCTTCTAATCAGGGGCTAATTCAGACCTGGGACACCAGGTGAGTGCAATTAACTACCAGGTAGAAATAAAAAACAGAAGTGTTTCGGCACTCCAGGACTGGAATTGAAGAACCCTGATCTAGATGCTGCTGTAGGCCCTCCTTGGTTAGGGACAGAAGCACCAGATCATCAGCAAACAGTAGACATTTGATTTCTGAGTCTATAATAATAATAATAATATGCCATTTAGCAGACGCTTTTATCCAAAGCGACTTACAGTCATGCGTGCATACATTTTTGTGTATGGGTGGTCCCGGGGATCGAACCCACTACCTTGGCGTAGTCTAGTAGGGTGAGGCCGGGTGCTGCAGACTGTTCTAGTGCCCTCACCAATTCATTGATATAGATGTTGAAGAGGGTGGGGCTCAAGTTGAATCCCTGTCTCACCCCACGGCCCTGTGGAAAGAAATGTATTTTTTTTGCCAATTTTAACTGCACACTTGTTTGTGTGCATTGATTTTATAATGTCATATGCTTTCCCTCCATCACCACTTTCCATCCATTTGTATAGCAGAGCCTCATGCCAAATTGAGTCAAAAGCTTTTTTGAAATCAACAAAGTATGAGAAGACTTTGCTTTTGTTTTGTTTGTCAATAAGGGTCTGCAGGGTGTACACATGGTCGTATGGTATTTTGGTAAGAAGCCAATTTGACATTTGCTGTTGATGATACTGCAGAGGATTTTTCAGAGATTGCTGCTGATGCATATTCCACTGTAATTAGTCTCCACTTTTGTGGATTGGGGTGATCAGGCATTGGTTCCACATATTAGGGAAGATGCCAGAGCTGAGGAGGTTCCAGGTTGAAGAGTTTAAGAATAGCCCATTTGAATTTGTGGTCTGTATATTTTATCATTTGTTTAGTATACCATCAACACCACAGGCCTTTTTGGGTTGGAGTTTGTATTTTGTCCTGTAGCTCCTCCAGTGTAATTGGTGAATAAAGTGGGTTCTGGTGGTCTTTAAAAGCTGATTCTACGTTTTGTAAATTATCATGTATATGTTTTTGCTGTTTGTTCTTTGTTATAGAGCCGAAAATGTTGAAGAAGTGGTTTATCCATACATCTCCGTTTTGGATAGATAACTCTTCGTGTTGTTGTTTGTTTATCGTGTTCCAATTTTCCCAGAAGTGATTTGATTCTATGGATTCTTAAACCCCAATAAGCTGTTTTCTGATTAGCTGGGCCAAGCTCCCCAGTGGGTGGGCGTATTAGCTGGGCCAAGCTCCCCAGTGGGTGGGCGTATTAGCTGGGCCAACTCCCCAGTGGGTGGGTGTATTAGCTGGGCCAAGCTCCCCAGTGGGTGGGCGTATGCCCATCCCATTGTTGCGCCCCTGCCCAGTCATGTGAAATCCATAGATTAGGGCCTAATTTATTTATTTATATTTACTGATTTCCTGCTAGAAACTGTAACTCAGTAAAATCTTTGAAAGTGTTGCATGTTGCGTTTATATTTAGTCATTCAGCCGACGCTCTTCTGTTCGTTCAGGATACATACATTTTGGTTGGTTATGTTGTCGTAGCTACGTAGCCCCGTAAGGGGGCATATTGGGGAGGGAATGCTGTCGTAGCTGTGCCTAGGGGGGCATATTGGGGAGGGAATGCTGTCGTAGCTGTGCCTAGGGGGGCATATGGGGGAGGGAATGCTGTCGTAGCTGTGCCTAGGGGGGCATATTGGGGAGGGAATGCTGTCGTAGCTGTTTCTAGGGGGGCATATGGGGGAGGGAATGCTGTCGTAGCTGTGCCTAGGGGGGCATATGGGGGAGGGAATGCTGTCGTAGCTGTGCCTAAGGGGGCATATGGGGGAGGGAATGCTGTCGTAGCTACGTAGCCCCGTAGGGGGGCATATTGGGGAGGGAATGCTGTCGTAGCTGTGCCTAGGGGGGCATATGGGGGAGGGAATGCTGTCGTAGCTGTGCCTAGGGGGGCATATGGGGGAGGGAATGCTGTCGTAGCTGTGCCTAGGGGGGCATATGGGGGAGGGAATGCTGTCGTAGCTGTGCCTAGGGGGGCATATGGGGGAGGGAATGCTGTCGTAGCTGTGCCTAGGGGGGCATATGGGGGAGGGAATGCTGTCGTAGCTGTGCCTAGGGGGGCATGTGGGGGAGGGAATGCTGTCGTAGCTGTGCCTAGGGGGGCATATGGGGGAGGGAATGCTGTCGTAGCTGTGCCTAGGGGGGCATATTGGGGAGGGAATGCTGTCGTAGCTGTGCCTAGGGGGGCATATGGGGGAGGGAATGCTGTCGTAGCTGTGCCTAGGGGGGCATATGGGGGAGGGAATGCTGTCGTAGCTGTGCCTAGGGGGGCATATTGGGGAGGGAATGCTGTCGTAGCTGTGCCTAGGGGGGCATATTGGGGAGGGAATGCTGTCGTAGCTGTGCCTAGGGGGGCATATTGGGGAGGGAATGTTGTCGTAGCTGTGCCTAGGGGGGCATATTGGGGAGGGAATGCTGTCGTAGCTGTGCCTAGGGGGGCATATTGGGGAGGGAATGCTGTCGTAGCTGTGCCTAGGGGGGCATATTGGGGAGGGAATGTTGTCGTAGCTGTGCCTAGGGGGGCATATTGGGGAGGGAATGCTGTCGTAGCTGTGCCTAGGGGGGCATATTGGGGAGGGAATGCTGTCGTAGTTGTTTCTAGGGGGGCATATTGGGGAGGGAATAATGTCACCTCCAGGTAGGTGTTTGTCCCTGTGTGCTGAGGGTGTCCGGTTCTTGTCCAGTTCTGGCATTTAGGTCACCACAGACTAGTCCATGTCCCTGGGCCTGGAAATGATTTATCTCCCCCTCTAGGATGGAGAAGCTGTCTTCATTAAAGTATGGGGATTATATTGGGGGGATATAGGTAGCACACAGGAGGACATTTTTCTCTGAGATAATTTCCTTTTCAATTTCTAGCCAAATGTAAAATGTTCCTGTTTTGATTAATTTAATAAAGTGAGTTTGTCTCTGGATTGTCCATGAGGAGCTTATTTTTGTACTCTTCTCATGTTTACATCGAAGGGTACTGTAGTGTGATGACCTCTGAACAGGGGGCTTCAGGGGGTACTGTAGTGTGATGACCTCTGAACAGAGGGCTTCAGGGGGTACTGTATTGTAATGACCTCTGACCTCTGAACAGAGGGCTTCAGGGGGTACTGTATTGTAATGACCTCTGACCTCTGAACAGAGGGCTTCAGTGGGTACTGTATTGTAATGACCTCTGAACAGAGGGCTTCAGGGGGGTACTATAGTGTAATGACCTCTGAACAGAGTGCTTCAGGGGGTACTGTATTGTAATGACCTCTGACCTCTGAACAGAGGCCTTCAGGGGGTACTGTAGTGTAATGACCTCTGAACAGAGTGCTTCAGGGGGTACTGTATTGTAATGACCTCTGACCTCTGAACAGAGGGCTTCAGGGGGTACTGTATTGTGATGACCTCTGACCTCTGAACAGAGGGCTTCAGGGGGTACTGTAGTGTAATGACCTCTGAACAGAGTGCTTCAGGGGGTACTGTATTGTGATGACCTCTGACCTCTGAACAGAGTGCTTCAGGGGGTACTGTAGTGTGATGACCTCTGAACAGAGGGCTTCAGGGGGTACTGTATTGTAATGACCTCTGACCTCTGAACAGAGGGCTTCAGGGGGTACTGTATTGTAATGACCTCTGACCTCTGAACAGAGGGCTTCAGGGGGTACTGTATTGTAATGACCTCTGACCTCTGAACAGAGTGCTTCAGGGGGTACTGTATTGTAATGACCTCTGAACAGAGGGCTTCAGGGGGTACTGTAGTGTGATGACCTCTGACCTCTGAACAGAGGGCTTCAGGGGGTACTGTAGTGTGATGACCTCTGAACAGAGGGCTTCAGGGGGTACTGTATTGTAATGACCTCTGACCTCTGAACAGAGTGCTTCAGGGGGTACTGTATTGTAATGACCTCTGACCTCTGAACAGAGTGCTTCAGGGGGTACTGTATTGTAATGACCTCTGACCTCTGAACAGAGGGCTTCAGGGGGTACTGTATTGTAATGACCTCTGAACAGAGGGCTTCAGGGGGTACTGTATTGTAATGACCTCTGACCTCTGAACAGAGGGCTTCAGGGGGTACTGTATTGTAATGACCTCTGACCTCTGAACAGAGGGCTTCAGGGGGTACTGTATTGTAATGACCTCTGACCTCTGAACAGAGGGCTTCAGGGGGTACTGTAGTGTGATGACCTCTGCAAAAGCAGGGGGAGGCTGTGAAACTCTCCTGCCATTGTTGGGCTGAAGGGCTTTGACACCTCTCACTTCACACCTCAGTGCTAATAGAAGTTGCAGCCAGATATGTTCTTAACTTAACTCAGTCCTTATAAAGTAAAATAATGTAATGTATTTTTCTTCTTGGCTTTAAAAGTAGCTTCAGACTAAACATGACTCACCCAGTTCCAGGTTGGATGGTGTTTTCAGACTAAACATTACTCACCCAGTTCCAGGTTGGATGGTGTTTTCAGACTAAACATTACTCACCCAGTTCCAGGTTGGATGGTGTTTTCAGACTAAACATTACTCACCCAGTTCCAGGTTGGATGGTGTTTTCAGACTAAACATTACTCACCCTGTTCCAGGTTGGATGGTGTTTTCAGACTAAACATTACTCACTCAGTTCCAGGTTGGATGGTGTTTTCAGACTAAACATTACTCACCCAATTCCAGGTTGGATGGTGTTTTCAGGTTTCTGCTGTGCTTGTTTGGCTGGCCTTTGGTTTGCCAGAGCATTTGCTGTATAGTCCTTGGGAATAAGAATCTTTGGTAGTAAGAATCCTTCCAGGTAATTTTGTCCAAAATCAGGTTGTAGGTTTGGAGTTTTGATTTGGAGTGAAGGTTATGTTGTGGAGAGTAGTATCCTGTATATGTCCTTGTGAGAAAATCCAAGTTTGTCCAACTCTAAATCTATCTTTTTGTTAAAACATGCTGAAAAATTTAAGAGCTCATCTGCTCATGACCTCTCTCTCACACTTCTCTCTGTCTCTCTCTCTATCTCTCTCTCTCTAACCCTAACCCTCTCTGTCTCTCTCTCTCTCTCTCTCTCTCTCTCTCTCTCTCTCTCTCTGTCTCTCTCTCTCTCTCTCTCTCTGTCTCTCTCTCTCTCTCTCTCTCTCTCTCTCTCTCTCTCTCTCTCTCTCTCTCTCTCTTCTCTCTCTTCTCTCTCTCTCTCTCTCTCTCTCTCTCTCTCTCTCTCTCTCTCTCTCTCTCTCTCTCTCTCTCTCTCTCTCTGTCAATTCAATTTCAATTTAAGGGCTTTATTGGCATGGGAAACGTGTGTTAACATTGCCAAAGCAAGTGAAGTAGATAGTAAACAAAAGTGAAATAAACAATAAATATTAACAGTAAACATTACACTCAGAAGTTTCAAAAGAATAAAGACATTTCAAATGTCATATTATGTATATATACAGTGTTGTAACAATGTGCAAATAGTTAAAGTACAAAAGGGGAAATAAATAAATATAAATATGGGTTGTATTTACAATGGTGTTTGTTCTTCACTGGTTGCCCTTTTCTTGTGGCAACAGGTCACAAATCTTGCAGCTGTGATGGCACACTGTGGTTTTTCACCCAGTAGATAAGGGAGTTTATCAAAATTGGGTTTGTTTTCGAATTCTTTGTGGATCGCTGTAATCTGAGGGAAATATGTGTCTCTAATATGGTCATACATTTGGCAGGAGGTTAGGAAGTGCAGCTCAGTTTCCACCTCATTTTGTGGGCAGTGTGCACATAGCCTGTCTTCTCTTGAGAGCCAGGTCTGCCTACGGCGGCCTTTCTCAATAGCAAGGCTATGCTCACTGAGTCTGTACATAGTCAAAGCTTTCCTTAAGTTTGGGTCAGTCACAGTGGTCAGGTATTCTGCCACTGTGTACTCTCTGTTTAGGGCCAAATAGCATTCTAGTTTGCTCTGTTTTTTTGTTTGTTCTTTCCAATGTGTCAAGTAATTCTCTTTTTGTTTTCTCATGATTTGGTTGGGTCTAATTGTGTTGTTGTTGTTGTTGTTGTTGTCCTGGGGCTGTGTGGGGTCTGTTTGTGTTTGTGAACAGAGCCCCAGGACAAGCTTACTTAGGGGACTCTTCTCCAAGTTCATCTCTCTGTAGGTGATGGCTTTGTTATGGAAGGTTTGGGAATCGCTTCCTTTTAAGTGGTTATAGAATTTAACGGCTCTTTTCTGGATTTTGATAATTAGCGGGTATTGGCCTAATTCTGCTCTGCATGCATTATTTGGTGTTTTACGTTGTACACGGAGGATGTTTTTGCAGAATTCTGCATGCAGAGTCTCAATTTGGTGTTTGTCCCATTTTGTGAATTCTTGGTTGGTGAGCGGACCCCAGACCTCAGAACCATAAAGGGCAATGGGTTCTATAACTGATTCAAGTATTTTTAGCCAGATCCTAATTGGTATGTCAAATTTTATGTTCCTTTTGATGGCATAGAAGGCCCTTCTTGCCTTGTCTCTCAGATCGTTCACAGCTTTGTGGAAGTTACCTGTGGCGCTGATGTTTAGGCCGAGGTATGTATAGTTTTTTGTGTGCTCTAGGGCAACGGTGTCTAGATGGAATTTGTATTTGTGGTCCTGGCAACTAGACCTTTTTTGGAACACCATTATTTTTGTCTTACTGAGATTTACTGTCAGGGCCCAGGTCTGACAGAATCTGTGCAGAAGATCTAGGTGCTGCTGTAGGCCCTCCTTGGTTGGTGACAGAAGCACCAGATCGTTAGCAAACAGAAGACGTTTGACTTTAGATTCTAGTACATTTTTACATTTACATTTTAGTCATTTAGCAGACGCTCTTATCCAGAGCGACTTACAGGAGCAATTAGGGTTAAGTGCCTTGCTCAAGGGCACATTTACGTCATTTAGCAGACGCTCTTATCCAGAGCGACTCACCAATTGGTGCGTTCACCCTATAGCCAGTGGGATAATCACTTTACAATTTTTTTTTTTTTTTGGGGGGGGGGGGGGGGGGTAGAAGGATTACTTTATCTTTAAAGGATTACTCTTTATTCCTTAAAGAGGTGGGGTTTCAAATGTCTCCGGAAGGTGATGAGTGACTCCGCTGTCCTGGCGTCGTGAGGGAGCTTGTTCCACCATTGGGGTGCCAGAGCAGCGAACAGTTTTGACTGGGCTGAGCGGGAACTATGCTTCCGCAGAGGAAGGGGAGCCAGCAGGCCAGAGGTGGATGAACGCAATGCCCTCGTTTGGGTGTAGGGACTGATCAGAGCCCGAAGGTACAGAGGTGCCGTTCCCCTCACTGCTCCATAGGCAAGCACCATGGTCTTGTAGCGGATGCGAGCTTCAACTGGAAGCCAGTGGAGTGTGCGGAGGAGGGGGGTGACGTGAGAGAACTTGGGAAGGTTGAACACCAGACGGGCTGCGGCATTCTGGATGAGTTGTAGGGGTTTAATGGCACAGGCAGGGAGGCCAGCCAACAGCGAGTTGCAGTAGTCCAGACGGGAGATGACAAGTGCCTGGATTAGGACCTGTGCCGCTTCCTGTGTAAGGCAGGGTCGTACTCTCCGAATGTTGTAGAGCATGAACCTGCAGGAGCGGGTCACCGCCTTGATGTTGGCGGAGAACGACAGGGTGTTGTCCAGGGTCACGCCTAGGCTCTTCGCACTCTGGGAGGAGGACACAGCGGAGTTGTCAACCGTGATGGCGAGATCATGGAACGGGCAGTCCTTCCCCGGGAGGAAGAGCAGCTCCGTCTTGCCAGGGTTCAGCTTGAGGTGGTGATCCGTCATCCATACTGATATGTCTGCCAGACATGCAGAGATGCGATTCGCCACCTGGTTATCAGAAGGGGGAAAGGAGAAGATTAGTTGTGTATCGTCAGCGTAGCAATGATAGGAGAGGCCATGTGAGGATATGACAGAGCCAAGTGACTTGGTGTATAGGGAGAAAAGGAGAGGGCCTAGAACTGAGCCCTGGGGGACACCAGTGGTGAGAGCACGTGGTGCGGAGACAGCTTCTCGCCACGCCACTTGGTAGGAGCGACCGGTCAGGTAGGACGCAATCCAGGAGTGAGCCGCGCCGGAGATGCCCAGCTCGGAGAGGGTGGAGAGGAGGATCTGATGGTTCACAGTATCAAAGGCAGCAGACAGGTCTAGAAGGACAAGGGCAGAGGAGAGAGAGTTAGCTTTAGCAGTGCGGAGAGCCTCCGTGACACGGAGAAGAGCAGTCTCAGTTGAATGACCAGTCCTGAAACCTGACTGGTTTGGATCAAGAAGGTCATTCTGAGAGAGATAGCAAGAGAGTTGGCTAAAGACGGCATAGTTTTGGAAAGAAAAGAAAGAAGGGATACCGGTCTGTAGTTGTTGACATCAGTGGGATCGAGTGTTGGTTTTTTGAGAAGGGGAGCAACTCTCGCTCTCTTGAAGACGGAAGGGACATGGCCAGCGGTCAAGGATGAGTTGATCAGCGAGGTGAGGTAGGGGAGAAGGTCACCGGAGATGGTCTGGAGAAGAGAGGAGGGGATGGGGTCAAGCGGGCAGGTTGTTGGGCGGCCTGCAGTCACAAGTCGCAGGATTTTATCTGGAGAGAGAGGGGAGAAAGAAGTCAAAGCATAGGGTAGGGCAGTGTGAGTAGGACCAGCAGTGTCATTAGACTTAACAAACGAGGATCGAATGTCGTCAACCTTCTTTTCAAAGTGGTTGACGAAGTCATCCACAGAGAGAGAGGAGGGGGGGGGGGGGCGGGGGGGGAGGATTCAGGAGGGAGGAAAATGTGGCAAAGAGCTTCCTAGGGTTAGAGGCAGATGCTTGGAATTTAGAGTTGTAGAAAGTGGCCTTAGCAGCAGAAACAGATGAAGAAAATGTAGAGAGGAGGGAGTGAAAAGATGCCAGGTCGGCAGGGAGTTTAGTTTTCTTCCATTTCCGCTCCGCTGCCCGGAGCTCTGTTCTGTGAGCTCGCAATGAGTCATCAAGCCACAGAGCTGGAGGGGAGGACCGAGCCGGCCGGGAGGATAGGGGACACAGAGAGTCAAAGGATACAGAAAGGGAGGAGAGGAGGGTTTAGGAGGTAGAATCAGGAGATTGGAGGGAGAAGGATTGAGCAGAGGGAAGAGATGATAGGATGGAAGAGGAGAGAGTAGTGGGAGAGAGAGAGCGAAGGTTGCGGCGGCGCATTACCATCTGTGTAGGGGCAGCGTGAGTAGTGTGGGAGGAGAGCGAGAGAGAAAAGGAAACAAAGTAGTGGTCGGAGACATGGAGGGGAGTTGCAGTGAGATTAGTAGAAGAGCAGCATCTAGTAAAGATGAGGTCAAGCGTATTGCCTGCCTTGTGAGTAGGGGGGGACGATGAGAGGGTGAGGTCAAAAGAGGAGAGAAGTGGAAAGAAGGAGGCAGAGAGAAATGAGTCAAATGTGGACATAGGGAGGTTGAAATCCCCCAAAACTGTGAGGGGTGAGCCATCCTCAGGAAAGGAACTTATCAAGGCGTCAAGCTCATTGATGAACTCTCCAAGGGAACCTGGAGGGCGATAGATGACAAGGATATTAAGCTTAAATGGGCTAGTGACTGTGACAGCATGGAATTCAAATGAGGAGATAGACAGATGGGTTAGGGGAAAAATTGAGAATGTCCACTTGGGAGAGATGAGGATTCCTGTGCCACCACCCCTCTGACCAGATGCTCTCGGGGTATGCGAGAACACATGGTCAGACGAGGAGAGAGCAGTAGGATTAGCAGTGTTTTCAGTGGTAATCCATGTTTCCGTCAGCGCCAGGAAGTCGAGGGACTGGAGATTAGCATAGGCTGGGATGAAGTCAGCTTTGTTGGCAGCAGAACGGCAGTTCCAGAGGCTGCCTGAGACCTGGAACTCCAGGTGTGGGGTGCGTGCAGGGACCACCAGGTTAGAGAGGCAGCAGCCACGCGGTGTGGGGCGTTTGTGTAGCCTGTGCAGAGAGGAGAGAACAGGGATAGGCAGAGGCATACTTGACAGGCTGTAGCAAATGGCTACAATAATGCAGAGGAGATCGGAATGAAATGAACTAAACATCTGGGAGAGTAGAGAGCAGGGCCTCCCTCACCAAAAACTTCTACTTCTAACAACTATAATTGTTTCACTGAAACCACCCGAACAAAAACTCTACCAACTTCCACCTTTAGAAATCAGAATTGTTGTGAACCACAGCGGTTCAATGTTTAAAGGAATAGACTCAACCCACTTTATTCAGCTAGCTAACTATGACACCATAGCTAACTAGCATGCTAGCATCCAAAAACACACAGTTTAGCACCAACACTTGCATCCAAAAACACACAGTTTAGCGCCAACACTTGGTCACAACAAACCACCAATAGTGTGTTAACACACTAAGCAGATAATTCGTGTCCGTGTCTGTTGGCTAGCTAGCAATGGCCACTGTGTTGACCTTGTTTGAAGAACGGCTAGCTAGCTAGCTAGCTTCGTGCTACCCCCGGCACCGCCGAACAACAATGCCAACCCACAGTAACTAACCACAACAGCCCACGATGCCTAGCTATGACGCCATAGCTAACTAGCATGCTAGCATCCAATAACACACAGTTTAGCACCAATACTTGGTTACAACAAACTACCAAGAGTGTGTTAACACACTAAACAGATAATTCATGTCCGTGTCTAGTTTCTTTCGTAACGCAGCAAAAATTAAACGTTGGTTAGCTAGCACATTAACATTGGAAACAACTCTCCACCGTTGCACTAAACAGATAATTACCAATAAACGTTACCAGTAGCTACCCGCTAGCTAGCTAGCATACCAAGAGTGTGTTAACACACAAAACAGATAATTCATGTCCGTGTCAAGTTCCTTTCATAACGCAGCAAAAAAAAAATAACGTTGGCTAGCTAGCACATTAGCTAGCACATTAACATTGGAAACCATTCTCCACCATTGCACTAAACAGATAATAACCAATAAACGTTACCAGTAGCTACCCGCTAGCTAGCTAGCCTCGTGCTTCGCCGGGCTCCGCCGTAACAATACTTAAACAATACGTAAACAATACTTACCTACAATAATTGCCTACGGAAACCTACAATAACTACCTAAATAAACTACCTACCTACGATCTAAATACATGGTTTAAGCTTTACTCAACACCATATGAGAAGCCAAGCTACTCCCCACCTGCTAAAGAAGAGGAGGTCTGCTGGACGGAGAAAGAAGGTGTAGGGTGAGGCCGGGTGCTGCAGACTGTTCTAGTGCCCTCGCCAATTCGTTGATATATATGTTGAAGAGGGTGGGGCTTAAACTGCATCCCTGTCACACCCCACGGCCCTGTGGAAAGAAATGTGTGTGTTTTTTGCCAATTTTAACCGCACACTTGTTGTTTGTGTACATGGATTTTATAATGTCGTATGTTTTTCCCCCAACCCCACTTTCCATCAATTTGTATAGCAGACCCTCATGCCAAATTGAGTCAAAAGCTTTTTTGAAATCAACAAAGCATGAGAAGACTTTGCCTTTGTTTTGGTTTGTTTGTTTGTCAATTAGGGTGTGCAGGGTGAATACGTGGTCTGTCGTACGGTAATTTGGTAAAAAGCCAATTTGACATTTGCTTAGTACATTGTTTTCACTGAGGAAATGAATTAGTCTGCTGTTAATGATAATGCAGAGGATTTTCCCAAGGTTGCTGTTGACGCATATCCCACGGTAGTTATTGGGGTCAAATTTGTCTCCACTTTTGTGGATTGGGGTGATTCTCTAACCCGAACTCGCTCTCTCTCTCTCTCTCTCTCTCTCTCTCTGTCTCTCTAACCCTAACCCTCTCTCTCTCTCAATGTCAATGTCAATGTAAGGGCTTTATTGGCATGGGAAACGAATGTTAACATTGCCAAAGCAAGTGAAGTAGATAGTAAACAAAAGTGAAATAAACAATACATATTAACAGCAAACATTACACTCAGAAGTTCCAAAATAATAAAGACATTTCAAATGTCATATTATGTATATATAATTACATATACATACATATAATTATGTATATATCTCTCTCTCTCTAACCCTAACTCTCTCTCTCTCTCTCTCTCTCTGTCTCTGTCTCTGTCTCTGTCTCTGTCTCTGTCTCTGTCTCTGTCTCTGTCTCTGTCTCTGTCTCTGTCTCTCTCTGTCTCTGTATCTCTAACCCGAACCCTCTCTCTCTCTCTCCAGCGTTCCTACCCTCTTCCTTCTGTATGTATTCTACTCTGGTTGCCATGACTGGATGGTTCCAAGACACGCCCTTCCTGGCTGTGATGGGCGTGGCGGCTGGGGCTATCATTGGCTGGCCATTCTCCGCTCTGATTGGGTAAGAGCTGTTCCTTCTGCAGAGTTAATTGTAAATAATGATGATATTAAAGCATCAGAAACAGAATGTTATGCTCTCTCCTGTATAGTTAGTATCAGCTGGCAGCAAGTGGAGAATAATTTGCTACCAGGGACATGGCTATGTTTTGTTTTAGGGAGCAAAATAACTAAGAAGGAGAAATGAAATTGTAAAAAATTGAAGGTTATTTGTTGATGTGAAAATGGAAATGTACAGATTTTAAAGTTTAGGCAGGGGTTGGGTTGCAATAAATGATGAAGAAATGTGAGTCCCTAGCAACCGCTGGGTTAGAGGTCAGGGGTTCTAAGTAGGGGTTAGTCATGCTGTCTCTGATTGGTTGATGTGGTTGCTAGGCTACCGATTGCCTTCGACCTGCTGGTGCTGAAGAGGAAGTGGAATAGTTTCATCACCTGGGCAACCGTCTCTCTGCTGCTGTTCCTGGTGAGACACACACACACACACACACACTACTCAGTGACTGAGTTATGAATGTTTGTTAAGAACTTTGTCATTATCTTTAGTTGATCGCTATATAAGGAGAAGAAGCTAATCACATACTGTGTGTGTTTATCTTCCAGGTGCCTCTGATGGCGGTAGATTCTTGTTGCTATGGGAAACTGGTCATTGCTCCCCTCAATATTCTACTGTATAATGTCTTCACCCCTCACGGCCCAGATCTCTATGGTAAACACACACACACACACACAAACTAGCTAGGTCTTCTTCTGAAGCAGTTAGCTAGTTAGGTACAGTGGGGAAAAAAAGTATTTAGTCAGCCACCAATTGTGCAAGTTCTCCCACTTAAAAAGATGAGAGAGGCCTGTAATTTTCATCATAGGTACACGTTAACTATGACAGACAAATTGAGAAAAAAAATCCAGAAAATCACATTGTAGGATTTTTCATGAATTTATTTGCAAATTATGGTGGAAAATAAGTATTTGGTCAATAACAAAAGTTTCTCAATACTTTGTTATATACCCTTTGTTGGCAATGACGCAGGTCAAACGTTTTCTGTAAGTCTTCACAAGGTTTTCACACACTGTTGATGGTATTTTGGCCCATTCCTCCATGCAGATCTCCTCTAGAGCAGTGATGTTTTGGGGCTGTCGCTGGGCAACACGGACTTTCAACTCCCTCCAAAGATGTTCTATGGGGTTGAGATCTGGAGACTGGCTAGGCCATCCAGGACCTTGAAATGCTTCTTACGAAGCCACTCCTTCGTTGCCCGGGCGGTGTGTTTGGGATCATTGTCATGCTGAAAGACCCAGCCATGTTTCATCTTCAATGCCCTTGCTGATGGAAGAAGGTTTTCACTCAAAATCTCACGATACATGGCCCCATTCATTCTTTCCTTTACACGGATCAGTCGTCCTGGTCCCTTTGCAGAAAAACAGCCCCAAAGCATGATGTTTCCATCCCAATGCTTCACAGTAGGTATGGTGTTCTTTGGGTGCAACTCAGTATTCTTTGTCCTCCAAACACGACGAGTTGAGTTTTTACCAAAAAGTTCTATTTTGGTTTCATCTGACCATATGACATTCTCCCAATCCTCTTCTGGATCATCCAAATGCACTCTAGCAAACTTCAGACGGGCCTGGACATGTATTGGCTTAAGCAGGGGGACACGTCTGCACTGCAGGTTTTGAGTCCCTGGCGGCGTAGTGTGTTACTGATGGTAGGCTTTGTTACTTTGGTCCCAGCTCTCTGCAGGTCATTCACTAGGTCCCCCCGTGTTGTTCTGGGATTTTTGCTCACCGTTCTTGTGATCATTTTGACCCCACGGGGTGAGATCTTGCGTGGAGCCCCAGATCGAGGGAGATTATCAGTGGTCTTGTATGTCTTCCATTTCCTAATAATTGCTCCCACAGTTGATTTCTTCAAACCAAGCTGCTTACCTATTGCAGATTCAGTCTTCCCAGCCTGGTGCAGGTCTACAATTTTGTTTCTGGTGTCCTTTGACAGCTCTTTGGTCTTGGCCATAGTGGAGTTTGGAGTGTGACTGTTTGAGGTTGTGGACAGGTGTCTTTTATACTGATAACAAGTTCAAACAGGTGCCATTAATACATGTAACGAGTGGAGGACAGAGGAGCCTCTTAAAGAAGAAGTTACAGGTCTGTGAGAGCCAGAAATCTTGCTTGTTTGTAGGTGACCAAATACTTATTTTCCACCATAATTTGCAAATAAATTAATAAAAAATCCTACAATGTGATTTTCTGGATTTGTTTCACTCAATTTGTCTGTCATAGTTGACGTGTACCTATGATGAAAATTACAGGCCTCTCTCATCTTTTTAAGTGGGAGAACTTGCACAATTGGTGGCTGACTAAATACTTTTTTTCCCCACTGTAGGTCCTCTTCTGGAGCAGTTAGCTAGCTAGCTAGGTCCTCTTCTGAAGCAGTTAGCTAGCTAGCTAGGTCCTCTTCTGATGCAGTTAGCTAGCTAGCTAGGTCCTCTTCTGAAGCAGTTAGCTAGCTAGCTAGGTCCTCTTCTGAAGCAGTTAGCTAGCTAGCTAGGTCCTCTTCTGAAGCTTAGCTAGCTAGGTTCCCTTCTGAAGCGTAAAAGTCAGGTGGTATTTATTAAAGAGTTGAGTCAGAATCAGCTGCTTTGATCTGTTGTTCTATGTTCCAATGTCATGTGAATGCTTTAGAGGTTTCACAATGTTACCAACTCAGTGGCCTTGTACAGTGTCTTCAGAAAGTTTTCACATGCCTTGACTTAAAAAATAATAATACAAAAGTATTATATTGAAATTGTGTCACTGCCCTACACACAATACCCCATAATGTCAAAGTGGAATTATGTTTTTAGAAATGTCTTGAGTCAATAAGTATTCAACCCCTTTGTTATGGCAGGGTTAAATAAGTTCAGGGATAAAACTGTGCTTAACAAGTCACATAATAAGTTGCATGGACTCACTCTGTGTGCAATAATATTTTTGGTATTTTATTAGGATCCCCATTAGATGTTGCGAAAGCAGCAGCTACTCTTCCTGGGGTCCACACAACACATGACATAATACAGAACATAAGTATTCAGACCCTTTACTCAGTACTTTGTTGAAGCACCTTTGGCAGCCATTACAGCCTAGAGTCTTCTTGGGTATGACACTACAAGCTTGGCACACCTGTATTTGGGGAGTTTCTCCCATTCTTCTCTGCAGATCCTCTCAAGCTCTGTCAGGTTGGATGGGGAGCGTTGCTGTACAGCTATTTTCAGGTCTCTCCAGAGATGTTCGATCGGGTTCAAGTCCAGGCTCTGGCTGGGCCACTCAAGGACATTCAGAGACTTGTTCCGAAGCCATTCCTGCGTTGTCTTGGTTGTGTGCTTAGGGTCGTTGTCCTGTTAGACTGGGGAGAAGATCACCTTCTGAGGTCAAGGATCTCTCTGTACTTTGCTCCATTCATCTTTGCCTCGATCCTGACTCCCAGTCCCTGCCGCTAAAAAACATCCCCACAGCATGATGCTGCCACCACCATGCTTCACCATAGGAATGGTGCCAGGTTTCCTCCAGACGTGACGCTTGGCATTCAGGACAAAGATTTCAATTTTGGTTTCATCAGACCAGAGAATCTTGTTTCTCATGGTCTGAGAGTCTTTAGGTGTCTTTTGGCAAACTCCAAGCTGGCTGTCATGTGCCTTTTACTGAGGAGTGGCTTCCGTCTGGCCACTCTACCATAAAGGCCTGATTGGTGGAGTTTCGCAGAGATGCTTGTCCTTCTGGAAGGTTCTCCCATCTCCACAGAGGAACTCTGGAGCTCTGTCAGAGTGACCATCGGGTTCTTGGTCACCTCCCTGACCAAGGTCCTTCTCCCCCGATTGCTCAGTTTGGCCAGACAGCCAGCTCTAGGAAGAGTCTTGGTGGTTCCAAACTTCTTCCATTTAAAAATGAGGCCACTGGGTTCTTAGGGACCTTCAAAGCTGCAGAAATGTGTTGGTACCCTTCCCAAGATTTGTGCATGCGACACAATCCTGTCTGGGTGCTTTATGGACAATTCCTTCGACCTCATGGCTAGGTTTTTGCTCTGACTTGCACTGTCAACTGTGGGACCTTATATAGACAGGTATGTTCCTTTCCAAATCATGTCCAATCAATTGAATTGACCACAGGTGGACTCCAATCAAGTTGTAGAAACATCTCATGGATGATCAATTGAAACAGGATGCACCTGAGCTCAATTTCGAGTCTCAATGCAAAGGGTCTGAATACCTACAGTGGGGAGAACAAGTATTTGATACACTGCCGATTTTGCAGGTTTTCCTACTTACAAAGCATGTAGAGGTCTGTAATTTTTATCATAGGTACACTTCAACTGTGAGAGGTGGAATCTAAAACAAAAATCCAGAAAATCACATTGTATGATTTTTAAGTAATTAATTAGCATTTTATTGCAAGACATAAGTATGTGATACATCAGAAAAGCAGAACTTAATATTTGGTAAAGAAACCTTTGTTTGCAATTACAGATATCATACAATTCCTGTAGGTCTTGACCAGGTTTGTACACACTGCAGCAGGGATTTTGGCCCACTCCTCCATGCAGACCTTCTCCAGATCCTTCAGGTTTCGGGGCTGTCGCTGGGCAATACGGACTTTCAGCTCCCTCCAAAGATTTTCTATTGGGTTCAGGTCTGGAGACTGGCTAGGCCACTCCAGGACCTTGAAATGCTTCTTACGGAGCCACTCCTTAGTTGCCCTGGCTGTGTGTTTCGGGTCGTTGTCATGCTGGAAGACCCAGCCACGACCCATCTTCAATGCTCTTACTGAGGGAAGGAGGTTGTTGGCCAAGATCTCGCGATACATGGCCCCATCCATCCTCCCCTCAACACGGTGCAGTCGGCCTGTCCCCTTTGCAGAAATGCATCCCCAAAGAATGATGTTTCCACCTCCATGCTTCACGGTTGGGATGGTGTTCTTGGTGTTGTACTCATCCTCCTTCTTCCTCCAAACACGGCGAGTGAAGTTTAGACCAAAAAGCTCTATTTTTGTCTCATCAGACCACATTACCTTCTCCCATTCCTCCTCTGGATCATCCAGATGGTCATTGGCAAACTTCAGACGGGCCTGGACATGCGCCGATTTGAGCAGGGGGACCTTGCGTGCGCTGCAGGATTTGAATCCATGACGGCATAGTGTGTTACTAATGGTTTTCTTTGAGACTGTGGTCCCAGCTCTCTTCAGGTCATTGACCAGGTCCTGCCGTGTAGTTCTGGGCTGATTTCTCACCTTCCTCATGATCATTGATGCCCCACGAGGTGAGATCTTGCATGGAGCCCCAGACCGAGGGTGATTGACCGTCATCTTGAACTTCTTCCATTTTCTAATAATTGCGCCAACAGTTGTTGCCTTCTCACCAAGCTGCTTCCCTATTGTCCTGTAGCCCATCCCAGCCTTGTGCAGGTCTACACTTTTATCCCTGATGGCCTTTTCACAGCTCTCTGGTCTTGGCCATTGTGGAGAGGTTGGAGTCTGTTTGATTGAGTGTGTGGACAGGTGTCTTTTATACAGGTAACAAGTTCAAACAGGTGCAGTCAATACAGGTAATGAGTGGAGAACAGGAGGGTTTCTTGAAGAAAAACTAACAGGTCTGTGAGAGCCGGAATTCTTACTGGTTAGTAGGTGATCAAATACTTATGTCTTGCAATAAAATGCAAATTAATTACTTAAAAATCATACAATGTGATTTCATGGATTTTTGAAAATTACAGACCTCTATATGCTTTGTAAGTATGAAAACCTGCAAAATCGGCAGTGTATCAAACACTTGTTCTCCCCACTGTATGTAAAAAGCTTTTTCTGTTTTTTATATTTAATACATTTGAAAAAAAATTGCTTTCTCATAATGGGGTATTGTGTGTAAATTGTTGAGGAAATTGGTTTATTCAGTCAATTTTAGATTAAGGCTGTAACGTAACAAAATGTGTCTGGAGTCTTTCACAATTTTTAGGGCCTTCCTCTGACACCGCCTGCTATAGAGGTCCTGGATGGCAGGAAGTTTGGCCCAAGTGTTGTACTGGGCCGTACACACTACCCTCTGTAGTGCCTTGCGGTCGGAGGCCGAGCAGTTGCTATACCAGGCAGTGATGCAACTAGTCAGGATGCTCTCGATGGTGCAGCTGTAGAACCTTTTGAGGATCTGAGGACCCATGCCAAATCTTTTAAGTCTCCTTAGGGGGAGTAGGTTTTGTCGTGCCTTCTTTACGACTGTCTTCGTGTGCTTGGACCATGTTAGTTTGTTGGTAATGTGGAAGCCAAGGAACTTGAAGCTCTCAACCTGCTCCACTACAGCCCCGTCGATGAGAATGGGTGCTTGCTCGGTCCTCTTCTTTTTCCTGTAGTCCACAATCATCTCCTTTGACTTCATCAAGTTTAGGGAGAGGTTGTTGTCCTGGCACCGCACGGCCAGGTCTCTGTCCTCCTCCCTATAGGCTGTCTCATCGTTGTCGGTGATCAGGCCTGCCACTGTTGTGTCATCTGCAAACTTAATGATGGTGTTTGAGTCGTTCCTGGCCATGCAGTCATGAGTGAACAGGGAGTACAGGAGGGGACTGAGCACGCACCCCTGAGGGAGCCCCTGTGTTGAGGATCAGCGTGGCGGATGTTTTGTTACCTACCCTTACCACCTGGGGGCGGCCCATCAGGAAGTCCAGGATCCAGTTGCAGAGGGAGGTGTTTAGTCCCAGGGTCCTTAGCTTTGTGATGAGCTTTGAGGGCACTGGTGTTGAATGCTGAGCTGTAGTCAATGAATAGTATTCTCACATAGCACAACACAAATATTAATAATAAAAAAATATATAATAATATGCCATTTAGCAGAAGCTTTTATCCAAAGCGACTTACAGTCATGCGTGCATACATTTTTTTATGTATGGGTAGTCCCGGGGATCGAACCCACTACCTTGGCGTTACACGCGCCGTGCTCTACCAGCTGAGCTACAGAGGACCACAAATATTCCAGAAAAAGAGTTACATTCCTCAGAAAGAAGTTCCCCAATCAATATTTTAAATTGCCAGATTGGCACCGGAACAATTGTAATGTATTTTGTGGCAATGAGGTGCATTAAAACTAAAAGTGGATTTTCCTAGTTCGGTGGAGACCCGAGGAATCTCAAGAGTTAACCAACCCTGTGAAATAAGCTTTTTATCTTATGTTTTTATACTTTAACAACGAAGTTAGAAGCTTGTTTAGTAGAGCTTTGTAAACAAAAAGGGAATAATTACAGTGAGGGAAAAAAGTATTTGATCCCCTGCTGATTTTGTACGTTTGCCCACTGACAAAGACATGATCAGTCTATAATTTTAATGGTAGGTTTATTTGAACAGTGAGAGACAGAATAACAACAAAAAAATCCTGAAAAAACGCATGTCAAAAATGTTATAAATTGAGGGAAATAAGTATTTGACCCCTCTGCAAAACATGACTTAGTACTTGGTGGCAAAACCCTTGTTGGCAATCACAGAGGTCAGACGTTTCTTGTAGTTGGCCACCAGGTTTGCACACATCTCAGGAGGGATTTTGTCCCACTCCTCTTTGCAGATCTTCTCCAAGTCATTAAGGTTTCGAGCCTGACGTTTGGCAACTCGAACCTTCAGCTCCCTCCACAGATTTTCTATGGGATTAAGGTCTGGAGACTGGCTAGGCCACTCCAGGACCTTCATGTGCTTCTTCTTGAGCTACTCCTTTGTTGCCTTGGCCGTGTGTTTTGGGTCATTGTCATGCTGGAATACCCATCCACGACCCATTTTCAATGCCCTGGCTGAGGGAAGGAGGTTCTCACCCAAGATTTGACAGTACATGGCGCCGTCCATCGTCCCTTTGATGCGGTGAAGTTGTCCTGTCCCCTTAGCAGAAAAACACCCCCAAAGCATAATGTTTCCACCTCCATGTTTGACGGTGGGGATGGTGTTCTTGGGGTCATAGGCAGCATTCCTCCTCCTCCAAACACGGTGAGTTGAGTTGATGCCAAAGAGCTCGATTTTGGTCTCATCTGACCACAACACTTTCACCCAGTTCTCCTCTGAATCATTCAGATGTTCATTGGCAAACTTCAGACGGGCCTGTATATGTGCTTTCTTGAGCAGGGGGACCTTGCGGGCGCTGCAGGATTTCAGTCCTTCACGGCATAGTGTGTTACCAATTGTTTTCTTGGTGACTATGTACAATATCCTTTTAGCCAGCTACATTCGTTAGCAGCGACGCCGTTTTTCAAACAAAGTCAACACAGCAGCCATTGCTAGCTAGCCAACACTACCAGCTAGCTGTACTGTGGTAGCTAAATACAATATCTTTGTGCTAGCTAGCCAACGTTTAATTATTGCTGCGTTATGAAAGAACTAGACACGGACACGAATTATCTGTTTAGTGTGTTAACACACTATTGGTAGTTTGTTGTAACCAAGTATTGGTGCTAAACTGTGTGTTATTGGATGCTAGCATGCTAGTTAGCTATGGCGTCATAGTTAGCTAGCTGAATAAAGTAAGTTGAGTCTATTCCTTGAAACATTGAACCGCTGTAGTTTACAACAATTCTAATTTCTAAAGTGGAAGTTGGGAGAGTTTTATTCGGGTGGTTCAGTGAAACGATTATAGTTTCTGAGGTGGAAGTTGGGAGAGTTATATATTTTTTTTTGGTAAGGGAGGCCCTGCTCTCTCCTTTCCCAGATGTTTAGTTCATTTCATTCCGATCTCCTCTGCATTATTGTAGCCATCTGCTACAGCCTGTCAACTATGCCTCTGCCTATCCCTGTTCTCTCCTCTCCGCACAGGCTACACAAACGCACCACACCACGTGGCTGCTGCCTCTCTAACCTGGTGGTCCCTGCACGCACCACACACCTGGAGTTCCAGGTCTCAGGCAGCCTCTGGAACTGCCGTTCTGCTGCCAACAAGGCTGACTTCATCCCAGCCTATGCTACCCTCCAGTCCCTCGACTTCCTGGCGCTGACAGAAACATGGATTACCACTGAAAACACTGCTACTCCTACTGCTCTCTCCTCGTCTGACCATGTGTTCTCGCATACCCCGAGAGCATCTGGTCAGAGGGGTGGTGGCACAGGAATCCTCATCTCTCCCAAGTGGTCATTCTCAATTTTTCCCCTAACCCATCTGTCTATCTCCTCATTTGAATTCCACGCTGTCACAGTCACTAGCCCATTTAAGCTTAATATCCTTGTCATCTATCGCCCTCCAGGTTCCCTTGGAGAGTTCATCAATGAGCTTGACGCCTTGATAAGTTGCTTTCCTGAGGATGGCTCACCCTTCACAGTTTTGGGGGATTTCAACCTCCCTACGTCTACATTTGACTCATTTCTCTCTGCCTCCTTCTTTCCACTCCTCTCCTCTTTTGACCTCACCCTCTCACCGTCCCCCCCTACTCACAAGGCAGGCAATACGCTTGACTTCATCTTTACTAGATGTTGCTCTTCTACTAATCTCACTGCAACTCCCCTCCATGTCTCCGACCACTACTACCCCAGGCCGAGGAAGATTGACAGGTATTTTGTGTTTCTTCCATTTGCGAATAATCGCACCAACTGTTGTCACCTTCTCACCAAGCTGCTTGGTGATGGTCTTGTAGCCCATTCCAGCCTTGTGTAGGTCTACAATCTTGTCCCTGCCATCCTTGGAGAGCTCTTTGGTCTTGGCCATGGTAGAGAGTTTGGAATCTGATTGATTGATTGCTTCTGTGGATAGGTGTTTTTTATACAGGTAACAAGCTGAGATTAGGTGCACTCCTAATGAGTGTGCTCCTAATCTCAGCTCGTTACCTGTATAAAAGACACCTGGGAGCCAGAAATCTTTCTGATTGAGAGGGGGTCAAATACTTATTTCCCTCATTAAAATGCAAATGAATTTATAAAATTTTTGACATGTGTTTTTCTGGATTGTTTTGTTGTTATTCTGTCTCTCACTGTTCAAATAAACCTACCATTAAAATTATAGACTGATCATTTCTTTGTCAGTGGGCAAACGTACAAAATCAGCAGGGGATCAAATACTTTTTTCTCTCACTGTAAGTGATTTACGGCACTTTAGTGAGGACCAGACAAACTTTTGATACAGGATGCGTGGTGAGTATTAAAACGAATGGCACCCTGGGATTGAAAGGACAATGTTACCAACTCAGTGGCCTTGTGGTTAGTGTCCGCCCTGGGATAGGAAGGTTGGGAGTACAATCCTAGTCCGAGTCATACCAAAGACAGTAAAAATGGGACCCGATGAGTCTCTGCTTGGCACTCAGGGTTAAAGGGATACTTTGGGATCTTAACAATGAGGCCCTTTATCAACTCCCCAGAGTCAGATAAACTCGTGGATATCATTTTTATGTAAATGTATGCAGTTTGAAGGAAGTTGCTAACTAGCGCTAGTGCAATTGCTAACTAACGTTAGCACAATCACTGAAAGTCTATGGGTATCTGCTAGCATACTAGTAGATACCCATAGACTTCCAGTCATTGCGCTAACGCTAGTTAGCATTGGCTCATGAAACTACCTCTAACTTCCTTAATACTGGACACAGAGACATACAAATGGTATCCATGAGTTCACCTGATTCTGGAAAGGGGAAAAAGGGCCTCATTGCCAAAATCCCAAAGAATACTAGCGGCCTGTCCAGGGGCTGTACTTGTACATCAAGCTGCCTCACACTACAGAAACAGAAGATGCTCCTGCTCATATGAGCCGTTCTGGTCGCAAAAGCTAAGGCTTGTGCAAAGCTATTTACAATGTTTAGCATGAAACATGACTACATGTTTACAGTTTATGATTGACTTTATACTGTGTTTTGTATCTTGACATTGATCTAACACTGTGTGGCGTTGTGTATTATGTGTTTAGGTACAGAGCCGTGGCCGTTCTACTTTAAAAATGGTTTCCTGAACTTCAATGTGGTGTTTGTCTTGGCGCTGCTGTCTCTGCCTCTCACCACTCTGATGGAGACCCTACTACAGCGCTTCAATGGTAACACGCGCACACACGCATACACATACACATACGCATACACACACACACACACACACACACACACACACACACACACACACACACACACACACACATACAGTGGGGAGAACAAGTATTTGATACACTGCCGATTTTGCAGGTTTTCCTACTTACAAAGCATGTAGAGGTCTGTAATTTTTATCATAGGTGCACTTCAACTGTCAGAGACAGAATATAAAACAAAAATCCAGAAAATCAAATTGTATGATTTTTAAGTAATTCATTTGCATTTTATTGCATCACATAAGTATTTGATACATCAGAAAAGCAGAACTTAATTTTTGGTACAGAAACCTTTGTTTGCAATTACAGAGATCATACGTTTCCTGTAGGTCTTGACCAGGTTTGAACACACTGAAGCAGGGATTTTGGCCCACTCGTCCATACAGACCTTCAGGTTTCGGGGCTGTCGCTGGGCAATACGGACTTTCAGCTCCCTCCAAAGATTTTCTATTGGGTTCAGGTCTGGAGACTGGCTAGGCCACTCCAGGACCTTGAGATGCTTCTTACGGAGCCACTCCTTAGTTGCCCTGGCTGTGTGTTTCGGGTCGTTGTCATGCTTGAAGACCCAGCCATGACCCATCTTCAATGCTCTTACTGAGGGAAGGAGGTTGTTGGCCAAGATCTCGCGATACATGGCCCATCCATCCTCCCCTCAATACTGTGGTCCTCTGTAGCTCAGCTGGTAGAGCACGGCGCTTGTAACGCCAAGGTAGTGGGTTCGATCCCCGGGACCACCCATACACAAAAATGTATGCACGCATGACTGTAAGTCGCTTTGGATAAAAGCGTCTGCTAAATGGCATATTATATTATTATTATTATACGGTGCAGTCGTCCTGTCCTCTTTGCAGAAAAGCATCCCCAAAGAATGATGTTTCCACCTCCATGCTTCACGGTTGGGATGGTGTTCTTGGGGTTGTACTCATCCTTCTTCTTCCTCCAAACACGGCGAGTGGAGTTTAGACTAAAAAGCTCTATTTTTGTCTCATCAGACCACATTACCTTCTCCCATTCCTCCTCTGGATCATCCAGATGGTCATTGGCAAACTTCAGACGGGCCTGGACATTACATTTACATTTACGTCATTTAGCAGACACTCTTATCCAGAGCGACTTACAAATTGGTGCATTCACCTTATAGCCAGTGGGATAACCACTCTACACATTATTTTTTTATTTTATTTTTTTGTGGGGGGGGGTGGGGTTAGAAGGAATACTTTATCCTATCCAAGGTGTTCCTTAAAGAGGTGGGGTTTCAAATGTCTCCGGAAGGTGGTGAGTGACTCCGCTGTCCTGGTGTCGTGAGGGAGCTTGTTCCACCATTGGGGTGCCAGAGCAGCGAACAGTTTTGACTGGGCTGAGCGGGAACTGTGCTTCAGCAGAGGTAGGGGAGCCAGCAGGCCAGAGGTGGATGAACGCAATGCCCTCGTTTGGGTGTAGGGACTGATCAGAGCCTGAAGGTACGGAGGTGCCGTTCCCCTCACAGCTCCGTAGGCAAGCACCATTGTCTTGTAGCAGATGCGAGCTTCAACTGGAAGCCAGTGTAGTGTGCGGAGGAGCGGGGTGACGTGAGAGAACTTGGGAAGGTTGAACACCAGACGGGCTGTGGCATTCAGGATGAGTTGTAGGGGTTTAATGGCACAGGCAGGGAGCCCAGCCAACAGCGAGTTGCAGTAATCCAGACGGGAGATGACAAGTGCCTGGATTAGGACCTGTGCCGCTGCCTGTGTAAGGCAGGGTCGTACTCTCCGAATGTTGTAGAGCATGAACCTGCAGGATCGGGTCACCGCCTTGATGTTAGCGGAGAACGACAGGGTGTTGTCCAGGGTCACGCCAAGGCTCTTTGCACTCTGGGAGGAGGACACAACGGAGTTGTCAACCGTGATGGCGAGATCATGGAACGGGCAGTCCTTCCCCGGGAGGAAGAGCAGCTCCGTCTTGCCAAGGTTCAGCTTGAAGGAGATTGTAGAAAGGCGCAAAGTTCTGTATCCAATCTTCAAGGAAAACAGATTAAAAGGGAAACGTGTTGCACTAGTGGTGGATAAATTATATATTGACAACCAAATGTTCAGAGACACAAAGACTACTCCATGGCTATTCTAAAAGTTGTAATGGAGGAGTCAAATATTGGAGCACCTGATACTAGCAATGATAGGGATTGTAATATTAAATAATATTTATAGTAAGTATAGTATTTTATAAATGGATAAAACTATATAACAAGCAGAATAATACATCTTTATATACAAATAATTAGAACATGGATTTTTTGGCGGGAGGTTGTTGTTTTGGCGGATGGTTGTTGTGGTTGGTCCTGTGTTCTCTCTGGCGTCCTTTCCCCCTTGCAGCAGATGTGGAAGCGGGTGCGTTTGCACGCTCGGCCCATTTCTTCCGCAGTCAGCCATGTGGTGTGTATTTTTGTGTTTGAAAAGGTACGGTGTTAAGTGAGTGAGAGGGGAAATGGTTGCATATCCCAGAGCCGACCGGGGGTCTATGAGCAGGGGTACTGAGAGAGAGCTTTCAATTTTGTGTAGATGAGGGATATACATTTTTAAATATAGTAAACATCTAATCTAATTATTCATTGTCCTATCATGATGGAAAGATCCCTAACCCTATAACCTGGACACCCACCTGAGCGACCCATACACCAAAGAGAAGTTCCCATCTATTTTATGGACCTGCTGTGAATATGCAGCCTAAATAGAGAAATAAATGCGGTCAGAGACCTACTTGAGCAGCACCGCCCCCTCAAGATTCTGAGCCTGCCTGGCAGGGTTGGTCCTACAAAGCCAGAGCCCCCTGATGGGAGAGCATAATATACAAGGAAATTCTCAAAGCTGCTAATGAGAACCTTGACGACCTTTTACCTAGCCGGTGGGGATTCCGGTGGGGTACGCCCACCCAGGTAGTGGCAGTGCTGGCAACACTGGCTGCAGTAACCCATGGGGAGGGGGTCACACTCGGACAATCAGAGAGGGGGTTTATCATTGTGGCCCAGGTGGCACAAAATAATCAAAGGTCTGACCGCATGGAGATGCTTGGGAAAATGGTTACAACAGGGGATCAGAGTGTTTGTGTCTCAGGTGAAGAGGGTGGATCTGATCTCCATCACCTAGGACTTGACATAGATTAAGTAGATTAATCAAATCTCACATTGTTGTCAATTTCTGCTCAATTTGCATGCTTTCTCAATCAGCTTTAACTGTATGTGCACTCGTAGATCAAGTTATTTCTCGGGTTGGGCTCTGGGATATAACAGCCGTTGAGTATTGGATTTTATGGTGGATTGTGGAGGAGGGGGGTTGAGTGTGTTGGAGTATGTGAGTATGTGCGTGTGTGCTGGTCTGGCATCTGTTGTGGGGGGGGGTGGGGATGTTGGGGGGGGGGGGGTATGGGATGGACCGCGGGAATTATTTGCTAGGATAATAATTGCTTGTCAATGAATTAAATGTAATATAATGGCAATCCTGGTTATATGTTAGAATCCTATGCGTGAACTGCCGATATTATTACGCATATTAATTGATAATGATGGAAAATAGGATATGCATAATAAAATAAATAAATAATAGTTATATAGATATATATATATATAGAGGTGAAAGCATTGGAAATGCTTATGGCGGTTAACCTGCTTCTGTTTTGTGGGTGGCACTGTGTGCTGTTTTCGATGGATGGGTCCTGGCCTCTCAGGGCCTTAGGGATACGGAGGGACGTGGGGGGGATGCTGATCACTGGGATGACGGCTCAACTTGGGATGGGGAGGGGCTTTAGCGGGGGAATTAGTGGAGAACAATTGAAGGGTTACTCCGTAGCAATGCAAATATCACGGTACAGCTATATGGACACTCAATCATTACGCTATTTTTTATTGTATGCACGCACGACTGTAAGTCGCTTTGGATAAAAGCGTCTGCTAAAAATGGCATATTATTATCTCATTCTCGTTGGCACCAAAAGTAAAAAAAGTGTTGATAGGGGACAGAATGCGGTCGGACCATCATATAATAGGCATATACATTACTCTGACTGAATTTCCACGTGGGCGAGGATATTGGAAATTTAATCAAAGCCTATTAGATGATAATTTATTTATAATTAGAACAAAGGAATTTATAACTGACTTTTTCCAACATAACTTAGGTACAGCGAATCCCCTTATTGTATGGGACACCTTTAAATGTGCCTTTAGAGGCCATGCAATTCAGTACTCATCTCGAAAACAAAAGCAATTTAGGTCAAAAGAGTTTATACTAAGAAAGGAAATAGAAAGTCTAACAGAACAGATAGATGGCAATAAAAACTGTAACATAGAGGCTCAGAATAAATTAGAGGAAAAACAAAAAGAAATGGAAAAACTTATTCAAGAAAGATCAAGTGTAATATATTATAAAAATAAAGCAAACTGGATGGAATATGGGGAAAAATGCACAAAATTCTTTTTTAATCTTCAACATAGGAATGCTACCAAAAAGAACTTAATGAAACTGGTTACAATTGACGGAGTCACCCATAATTCACCTAATGATATTTTGAAGGAAGAAACAAAGTATTTTAAGCATATGTTTTCTTTTCAGTCGCCTCCATCTCCTCTAACTGAAGCTAATTGTAGAGATTTTTTTCCTATTGATAATGTCAAATTAACAGCCACACAGAAAGACTCATGTGAAGGTGAAATTACAGAGGAGGAACTTCTGGATGCAATTAAAGACTTTAAGTCCGGGAAAACTCCAGGGTTGGATGGCATACCAATCGAGGTATACCAAACCTTTTTTGAAATACTAAGAGGACCGTTATTAGCATGTTTTAACCACTCCTATGTAAATGGTAGATTATCTGACACTCAAGAAGAAGGTCTGATCTCATTATTACTGAAACAGGATACAAGTGGAAAATATAAAGATCCAGTCCATTTACAAAATTGGAGGCCCCTTACACTTCAGTGTTGTGATGCAAAAATCCTAGCAAAATGTATAGCGCATAGAATTAAAAAGGTATTGTCGGATATTATTCATTCTAATCAGACAGGTTTTTTACATGGAAGATACATTGGAGACAATATAAGGCAAGTATTGGAAACAATAGAACACTATGGAAAATATGGGAAACCAGGCCTGCTATTCATAGCAGACTTCGAAAAGGCATTTGATAAAGTTCGACTGGAATTCATATATAAATGCCTGGAGCATTTCAATTTTGGAGAATCTCTTATAAAATGGGTCAAAATCATGTATAGTAACCCTAGGTGTAAAATAGTAAATAATGGCTATTTCTCAGAAAGTTTCAAACTGTCAAGAGGAGTGAAACAAGGTTGCCCACTATCGGCATATCTATTTATTGTGGCCATCGAGATGTTAGCTATTAAAATCAGATCCAATAATAATATCAGAGGATTAGAAATACAGGGCTTAAAAACAAAGGTGTCATTGTACGCAGATGATTCATGTTTTCTTTTAGATCCACAACTAGAATCCCTCCACAGCCTCATAGAGGATCTAGATACATTTTCTAACCTCTCTGGATTAAAACCAAATTATGACAAATGTACTATATTACGTATTGGATCACTAAAAAATACAATTTTTACATTACCATGTAGTTTACCAATAAAATGGTCTGATGGTGATGTGGATATACTCGGAATACATATCCCAAAGGAAATAAATGATCTCACTTCAATAAATTTTAATAGAAAGTTAGCAAAAATAGATAAGATCTTACTACCATGGAAAGGAAAATACCTGTCAATTTGTGGAAAAATCACCCTGATTAACTCTTTAGTATTATCCCAGTTTACCTATTTGCTTATGGTCTTGCCTACGCCTAGCAAACAGTTTTTTAAATTATATGAGAAAAAAATATTCAATTTTATTTGGAACGGCAAGCCAGACAAAATTAAAAGAGCATATTTATATAATGAATATGAATTCGGAGGACAGAAATTATTAAATATTAAAGCATTAGACCTATCACTAAAATCTTCAGTCATCCAAAAGTTATACTTAAATCCGAACTGGTTCTCAAGCAAA